>UESW01003845.1:1882964-2199975 GCA_900491605.1 Calamus simplicifolius
GACTCCGGGTCTGTTAGAGTCGACTCCAGAAAAGTTTCTTGTCGACCCCAGAAAAGTCAGAGACGACTCCAAAATTAACGGATTAAAGTGTTTCGAGTTAGAGCCGACTCCAGAAAAGTTAGAGTCGACTCCAACCCACCTGGAACGAAAAATCAAATTGCCAGATCAGCTCTAACGGTAATATTTCTATTTTACTTTATTTCTAACGGATATATTTTGTTGCAAGGTACACTCCAACGGATAGTTTTCTTCCAAAAATGGTTTGAAAGAAATCTATAAAAAGGGAAGACTATCATTCAAAAATGAATGGAAAAATAAAGAAGAAAAACGGAAATAGAGAAATCCCAATTCAAAAATCCGAAAAAGAGAGAGCCTGAATCTCAAGAGAAAAAACCTTCTAGCTCAAATCCACTCCACTCCAAAAAGCTCAAGAGGAATCCAAGGCATTCAAATCAAAGTTTTGGTGGATTTCCCAAATTGGAGAAAGAGGATCAGTTTCTTGCTTTTCAATCCTTCTCAACTGCTTCAACTGTGAAGAATCGGAGCTGAGGCTTGATTCAATCTAGCAAGGAGAAGAAGAAAAGAAGAAAAAAGCTCAAAAGCCAACCAACTACAAATCATGCTTTTCTAAACCTTGTTCATTTACTTGATTATTTGCTCATTGAGGAGCTGTGTACTTGAAAAACAATATTTCTTTTGTTTGTGTCTAGTTCAATCTGGGGGATTGAACTAGTGGAGGTAGTCTTACCTCGGTACAAGCTTGGTATAGCTTGTGTTAGGGTTTTTGTGCTGGTGAGCCCGGAAAACCGGCTGGGTTCGTTGTGATCCCGGGTAAAACAACAAGTTTGAGTTGTGAGCTTGTAAAACAACTCGGCTGTAATCAAGAAGATTATAGTGTGGACCCAAGTGAATCTTGGGAGTGGACGTAGGTGTTGGATACACCGAACCACTATAAAATCTTTGTGTTTGCCGTGTCTCCTTTATCTCTATCTCTATCTCTATCTTATTGATTGTATTTTGTTTTTGCATTGCATTCACTTTCACTCACACTAAGCAAACAAATATTTTAAAAGGTTTAAATTTTTTTTAAAGAATCCAATTCACCCCTCCCCCTCTTGGGTTGTCGTCATCTGGGCCAACACTTATGCTTGTATACACTTACTGTTTTGAACAAGAAATTTTACTGTGTCTTTCAGACAAATAAGTGGATATTAAGTTATTTATATAAATTACGTGACCTAACATGATAAGTTGCTAATACAGTAGTATATGGAAGGAAGTATGCAAATTGGTTGTGTATGACCGCCATAACTCTTATTATGTGATTTATTATGTTAAAGTCAATCATGATGCAAGAATGACATTATGAAATTTAATTTTGCGCGCCTAATATTTACACTATTAAATATTAATGTCATAACTTTCGACCCAAGTAGGAGAATGTTAGATTAGCCCTTTAATGCAAAATTGTTACAAAGGCGAAGAGTAGCTCTTTCTCAATCTAGTTTAGTATGCGAAAGATGAAATGCCAGATCTAGCCTAATATGCGAAAAGTGAAGGGTCGATCTAGCCTAGTACACGAAAGGTAAAGGGCCACCCATTGTTTCCTTTCCGTGCGCGAAGGGCTACCAATCGGATGTTAATGGTCCGAAAGTTTAAGCCATTAACATTAAGTCGTGGTATTAAAAGAAATTAAAGTCATTAATTGGTATTTGATGGAAATGCCAATTGAATGTTATATATATAAATAATTAGTCCTCTCTCTACCTGAAAAAGATAGCAAGAATCCATCGTTATCTGCTATGAAAGGAATGAGGTTAAGGGAGAGAAACTAGTTGTTTTGTAGAAGAGGCTATCAAAACCTGAAGAGGTTATCAAAATCTAACCAGATTCAAGTCTCAAGTCTACATATTATCATGATGAACTCCACAACCGCATCAGGTAAATACTATTATGATGAATTCCGCATCAAATAAGTATGTTATTTTATATATAATAATTATTTATTGAAGATCTATATTACTCACAGGTCTCCCAATAAGCAATACTATGATGGAATTCTTTCAGCCTGGATGGCTACCAGATACAACTACCCTATAATTAATAAGTAAATATGACAAATACTTAAAAATCCTTTCATGATGGTGAAATCATGGAATTTCCATCTAATGTAGAACGAGTGCTCCGATGTCCTCTATAGATAGATAATTAGTAGGTTTGACCGATCCATCTACTATTTTGTTTGTAAATATTATCTCAATGCAAGTTTACAAGATCATATGCTGGATGTTCTTGAATCATTGCACAAGAATATGCATGATTATGCCAAAGAGAGCCTTAAATGATCAAGCTGGTTCAAGAAGCTGACTCATGATGAGGATCCCTCAGTTTGAAATCCTCCTATTCCTAAAGTTAAACTGGGGCTTGCACTGGTTATTGGAGGCAAGCTCAAAACGAGAGTTGGATCACCTCTAGGCTAGCTAGTTTTCCAAGGCAGAGTTCTTATCTTGCGTGACGTAATGAATCAAATTGGACGGTGCAAGACAGCTGAGTGACTTTTTGGTTGATTTTTTTTCTGGGTTACGATAGCATTTCTAACTCTTCAAAGATATGGATGGAGCGAAGTGAGGCTTATTGGACCAAGGCAAGAAAGTCCAGGTCAAAGATAGTGCCGTGCAATCAAGGGTCCTAAGGTGGCAGCAAGCCGGCCGGCATCGATGCGGGTCATCCATGGAGCATATGTAACCACCTCTCGGTGTGAAACAAATTAATGATTAGGCTTCTATAAAGCAAAAAAATATCCCAAGCCACTTCACCATCTTGCTCGCGCGATCACTTTCATGACTCAGTCCATCCTGATCCTCCCCGGCCGGAGGCTGCGTCCATTGACCAGTGAATAATTAGCAGCGGATGTGCGTAGTGATCGAGTCGTTTGTTTATTAAATGCCTTGTACAGTGGTCGATCCCAAAGTCTTTGCCGATCGTTTAGGCTTGTCCAGTCTACTGTCGAGTATGCTTAATTACTATATGATCAGACTAGAGAAATTAAAGAAGAAACTACAAGTTAAACGAAGAAAAAATTGAAGTTAATTGATCATAATGTTTACGTGGCAACTGTAACACGAGAGATTCAAGAACAAGAAAAAAGTCAATCATTCATAAAATTATCGCTACGTTTGTACTGTGGGGGTAATTTATGGTTTTTATTGTTTTTCTTTTTCCATCTTCTGCCCTCAGCTGATATATTACCTTGGGGAATGCTTTTCCCTCACTTTTCCATCGATCGAACACATGGACACAGAAACTAGTAGACAATCCAACAAATATATAGAAGCTTCTAAAGTACAAACCGTTCTTATTTATTTACGTTTTCTGTCCATATTCTTAACCAGACCAAGACGAGATTATATATATATATATATATATATATATATATATATATATATAGTTTCAGTTACCGTTTCATTCTCTTATAAGCGCTCTCCCTACACAAAAAAAAAAAAAAAAAACCCTTCAATGGTCGACTTAACTTAACCATGTTCCTAAATTAAGAACGAGCATGGGAGTTTTTAAATATATAAGTTTTAGTGACGATAAATTCCTCTATAATTTTGATGTAAGTCGGTATCTTGGCTGTCTCATGAATCGGGATCGATGCAAGCTGGCTCGTAGGTTTATCTGACATGATCGATTCACCTTAGGTTGAACCTATGGTCCATATCGGGCCACCCCCTCAATCTAATGATCATGCCAGCATAACCCCCTACAAAAATTGGATCAGATTACACAACCTGCTGCCTTATAAGTCAGCTACGGACTAAGCTGGCGCAGCTCGGTCCAAAATCGGTCCGGCCTGTTAGACATCTCCATCTCTATATATGAAATTGTTTGAATATTATGGAGTCTCAATCGATCCTCTGCATCCGAGCTGCTATAAGGGCTGTCAAAAGCTGGAGCATGAAGGATCTGATAAGAATATTCAACATGCCCCAGTACTAAATGAATTGAAGATACCTTTTTGGATTAAATGAGCATGACTTTTATTTCATTGAGAAATAAGACCATAGATGCATGTCAAAGTACTTCCTTATAATACATATTCCCTTAATTTGATAAAAATTATAACATTAATTACACGTTCGTGCAAGTTTTGAGCCAATGCAACTACGATAAATGCAAATTAACTTAATAATAATATACACATCCATTCACAAAATTAGCACTATCATCGATCACCAACGTCGACCAACCTCAACTCCTTCCACCTCCCCGGCCTCCTCTACTACATCCAAGGAGCTAGCAAGCCGAAACGATGCGTACGTTCTATATATTTGTGGTGACAAAATTTCTCATCACATATGATCACTCCATATATATTTCAGACTTCATCAGAAGTTGAGCACGCTGGCATAGTTAGGAGACCAGGAATCCATCCATGGACTCCTAAGCTGAGTCAAGCTGAAAGGGTCCTGCAGCATCCACTCCAACACATTATACGTCGGAACCTCGAGCGAAGGCAGACTCACCGACCAAGTCGACTCGGCCAACGCCTGGACCTCGACCTCATCCTGCTCCACCTTGGCCTCGACCTTAACGCCTCCGTCAGCATCCCCCGCCATCCATTTTTGCGAGCTCTCCTGATCCGGCGACGACGACGACTCCACCGTCCACCCAGAATTCGGCGACGCCATCGCCGCTCTTTGCTCCAGCTCCTTCATCGGCGTCGCCTTCCGGTAGACTTGCAGAGCACTATGTCCTCCTGGAAATTTTTAATTTTTAAATTTTAACAGTACTGCGTGTGAATATAAGGCATGATGGGCCCGTTCGATGGCGATCGAACGGTGGGAGTGTGATACCTTAGGAGGGGTGGTGGTCGGCTCGGGGAGGCGGTATTCGTTCATGACCCAGTCGGTCTTGGAGCCGCGTGGGGCCCGGCCCTCGTAGTAGACCAGGGTCTTCTTGAGACCGATGAGCCGCTTCGGGTCGGCCGCGCTGCGGATCGGCCGGTCCGATCCGGTGGCCTTCCAGAACCCGCGCTCCGTCGTCCGGTTCGGCCGCCCGCCGTTGGACGGCTTCCGGTCCCTCGGCACGAAGAAGTACCACTCTCTTTCTCCAATCTTCGCCAGCCCTGCCTCCATAATAATAATTATTTCATTAAGATATGGGCAATAAAACGCTTCTCTTAATAATTCACTGCTAAAGAAAGAGAGGGAAGATGATGGAGGCTTTGGCTTCCTATGTGCATGATTGGTGATTCTGAAAAATTTGCGAAGATCAAAACAATATAGGCTGAACAAAAGGAAGAAGTGCAACTGAAATCATCATGATGTGCCTTCATGCATTATGGATGTCGATGGATGCATACGCATGTGGAAGTATGGATTAAATTTATGCATCACATATATAGGCCACCCATGGAGAGGTTCCGAGATATGATGGATTAGAAGCTGAACATGAAGCTGAAATCCAGAGCATTCCCATCCTGGATTTCAGCTTCATGTTCAGCTCCATGTTCAGCTTCTAATGAGGAAATTAAGAAGAACAAACCCAACATGCATGCTGGGAATGGCTTGATATCTCGATCTCACGTTACATTCACCTAATCCTGGTGTGTTGCATGCACCAATCCAATCCGTAGCAGTACTTCACCTGGAATTGCTTGCCCGACATGTGATGCATGCATTCAATTCATGAGAATGTGCAGTCCACTGAATGTCATTATACATGGCATCATCCATCGCAGAGCAATATATACATCAGTACGAGGTGGTATGGTTTTCATGCTGGCCGAAATTTTGGTTTAATATGCCATATAGAACATTGCAGCTCCTATTATTTCAGCCAATATAAATTGACAAGTTCTGATATATTGATTAAAAAATATATATCTCTCAACTAGTGTTTTTATTCAAAACCAATGTTTTAATATTGTTGATCTCTCCTCCACCATGTTTGTGAGATGAACCTTGAACTCGCTGTGGAGTGAAGTCCTGAGGAGTTGATTGGCAACGTGAAGGCAAGATAGCATAGGGCTGTGACAACACAATTTAGAGAGAGAGAGAGAGAGAGCATACCAGGTAGCTCCCAAGGGTCATGGCGGTAGAGATTGAGAGTGCCAATGATGTCAATATGGAGCTTCTTTCCCTGGACTGCTTTTCTGAGATAGAAGTCCAGAAGCTCCTGCTCTGTGGGATGGAACCTGAACCCCGGAAATTCCAGTCCTCCGATACTCTGTTCCATGCTACTCTCTCTTCCTTCGATGATAATAGAGAGGTTGGCAGACTTATTTACTTAGGCCAAGAACTCCTCTATGAATCTCTCTCCTGTGGCCAAGAGAAGGAAGCCACTCAATGCTTAAATAGCCCGGCCAGACTCGAAAAGTACGACCGGCGACCAGGAGAGGTCAGGGAAGCAGCAGCTGGGCCCACAGCACGTCAACACCCACAGCTTGACTTTTACCAGCCCTGGAGAGAGAGAGAGAGAGAGAGAGAGAGAGAGAGAGAGAAAGTTAATACGAAGCGGAATGAGTTGTTGGGTTTATTAGTCCTAAATAATAACGGATTAGTTAGCTGACGACCAAGGAATTGTGTTGGATTCATTATTAGAGCTTGTCCCCGTGGATAAGTTTTATAAGAAAAAAGTTCAAGGAAATGTGTTGGATTCATTATTAGGGCTTATCCCCGTGGATTAGTTAACTTTCATTGTGAATTAACATCAGTGTTAAACACTTGTTGATCATCTTCGCGGAAGCGCACCAAACGTACCAAGCAAACCAAACACTTCGAAATTTCCGTTGAGACCTCTTTTGTTTTTTTTTTGCTTTTTGGCTAGCATTAATTATATATCACATCCCCAACCTGCAACATATATACGTTACTACCATCCCCTTAGAATGAAAAAAAAAAAACGATGACATATTTTTAACATGACCATTTTAATTTGATCCCGAGATCGCCAACATAAGTTATATGATCTAGATAGTTTTAAATATTAATTATTTATCATGTTAATAAATCACCGATGAACATATATATATATAATCAATTTATTGTTTTTTTTTTAACTGAGGGTTAATTAAGATCAAAGTTGGTGAAATGTAGACTTCTAAGGTGATAGCATAGACTTGGATTCAGGAAAAACGATATGTTGACTGAAGACTTTGGAAGGAAATAAATGATTGAATAGATAGGACAAACTTAAGCTGATGCAAATTAGAAGAAGATATTTCGGGCAAGCAGGCGTAGGTTAATTCCTCGTTTAATAAGTCGTCGGAAATTTCCCGAGTCCAAGATGATTACAATTCCACGAAGCTTCAAACTGGACTACGTGCCGGCCGGCTATCCTCGGCAGCTTCCTAGCCAGCTGCAAGTCTGTTCCTCTCTAGAATGGTGCTGGAATCCGTCGTAGGCTATGGCCCCGCGATGTGGTGGCTTCCACCCGTGCGTTCTTACCAAACCTGTTTTAGAACTACTTATTCTAGATATCACCTTAATTCCTACTCTCACATCAGAAGCTGCTCGTGTGGTGTAGAGTACTCTTTTGGAATATCTTGAATAAATTTATTCCACCTAATTATTGAAAACACTTAACAACGTTAACAACGAAGAAATCATAGTTTAGCGGGGTCTGATTGATCCAAATTAATCATGAATTTCACACAGAGGTGACGATATTTGATATGTTTAACTTACTTCAACCCATTATTGATTAGCTTGAAATAGCCGTTTAAAATATAGTTAGATTTGAATCAAAATTTTTGATCCATTTAATAGATAGATCGGAGTTGGATTGATAAGATTTTGATTTAACTTGTACGTATTTGATGGGATCCGTATCTAGTCTGATCTAATTGTTACATCTCTTTTATGACTGATTTTTCAGCTACAACTAGAATAGAAGGAAAGAAAGTTCAAAATGGAAGACTAGAAAGCATGGCTCCTTGTAATATGGGCTTGACTAAGGTAAAGTTAGGACATCAAATGTATGATAACTTAATTGATGCGCTAGCCCTTTACATTTGTTGCTGTCATTAAATTGTGTGATATGGGTAACACCATAGCATTCATTTGAAGAAAATCATATTTCAAGCTCAAATGTTTCATGAGTTCGGCTATAGTGCTTTTATAAGGTTCTTTTTAAAATTGGTTTCTAATCCCACTATCCAAGGTTTTATCCTTTGCTATTACTCTCTTATCCCTCAATTTTTTAGAAATTATCGCACAACCATGTACAACCAAAAGCATAATAGCAAAGTTTTTCTCATTCTAAGATGGATAACTTTTTATCTGCTTAATTCAATAGTAAAACTTAACGTAGCTTTTACCATGACAATCAATTTTTTTTGCTCATTGCCTATTATATTATAAAACTAGCAATAAGTACTAATTATTGGTATATAATTTTTTTTTATTAAGACTTATGCATATGATATGTGAAAGAAATTTTAGATCCAATAGATCATTCAAACCTATTTGAATTCAACCTAAAATATCAAAAATCATATTGAAATTTAAGTTAAGCATCTAACTATTATTTTATGCCTAAAATATAGTAACTTATAATCAAATATAGATCCATTAAAAAATTTAAGTGAGATTAAAAATATCAACTGAAACTTAAATTTATATTAAAATCTTTAATTCTATCCAAGAAAATAATTATACTTAAGTTTATAAATTATGATATTTAAAACTTTTTTTGATATACTTAGAGATATTATAAATAAGAATCTACTAAAATAAATAATAAAATATAAATATTTAGATATAATTAGTAAAAATATATGAAAGGAAAATTAGTTCTTAACATGGAAAGAAGAATTAGTTTGAATTAGAGTTCATCCAATAAATTTATAAAAATAATTAAAATAAAAAAATAAGATTTTTATGTTATGAATTAAGATAAATCAAATTCAGATTGGATCTGCTTAAATTAGATTGGGTTGAAAAAAATGCAAGACCTGAATGGTTAAGTGAAAGCTTGGTGCAAACACTATCTTCCACATCAATTTCACTCAACCGTAGGGAAAGAAAAACATAAAAACAACGATGCTAAAAAGAAAAAAAAAAAATTGTTCCTTGGTAGAGAGAGAGAGAGAGAAAGAAGGGCCGGTTATCTAAACTCCAAGTCATCCCATCCCAACCTACCCTCCCTCACCTAGAAATTAAATAGGACCTAATTAAGCTCCTAGCTTTACTAAGTCAGAAAGCTACAGACTAATGATTTTATAATCAACTCTCACCCCAGAGAAACTAATACCATTTAAGCTGATGCTTGATGATTATATTGTTAAATTTAATATTACTAATTTACAAATATCATAGTAATATTTCTTTTATATAAAATATTACCAATTCAATTATGATATTAAAATAAATGAGTATAAAAGATAATAACAACCATGCATTATCACATGGAACATCTAAAATAATAGATTTTCTTTATTAACTCTACAAAATTAAAATTTTTGTAGCTGAAAAGTGTTTTGGGCATGGTAAGTTTTTCTATCTATGTAATAATTTTGATTGTCATGCCACCAACAAACAATTCACAACAAGCACTATGGCCATATATGTTAAAATATTTTGTCCAGTTTGATATCCATTGCTGATCCTTTTCTTATCAACTGAACATTTTGGTAACAGTTGGTTAATTTGCTCAACGTAATATGAGGTCCAAGTCTTTCTTGCTTGAGGTCATAATTCTCATGCTGCATATATAGGACGCAGCATCTCAAAAATTGGTGGTGCTTACTCTCTTCCATAGAGTCCTGCTGACTGACCATCACAACTTGGAGACCTCCACTCTGTAGACTGATTCAACCCTTCTACCTAGGAAGACTTCCAGAGATTTTTCTGGTGGTGTTTGTGGTGGGTCTTCTAAAGAGTTCGGTCAAGTCTTCTGCTAATAATCGCTGTATTCCACCACCAATTTGGGTCCACTCGCTGCGGTCAAAAATCCACCGAAATCTAGATCGAGATTCCATGCTTTACCGGTTTGGCCTTCTCTTCTACTTTTCTCGCCGAACCTCATCATCATGGAGGAGTCAGCTCTAGAGACTGGACTCGATGGGGATGGTGCTTCCAGTGGAAGACAAGAAGAACTCAGTTTCTAAACCTGGTCTCATCCAATCCCTATTGGGTTCTTTGCGCTTAATCGGCTTAACCGTAGTTTTATGCAACAATCGTCCAAACAATGGAATGGCTGTTTAATTAGAGAGTTAAGAAAATTGAAAAAAAAAAAAAAAAAAAGAGAGAGAAGGAATTTTTAAATATTATAAACAGTTATAAAAAATATTCCCATGTGTAAATTATTTCTAGTTATAAGAACTGATAATGATAATTAGAAAACAATAATATTTTTAAAATTTATTTTGAAAAAAAAAATCCTGGAATGTTACCGCTTCTCACTTGCATATGGGATAAGAGTAGTGCCTTGGAAGTAGCTGGTAGACTAAAATTCCATTGCCCGATATTAATAAAATATTATAGAAATAAAATAAATAATTAATTAATTCATAGTTAAAAACTATACATTCAAATGTTATTAGGTTACTAATACATTGTCTTAAACTTTTAAACATCATCCATATCTTCGTATATAAATCCCATTTATTCTTGAGGAAAGATTTAGGTACCTTTTGGATTAGCTGGTTGACAACTAATAATTATTAGCCGTTAGCTGATGGTTGTTCGTTATTTTTAATAAAGTGTTTAGTTGAACTGCTGTATTTGCTAGAGATCAAATATTAAATGATCAATAAAAACATCTTTCTAAATATAATGCACTATTATTATTATTATTTTGCTCAATAAGTTATATAAATTAAAAAATAGCTTAAAACATTAATTGATAAATAAGTAATTCCATGTCCATAGATAAAAATGATATAATTAATTTATATAAATTTAAAACATCCTAATATTAAGCTCTTGCTCTTATTAAATTAGAAGCAATTTTATCATATAATGCATTTATTTGAGCAAATCCACTATTTTGATGGCTCTCTGTTTGTTGGTAATCCTTCATATTTTGGAATACATCATATTGCACAAAATCTGGATATTGATCAAATAGACTGATGAGGGAAACAAAAAAAGAAAAAGAAATTTTTAAAAAAGATAAAAGGGTCCTATGGGCTCGCTCATTGGGGCAGCCATCCATCAATAGAAGAGATAATGGAAGGTGGAAGGTTTGGCGCATAAGAATCGCTTGTAATAATCAAAAAGATAGCAAAAGGCGAAGGATTAAGAAAAAGGGAAAAAAATTGATTTAATTGATAAAAATATTTATATCTTAATAATTTTTATTTTGATCGTTGAAATAGTTGTTGAAGCTTATAGCTACTTCAACCAGTTGATTCCAATAGCCAGCTTTTAGGAGGCCAATAGCTACCAAACTAGACCAATCAGCTGGTCGCCAAATACCCTTAAATTAACTCTTAAAGACCAATCGGTGCTCGTTGGTTTCTAATGGTTAGTCCAAACTGATCCTCAGTCTATTCCCAAGTTTATGCTGTCTATTGATACTAATTTGCCAAGTAATCAAATTGTGAGGCTCAGCCTTAGTCAATTCGAGTAGAGCAAAGTTGAGTCATGCATTGCCGAAGGAAAGAGAGGGTACAATTATTGCTAGGGAAATGACTTTGTACACCATGCACAAAGTTGTGCAATGGCTGCGCATTTGCATAGGCGCGCAACCAATGCGCATGCTTCGTGCAAGTCTTTATGCATCGAAAGTGGTGCTCTTTGGTGCACAAAGACTTTTCCTTATTGCTAGATCTCGAGAGAAGTCCAAACTCAAAAGGAAGGCGATGCACAAAGTCGCGCAATGGCCACACGCTCGCATAGGTACACAATCAATGCGCACACCTCGTGCCTTCAGTGCACAAAGACTTTTCTAGATCCCGGGAGGAGTCCAAATCAAAAGGACTCCTAGGAGGTGAAAGAAAGAATTCTAAACTCTTTCCAAAATCCTAATCCCTTGCACATCTCATCTTCTTCCTCAATCGAATGCCGCCGCCGCCTCCCTTGCCCGGATCAACCCCGTCTCTCCTTCTATTTTGAGCCTTCGACCACCATCTCTTCTACTACAACTAAGATTCCTTGTCGATTGCTGCACCTGCATTGATCTACCATCAGCTACACCGAAACCCTTTGCATTCTATCTTTTTCTCTCAGAAAAGTCTTTGTACACCGCCCTCGGTGCAGCAAGTCCTACGTGGGCTGCACCGCCTCTCTTGATTGGTCCACGTGGATCCTACGTGGCTGACGATGCGAGACGGTATGGCTCTGCTACGATGTTACGTTCTGATCGTGACGTCCATTAAATGTGTTTCGCCTTTATTTTAAAATTAGTGTGCAGACGAAAATGCCCTTTTCCTCCAGCCTACTTCTACCGCCATTTTTTCGTGGATTACATCTGTGCAAGAAAAACTCTTTCTTCCCCCTCGCTCTGGCTTTTGAATGCAAAGAATCAGTCCAAGGTTTGAGCAAGATCCTAAGCCCTCACTATGAGAGTCTGGTGTCAGGTTTTCCTCCTATTTTGATTTTCGGTCGAAAGAAAATATTTCAGCTTCAAGGCTAGAATACGTAGCTACTGAAGACTTCTTCATAATCTTCTTAAGAAATGTCATCCGCAGCAGGAAGTAAAAAGTCCTTGTTCCCACTTCTTTGTAAAGCTCCTTTATTACACCAACTGTTTTTTGTCGTTAGAGGAAGTTAATGCATAAGGAAACAGTTTAATGCGCGGGTTACTTTCTTAGACCAAAACAGTTATAACATTCTGGGAGTCATAACTATTTTTATGCACGAAAGTCAATTCCTTTTTGCTTAGTGTTTTGTAGCATGAATGTCATACCTTATGAACTGGGGTGTCGTTAGAGTGTTTTGGCCTATATTCCCCGTTATTTCATGTCCATATAGCTCCAGTATCATCATTTGACAACTCGGGTGTCCTACAATTTTCTGCATTCAGTTTCAGCTAGGGTGTTTTCCTTGGGTGTCGTAAGTCTAGGGTGTCGTCGGATTATTTCTGAGGTGTCGTAAGTTCTCTATAGCTATCATTTGGAGCTAGGGTGTCGTCATTTGACAGCTCGGGTGTCGTAGGTTGTTTTCTGGGGTGTCATCACGTCTACAACTATGAGAACTGGGGTGTCGTAACAGTCTTTTTGGGTGTCCTAAGTTGCTGCCTAAGGTGTCGCAGGTTGTTTTCTCGGGTATCGTAGGTTGTTGTAATCAGGAGTGTCGTTTGTTGCTATCCGGGGGTCATATCATAGTTTTAATCCTTCGCGACACCGCAGCTGAAACGTTACGACACCCAAGCGGCAACCCTACGACACCCATGCTTACAACGAACGCTAGAGAAAAGCCCCACGACACCCCAAGAGGAATTTGCCCTCAAATCTTCGCAACACCCTAGTTGAAACGTTACGATACCCTAGCGACAACGCTATGACACCCGTGCTTATAACCTTCGCGATCGAAAAGGCCTGCAATGTCGTAATGTTTTCCTTGGGTGTCGTAAGTCTGGGGTGTCGTTGGATTATTTCTGAGGTGTTGTAAGTTCTCTATAGCTAACATTTGGAGCTAGGATATCGTCATTTGACAGCTTGGGTGTCGTAAGTTGTTTTCTAGGGTGTCGACAGATTATTTCTGGGGTGTTGTAACAGTCTTTCTGGGGTGTCGTAAGATGTTTTCTAGGGTGTCATAGGTTCTTTTCTAAGGTGTCATAGGTTGTTTTAATCAGGAGTGTTCGTTTGTTGCTATCCGAGGGTGTCATAGTGTTTCAATCGTCATAAAAGCTATGACACCCCAGATTTACTGTTAAGACACCGTAGTTACAAACTTACGACACCCGTTCTCCAAACGAATGCTGGAGAAAAGCCTCGCAACATCGCAGGAGAAAATCGACCGAAAATCAGTGATGACACCCCAGAAAAAAAGTCGGCAGTATTGCGATACCCAAGTTAAAGAAATAAGACACCTCTGTTAAACAAATACGACACCCCAGTTATGCTCGGCCGAAAATCCTTCGCAACACCGCAGTTCAAACATCACGACACCCTAGCGACAATGCTACGACACCAATGCTTATAACCTTATGACACCCAAGGAGGAATTCGGGCAAAAATCATTCGTGATACCGCAGTTGAAACGTTACGACACCCTAGCGGCAACGCTACGACACCCATGCTTATAACCTTCACGATCTTCGTTTGTTGCTTTCCGAGGTGTCGTAGTTTGTTCTCTGGGTGTCCTTAACTGCTAAAGGGTGTGTTGTGCTTATAACAGACGTTGGAGAGAAGGCCCGCGACACCCCAAGAGGAATTTGCCCGAAAATCTTCGCGACACCCTAGTTGTAACGTTACGACACCCTAGTGGCAACGCTACGACACCCGTGATTATAACCTTCGCGATCTTCGTTTGTTGCTTTCCGGGGTCGTAGGTTGTTCTCTGGGGTGTCTTTAACTGCTAAAGGGGTGTCATTATTTTTTATATGGGTGTCGTAAGTTATTTCATGGGGTGTCGTTAGTTCCTGCCTGAACAGTTTTAGCTACGGTGTCATAATATGTGAACCTTGGTGTCGTTAGGCCCTGCCTCAATGTGTTATGAATGAGTGTCGTCATTTTACAGCTTCGGTGTCGTTTTTTGTAAACTGGGGTGTCATAACTTCTGAATTCGGCTGTTGTAAGTTCATGTCTTTAACTGTTAATGGGTGTCGTAATTTTTAATTAGAAGACGAACAAGGAGCCATTATTCAGATTATAGATGGCATGTATTCCTGGTATTGATGTTCGATCATAATTGTGTTGTCGTATTTCTTCAACTGAGGTATCGTATTTTTTTTAACCCTGGTGTCCTAATGCTTTGTCAGGATATATTGATAGCTAAATCTATGGATATCATTGTTCATGACTATGTGCCTATATTTCCACAGACGATGCTGAAATTATAGATCGGAAAGAAATCGAGCACACTTCCGGCCGTGCACCTTCATCCATCGCTCCAAATGCAGGGGATGATACTGTAGTTCCTCAAACTTGAATGGAATTTAATTCAGCAGATGATGTATATACTTTTTACAATGGATACGCAAAAAGAGTTGGTTTTGGAATCACAATAGTGTGTAACAGGGCCAACAACAACAAACAACTTTGCTTGAAGCACCTGTCGTGTTGGAGGCAAAGAAAATCTAGAAAAACAGAGAAGAGTATGAATCATAGGGATATTGGGAAAATTGATTGTATGGCATCCATAAAAGCAAGACTGAATGCTACAAGTGGTAAGTAGATATTGGTTGAGGTTTCTTTAGAACATAACCATGGGATGTCCATAACATCAACTGGTTATCTACGGTCGCATAGGAGAATCAGCACACCAGAGAAGGCAGAGATCAGCAATTTACATGCCGTGAATATTCCGACAACTCAGATATACTCTGCCATAGCAAGGAAAAAGGGGGCAGAAGACAATTGGATTTCACTAGAAGGATGCTTGTAATTTCATTTGTCGCAAACATTAGTCTAAGCTGAAAGAAGGAGATGCTCAGTCGATAGTAATCCATTTTACCAAAATGCAACTCATAAATCCTAATTTCTTCTATACCTTAGACCTCAATGACAATGATCATCTCAGGTCTGTCTTCTGGATTCATCCAAGGTCAAGATTGGCATGCACATACTTCGGTGATGTTCTAAGCTTTGACTCAACATACTTGACAAATAGATATCAAACGCCTTTTTGTCCATTCATCGGGGTCAACCATCATGGACAGTCCGCCTTGCTTGGTTGCGCATTATTGTCTATGAGAGTACTAAGACATATAAATGGGTTTTTCAGTCATGGCTGGATGCAAATGGTAGTCAAGCACCTATTGCCATAATAACTGACCAAGATAAGGCAATCGAGGCTGCTGTTAGGGAAGTTTTTCCTAACACACGACATCGATTTTGTCTTTGGCATATATTGAAGAAGATACCTGAAAATATTGGCCACATTTGCTTGATTTCGATGAGGCGATATATGATTCATTGATCATACAGTCATTCGAGGAAAGGTGGGCACATGTTATAGAGAAATATAAAGAATGCAAGGCTATAGATTGGTTCAATGTCCTTTACGAATGTCGGGATAAATGGGTCCCAGTTTACCTAAAGGATACATTTTTCGTAGGTTTGTATGTCATTGTCTTTGGTTCATGTTCGTGTTTAACGCTTCTTTTTTTGATAAAATTATGTACAGGGATGTCATCTTCACAAAGGAGTGAGGGCATCAATCACTTCTTCATGGGTTTATAAATTTGAAGACTATACTAACGGAGTTCATAGGTAAGTATGAAGATGCCTTGAAGAAAAGGTACGAGGCCGAAAATGAGGAAGATAATATGACATTGCAAATGATTGCTTTCCTAAAGATATCATCACCTTTTGAGAGACAAGCTGCAGGAAGGTATACAAGGCGCATTTTCAAAAAATTTCAGAATGAGATCTTGAAATGGCTGCATCAAATACTAATGATCAAGGAAGCTGATAACTATTGTGTATATTCTGTAAAGTCGTATGAAAGGATTGAAGTCGATGGAATCGGCAAAGAGATGATAAAAGATTATATCGTGTCATACAATAGAAATATTGAGGATATCCAATGCACTGTTGGTTCTTTCAGTTCAAGGGTTACCTGTGTAGGCATGCCTTGTTGGTTCTTCATCAAAGCAACGTATTTTGTTTATCAGATAAATACTTCTTGAAGAGATGGTGCAAGGACATGAAATACCAATTCGACGATTTTGACTGCAATACTGAAGGTTGTGATAAAAGCACACGAAAATCACGATACGCAGTGATAATTTTTTATTTCAAATATCTTAATATATATTTTCGATAACATTATGTTATTGATTGTAGATATAGTTTGCTAAGTCATCAGATGATGAAGCTCGCAGAGATAGCCTCCATGTCTGAAGATGCATTTAATTTAGTGATTGATGGTCTAACACCAATATTCAAAACTGTTGTAGATGCTAACTGCGCAGCTAAGGCAAGTACACAGCTTGTAATTTAAGTTCCTGAGCAAATTAGGATGAAAGGTCGCCCAAGAGAGAACAGATTAAAGAGTGGAATCGAGAAGAAGTCAAAAAGATCAAGGAAAAATATGATCAAGGCTTCCGTTGACGCTACACCAATGCAAAATGAAATAAGAGCTGCTTCAAGCAACAGGCAGACTTGTATGCAGTCAATTAACACCGGAGAGGACATGGAAAGAATTGTACCACCTTCTGAAATATTGATGGACGAGTTTGATGCTTATGTATTAAGTCAATTAACACAGGAGCATATATAAAACACGGGTGTTATGACTTTGTAACTAGGGTGTCTTAGTCGTAAATGAAGTACTTTGTAACTAGGGTGTCTTAGTCTCATCGACAGAGTATGTTTTAAGCATTGATGTTGTTGCTTTGTAACTAGGGTGTCTTTTTTAGTCAAATGAAGTGCTCATCTCGTCTGCCAAGAAGAAACGTTATGACACCCCAGCTCTCGCCTAACAACACCCTCGCTTGAAAGCGACGACACCCGTGCGGGGACCGTTAAGGCGGGGGAGCGACGACATCGATGATTTTGGATTCTACGACACCCTCACTTTAAAGCGACGACACCCGTGCGGGGACTGTTAAGGCGAGAGGAGCGATGAGACCCTAGCTCTCGGCTAACGACACCCTAGCTTTAGCATGATGACACTCGAAAGACCAAATCCTATGACATCCCATTTCTCACGAAAGGACACCATAGCTTTAGCGAGACGACACCCCAGCTCTCATATAACGACACCCTAGCTTTAGCGTGACGACACCCGAAAGGCCAAATCCTACGACATCCTATTTCTCACGAAAGGATACCATAGCTTTAGCGCGACGACACCCCAGCTCTCACGTAACGACACCCTAGCTTTAGCACGACGACACCCGAAAGGCCAAATCCTATGACATCCCATTTCTTACGAAAGGGACACCATAGCTTTAGCTCGACGACACCCCAGCTCTCGACTAACAACACCCTAGCTTTAGCGCGACGACACCCGAAAGGCCAAATCCTACGACACCCCTATTCTCAATGTACGACACTCTAGTTTTCATTTTACCACATCATATATGAAAACTTAAGAAACTGAGAAGTAGAAAAGGCATAAATATGAATAAATTGATGACACCACTGTTCTCAGTATAAAAATTTTTCAATTGCATTAAATCTGAAACAGTGTCTATGAATAAATTACATGAAATTTTCAATCAAAGAAGAATGAATAAATTAAGAATAGTTTGTCACAAAGTCGTTGATCTTCTGGTTGAGGCCTTCTCTCAATATCGTCGCAGCTAATTGTCTGCGGTAATCTCTTATTTCCTCTTCCATGAAATCTATCTTCATATCAGGATTATCTTGTCGAGAAAGGCATTCCATGTATCTTAGACAGTATAGGCCGCAATCCAGCAATCTGGTCGGTTGGCTTAGGCAATTCAAAATCTCTTCCATCGGCCAAGTCGTCATCTCTTCCTTGTCGCAGTATATATGGAATATGTGGCCAAGAATGTTATGCCATTTCTTTGCATTGGCCTTGTACCTGGCATTGTATTTTAATGAATTCAGGTGCATGAACACCTTTCTTTCCATGTCGGCAGCCACCAGATGCCAGTGCGAATTATCCGAGTTGATTATAGTGAAAAGAAACCGGAACTGGGCCTTATCTTCATCGGATACATTGTCAAATATCGAAGATCCTGATATTGCAGCGAGTTCATGAGCACTTAATGGAGAAGTCAAACACATGGCGGCTACGAAAACTGATGCAAAGATGCACTTATGGTATCGGTCCGGATGCTCTATCTAGTTGATCATCAAAAACTCCTGGCTGGCATCAATTATCTGCCAATGCAATGTAAACCGATTAATATAATTCTAAAATCAACAACTAGAAAAGGTTTCTTGAGATACTTACATCATCTATTATCATATCATTGTTAATGAGATCTTGAAGACTTCTCCTTGTTACAACGCCACCTAACTTATTGGTATACACGATCTCGTTGATTATTCATTCGCTCAAAAAAAATTTATAATAATTTGATCATCTTCGACTGTTGTGTTGGGCTTTGATGTGCCCACTGTCTTCGACAACTTTCTAGGACGGGTTGTCTCATAAGAATCTCCTATGACCTTAGATGTCTTACGCTTCCTCGGCTCTTTTTTAACCTTCTTAACAAGCGAAGGCATTTCAACGATTTCTATGTCCACATCATCACCCTTTGGGTTCGACTTTTTAGGGGTCAAGATGTGCAAGTGAGTTATTATCACGGCATAATTTTATAGTGAATCTACGTCCACTCCCAAGATTCACTTGGGTCCACACTATAATCTCTCTAGATTAGAAAGCTCACAACTCAAACTTGTTGTTTTCCCCACAACGAACCCAGCTGGTTTTAACTCCTTACCAGCACAAACCCTACACGTTCTCACAACTAACCTCCGGCTTGTAACGAGGTATACCAACCTCCACTATTCAATCCACTGATTGAATCAGCAAACATCTCCCCTTGATATACAAATGCCTGATTGTATTGCAGATGGTAGTGGCTTTGGCTTTCTTCCTTCTTCTCTTTAACTCCTCTTGCAGTGATGAATCAGGCCTTAGCAAGATTCTTGACCATTGAAGACTTTGGAGTTGAGATGAAGCTTTTTCCTTTTGAAAATCTCCGATTTGACCTTTGAAATGCTTGTGGATTTTCTTTTGACTCTTGTGGATTGAAGAGAAGGAGCAGACGAAACTTCCTCTTGGATTTCACTCCTTTTGAATCACTCTCCTTTGAGCTAGATGATTTTTCCAATATGCTCTGTTTTTCCCTCTTTTTGAAAGATATGGGATTGTTTTGATTTGAAAAGAGCTCCTCTACTGCGTTAGAGAAAATAGATTTGAAAATCTTACCGTTGGACTGATGTGTCATCCAGATCTTCTTCTCCTCATTATTTCCGACTTCCGACTCGAGAAATGCTCGCGAAGAGTCGGCTCGCACAGTCCGGCTCGCGAAGGTTCAGGGTCGACTCTTGACTCACGACTCCTACTATTTGGGGAGTCGACTCGGAAACCCTCTCCGATACAAAATCAGAAAAATGTTCTGATAGATTTTAAAACTTCCTCCATCAGACTTTTTCCATTAAGCATTGAATTCTTTCTCTTAATCTTAGCAAGAACTCATTGAATATGATAGGCTTTCAGAATAAGCTCATCAGTTTCCTTTAATACTCATGGCTTTTGGAAATCATCACCAATATGCCTCACATCGTCGAGTTGATCCTCTAGACACATGCTCATCATTCAATCTCTTCATTCCCCGGCTCAGTTGGACACTCGAAGCTCATCCAGGCTCGCGAAGACACTCCAGCACACTCTGTCTTCCCATCTGTCCTGCATTGCTTTCCTTTCTGAGCAGTGAATTGAGGAGGCTCTCAGCAATGGCTGTGCCTCACATCGTCGAGTTGATCCTTAACACATGCCAATTCAATCCTCAACTCGCACAGCTTGCACAGCTATCTGTTGGTTCAGGCGATGCTACTGTCTGTTGAGTGAGAAGCCAGCGCTATTGTGATAATGGTACAGTAGCTCCCTCCTTCTGCAAAGCAAGACGATAAATAAATTAATATTAAGTAAAATATTAATACATTAAATGGAAAAATATGGTCAGAGCAATGGAGCAATGTATTAGCTTACAAAGTCGTGAGGCTGCATGTTGGCAACCCGAACCGACTGGATCTTCATTTGGTTGTCATACCACTTCAACAGCCGGGGCAATTTATCGGGATATGTTGTTGCTCGCATTGATGTATGTTCGAGGAACCACGCCTGAACATGATAATTTTTGGATATGAAAAATGTAATATTAACAAAGAAATTACACTAAGGACACTCTTTCTGCATCTCAATAAACCTTACCACCAGCGCTGCCAAGCATCCGAATAGGGTAGGCTACCTCCTAACCTTGTTTGCTCTCTTTGAGTGGATCGGCTCCTCGGAACACAAGCAAGCAGCGACTTCTGGGAGAGCCAGAACAATCAACTCCTTGAATGCCAAAGCCTAGTCGATCCTCTCTAGTTGACTTAAGTCATCTAAGTGCTGGATGAGATACCGTGGACATGTCTGATTAGACTTTGGAGCTAAAAACATGACAAACATGTAGGCGATCCATAGTCTGACGGTGTCCTCGACATCCTCCTATGTCTTGGATGATCGGAGTCAAAATATTAACATCTCCAATCCTTTTTAACGAAGATCTAAACCCTGGCCAAATCGTCTGAACAACCTTTCGTTGAACAACTGGCTAGACGTGTCGATCTTCGTCCCATGAGCTGGAAGACCCAGACTAAGTGCACTTCGTCGGCACTGAATAAAATCGGCTTGCCACAGAAAATGAACTCGTCGCCTCCATTGTGATAACTTATGATGTCTGCTAGAAGTCGCCCGTCGACTGTGAACATCTGCATGTCGACGAAGGCACCAAATGGGGTCCATCGTATAAGTTTTGTATGCTGTGTCGTAAATCCTATCTCCCAAACTTTATGAACGTATATGGTCAGCCTGCAACTAGTCTTAAACAACTGGGAAGCCTTCACTGGCCTGACTGGAATAATTTTCATGTCATCTGAAACAGGGGATAAAACATACTTGTCAGCTGGCTGCCATTATGTATGAACTAGGTGTCATGACATTTTAAGAGAGGATGACATAATATCTTAACAAAGGGATAAACATACATGAAGGAGTCGCATCCTCATTCAAATAAAGAACGATATCTTTGCTTTGTTCCGCCATTTTCTCCTTTCGGTTCTTCTTTGTTCGCGGTCGTCGTCCACAAACGAAAGCACTCATCTCCATGAATGAAGTAGATAGAAGAAAGAACTGTGGAAGAAATTTAGGACACCAGTGGCTTCTCGAGCAACAAACGAAGGACCTCTAGGGTTCAGAAATTTTTTTATGCCGACCTCAGAGAAATATGAAAGGACACCAGAAGCGCCATGATCATATCACTGATACGCAAACCCGTAGCAACCGGCCATGTTATGCAACTTTTCTCGAAAAGATGGCATAGCTGAGTTACTAGGGTGTCATCGAATTACAACTAGGGTGACGTCAAAATTCTCGCCTAGTTCAAATATATCGTAGTGGTGTCATAAGTTTATACCAAGGGTGTCGTAATGTTTCAACTGGGGTGTCACGAACAACATCCCATGAAATAACTTACGACACCCCCAGCATTAATCTAACGATACCCCAGCCTTCGTGGGCCTTCTCTCCAGTGTCCGTCATAAGCACGGATGTCGTAGCTTTGTCAATAGGATGTCATAACATTTCAACTAGGGTGTCGCAAATGATTATCGTGCGAATTCCTCCTGGGGTGTCGCGAGCCCTCTCTCCCGCGTTGATTATCGTGCGAGCCCTCTCTCTCGCATCGGTTATCATCTGCTGAACTGAATTTCATTCTAGTTTGAGGAACTACAGTATCATCCCCTACATTTGGAGCAATGGGTGAAGGTTTCAACTAGGGTGTCGTAAGATTTCAACTAGGGTGTCACGATGATTTTCGGGCGAATTCCTCTTAGGGTGTCGTGGGCCTTCTCTCCAGCGTCCGTTATAAGCACGGGTGTCTTAGCTGAAACTGTTTAGGCATGGCTTAACGACACCAAGGTTCACATATTACGACACCCTAGCTGAAACTGTTTAGGCAGAAACTAACGATACCCCAGAAAACAACCTACGACACCCGATCTATCAAATGACGACACCCTAGCTCCAAATCTTAGCTATAGAACTTACGATACCTCTGAAATAATCCGCCTTGCGACACCCAAGAAAACATTACGACACTGCAGGTCTTTTCGATCGCGAAGGTTATAAGCACGAGTGTCGTAGCGTTGTCGCTATGGTGTAGTAATGTTTCAACTAAGGTGTCGCGAAGATTTTCGAGCGAATTCCTCTTGGGGTATCACAGGCCTTCTCTCCAACTCTCATCTGATAATACCCTAGCTTTAAGGCGACGACACCCGTGTCGGGACTGTTAAGGCGAGGACCGACGACATCCCCGACTTAGGCTGTTACGACACCCTAGCTCTCATCTAACGATACCCCAACTCTCGCGTAACGACACCCGTGCGGGGATCGATGATATCCCCAACTTAGGCTGTTACTAACACCCCAGCTCTCATCTGACGACACCCTAGCTTTAAGGCGATGACACCCGTACTGAGACTGTTAGGCAGGGACCTACGACATCCCCTATTTAGGCTATTCCGACACCCCAGCTCTCATTTGACGACACCCTTGCTTTAAATCCTACGACACCCCATTTCTCTTAATAAGCGAAGGCAATCCACTAAATTGTATATCCCCATCACCCTTTGGTGCAGGGGTGCTAAGTTTATTATCAAATTTAGACTCTCTTGGCCCTTCATAGAATGCCCCTCCCCTCTCTTCTCCTCTTCTTTATATCCATTCCCATGCTCTCTCCATGGTCAGTTATAAGCACGGGTGTCGTAGCATTATCACTAGGGTGTCGTAAGGTTTCAACTGGGATGCCGCGAAGGATTTTCGGCCGAATTCCTCATGGGGTGTCGCGGGGCTTCTCTCCATGGTCAGTTATAAGTATGGGTGTCGTAGCATTGGTGCTAGGGTGTCGTAAGGTTTAAACTGGGGTGTCGTGAAGGATTTTCGGTAGAATTCCTCCTGGGGTGTCGCGGGGCTTCTCTCCATGGTTAGTTATAAGCACGGGTGTCGTAACATTGGTGCTAGGGTATCGTAAGGTTTAAACTGGGGTGTCGCAAAGGATTTTCGGCCGAATTACTCCTGGGGTGTCGCGGGGCTTCTTTCCATGGTCAATTATAAGCACGGGTGTCGTAGCATTGGTGCTAGGTTGTCGTAAGGTTTCAACTGGGGTGTCGCGAAGAATTTTCGATCGAATTCCTCCTGGGGTGTCGCGGGGCTATTCTTCAGCGTCGTTATAAGCACGGGTGTCGTAGCGTTGTCGCTTGGGTGTCTTAATGTTTCAACTGCGGCGTCGTAGATCTTTTTTTGGGTGAACATAACTTGGGTGTCGTAATACTTCCGGCCGGTTTCCTCTTGGGACGTCGTAAAGCTTATCCGTTCAGCGTGCATTTAAACCATGAGTGCCAAGCGGCCGATTGAATAATTGAAAAGTGCTCATTACGTCATGCGAGGAGAGACACTTCGATTTACTATAACGAAGACACTAGCATGGCCGATATTTGTTCCGAATCGGGGATTGGAACACTGAGTTCGACAAGATTTGGTTTCCCGACACTCTCTTCAGTAATGGTTTATGTCCCCCATCCCCCAACTCGATGGCTATAAAAGGGGAAAGGATGAGTATTGCCTGCAACCACACGAAGGGTTCTCTTTGATTGAGAGAGATAGTTTAAGAAAGCTTCGCCCAAGACGACATCGGAGGTAGACGAGTTGGCTTTCGCTTTTAGCATCAAACTTTGGCTCGATGGCTCCGATGAAGATGTTGAAAAGCAAACTACCAAGGGAACGCTGAAGACCGACTCTGGTGGATCTCCGAAATCCCTTTTTGAGCATACAAGTGTGAAGAAGAGAAAGGGAGGAGGCTATAGAGGTCCATCTGAAAATGCAAAAAAGTGTTTCCATATGAAATTGTAAAGAAAATTTGCAATGACTAATAATTATAATTATAGAAGAACTTGCGACTGCTTCGATGCTACTGTGTTTTAATAGTAAATCTGGGGTATCGTAGGCTTTATTACGATTACGCTTGATTTTCTCCTAAGATGTCGTAAAGCTTTTCCTCTGAGCATGAACGGATGTCTTAGGTTTGTAACTAGAGTGTCGTACTATTTCAGCTTAGATGTCGTCACTGGTTTTCGGCCGATTTTCTCCTGGGATGTCGTAAAGTTTTCTCCTAAGCGTGAACGGGTGTCTTAGGTTTGTAACTTAGGTGTCATAATAATTCGACTGGGGTGTCCTCATTGTTTTTCGGCCGACTATAATTTCAACATTGTCTATGGAAATATAGGCACACGGTCATGAACAATGATATCCATAGATTTAGCTGTCAAAATATCCTGACAAAGCATTAGGACACCAAGGTTAAAGAAATACGACACCTCAGTTGAAGAAATACAACAACACAATTGTGTTCGAACCCCAGATACCAGTAATACATGCCAACTATGATCTAAATAATGGCTTCATGTTTGACTTCCTAGTCAAAAACTATGACATGCCTTAACGGTTAAAGACATGAACTTACAGCCAAAATCAGAAGTCACGACATCCAAGTTTACAAAAAATGACACCGTAGCTGTAAAATGACAATACCCATTCATAAGACATTGAGGCAAGGCCTAACGACACCAATGTTCACATATTACAACCCTAGCTGAAAGTGTTCAGGCAGGAGCTAACGACACCCCATAAAACAACTTACGACACCCCAGATAAAATCTTACGACACCCTTTAGCAATTAAAGAAAAGAATGAAACGCTACGACACCCTAGAAAGCAACTTAGGACACCCCTAATTAAAACTACGACACCCGTTAACAGTTAAAGACATCACTGAGATTTACGATACCCAAGAAAACAACTTACGACACCTCAGAATGACTATAACGACACCCCAGTTCTCATATTATGACACCTGAAATTAAACTATATGCTGTAACATGACGACACCCCAAAAAATATCCCACGACACCCGAGCTGTCAACTGACGACACCCTAGCTCCAAATAATAACTATATTGAACTTACGACACCTCAGAAGTAATCTGACGACACCCCAGCCTTACGACACCCAAGGAAACATGTCCGACACTGCAGTTACAAACCTTTGACACCCCAGTTCTTATATAACGACACCCTATATGTAACCGTTAAGCCACGAACTGACGAGACACCAGCTCTCATATTACGACACCCCGGTTCAGATATTATGACACCCTAGCTGAAACTGTTCAGGTAGGAACTAACGACACCCCATGAAACAACTTACAACACCCCAGATAAAAACTACGATACCCTTTAGAGTTAAAGACATGACTGAAACTCACGATACCCCAGAAAGCAACTAGCGACACCCCTGATTAAATAACTTACGACACCCCATTAAACAACTTACGACACCCCAGATAAAATCTACGACACCCTTTAGCAGTTAAAGACATAACTAAAACTCAAGACACCCCAGAAAGCAAGTAACGACATCCTTGATTAAAACTACAACACCCCATGAAACAACTTACAACACCCCAGATAAATACTACGACACCCTTTAGCAGTTAAAGACATAGCTGAAACTCACGATACCCCAGAAAGCAACTAACGACACCCCTGATTAAAACTACGACACCCGTTAACAGTTGAAGACATTACTGAGAATTACGACACCCAGAAAACAACTTACGACACCCCAGAAAGACTGTAATGACACCCCAGTTCTCATATTATGACACCCGAAATGAAACTATATGATGTACATGACGACACCATAGAAAACAACCTACGACACCCGAGCTGTCAACTAACGACACCCTAGCTCCAAATGATAACTATATTGAACTTACAACACCTCAGAAGCAATCTAACGATACCCCAGCCTTACGACACCCAAAGGAAACATTACGACACTGCAGAATCCTTCGACACCTTAGTTCTTATATAACGACACCCTAGAAAATATCGTATGATACCCGAGTTATAAAATGAGGACACAGCTATATAGACAAGAAATAACGAAGATTATAGGCCAAAACACTCTAACGATACCCTAGTTCATAAGGTATAACATCCTAGTTAAAAGAGTAGAACACTCGAGTTGTAAAGTGAGGACACTAGAGCTATACGAACAGGGAATAACAGAGAATATAGGCCGAAATACTCTGACGACACCCTAGTTCATAAGGTATAACCTCCTAGTTAAAAAAGAAGAAGATTCGTGCAGAAAAACACTAAACTCAAGGTATTTAAGGATGTTACCTGAGCATTAAACGGTTTCCTAATGCATTAACTTCCTCTAACGACCAAAATAGTTGGTGTAATAAAGGAACTATAAAAAGATGTGGGAATAAGAACTATAACGATCGGACTCTCAGAGCGAGGGCTCAGGATCTTGTTCAAATCTTGGACTGATTCCTTGCACCCGAAAGCCAGAGCGAGGGGAAAGAGAGTTTGTCTTGCACAGATATAATCCAAGAAAAAATGGCGGTAGAAAAAGGCTGGAAGGAAGGGGCATTTTCATCTGCACACTAATTTTAAAATAAAGGCGAAGCGCTTTTAATGGACGTCACGATCAGAACGTAACATAGTAGCAGAGCCATACCGTCCCGCATCGTCAGCCACGTAGGATCCACGTAGATCAATCAGGAGAGACGATGCAGTCCACATAGGACTTCTGCACCGAGAGCGGTGTACAAAGACTTTTCCTTTTCTCTCTCTGAAAGTGTGGGCCCAAAACCTACCACCTGGGTCCCAACTGTGTTTTCTACTTATCCGTAGCCAATGAGTTAAAGGCCACTTTTCCTTTTTGCTTTCCTTTATTTAGCTTGACCACAAAAAGGATCTCATAAGGTACTGTATAATCCGTGGCCTACAGTGCTAATATCTTCGCTTTGCCAAGATTATTTTTCTTAACTAAGGATAATTAATCTGCATGGTCTTTATATGACCTATTATTCAGGTAAAATTTTAGTCCATCTTTTTCTTTAATCATTAGGATGGGCTATAGAAAAGCTAGGCCTAGTACTGGGGATGAAGGGATGGTCTCTTTTGAAAAATAGAAAATTAGTTATTATTTATTTTGAATTAGTGAGAAAGACAATTTTCATATTGTGCTATATTAAATATTGATTTTAATTTAATTGTTAGTGTGATTGTGGACTAAACCAGCATATCTGATTAAATTTTACTTTTAGTAAATGTCTGTTTGTTTAGAAGTGTAAATTCATGTTATGTTTGTGTGTGTTATAAGCATGATTGTACATAAATTGGAATAGTCATTGATATTTTAATAATATGAGCATGATAAATATGCTCAATTAATAAAATTTAGAATGACAATTATTACATAGTTAGGTAGGGTTTTTCTTGTATATTCTCTTGTGTGGATCTTAATTTATGTATTTTTACTTAATTATGGTATGTGAAAATAGTTCACATTTTACTGTACTAAGCATAGATTATAGAGAGGATGGTATGGATTGTCAATGATGAACTAGATTGTGACACTATCAAATGCCCTATCATGAGCGGACAATCTGGCACTATTTATTATCCCATCATTAATGGTAAAATGATAAGTAATGCAGCATTATTGATTGTTTTGAAATGTGGCTATCACTTTCAATTAATTAATTATATTTATACACCAACATGTAGAATCTAATTATAACAAATTAATCATGATAAATTATACCTAAAATCATTATTCATTATAATAGTTTTTTGATGGTGTGTCCATTGTATTGGTTCTATTTAATAATAGATATAGAAATATAAAGTCTTATTATGTTGGAAGGTAAATTTCGGAAGGCTGCGCGCACCTGGTACTCCCGTCTACCGCCGCGTAGCATTAACTCCTTTCGGCAGTTGGAAAGGGCCTTCCTAACGCACTTCGATGCGTGCCGGAAGATCCCTCGAGTGGCTGACAACCTGTTCGCCGTTCAGCAGAAGAGCGGCGAGTCATTGAGAGACTTCGTGGCCCGGTTCAAGAAGGCCGCACTCAAAGTCTAAAACCTCGAAGATTCTGTGGCCACTTTGGCCATGAAGCGAGGGCTCCGCCCTTCTAACTTCGCTTATTCCCTCGACAAGAAGCCCCCTGATTCCTACGCCGAGTTGCTGAGCCATGCGCAGAAGTACATCCATGCTAACAAAGCAGATTCTTCCCGGAGGGAGGTTGATGGAGGGCCCAACAAGAAGCAGGCCCATCCGGAATCCAGTGGGGCTCGACCCAGGAGGCCCAAGCCTCCTCGCCGACCGAACAATCGGCCTCGGGCTCCCATCTCCGAAGGGAGCACTTCACCCCTCTACTCGCCCTGATATCACACATCTTAATGGAGATCAAGGGTGAGTTCTACCTTAAGCGCCCCATCCCCATGAAGCCAGGAGTCCCCCGCAACATGAACCTCTACTGCTGCTTTCATCGATCATGGCCATGACATAGAAGACTGTCGTCAGCTGAAGAAGGCGATCGAGGACCTAATTCAGCATGGCCAACTGGGGAAGTTTGTCCAAAGGAGGAACCCGACGACGCTGGGCCCGTCGGCACCTCTACCTACCCAAGTCGGTATCGACAACGCCCCAACTGAGAAGACAGTGGCCATGATTTCCTGAGGGCAGGCAGCGCCTCCAAAAGGCCATGGGGGACGAGAGAGTAGACTCTGTAATCCTGTTCTCTAAAAGGGACTTAGAGGGGTAGTCAATCCTAACGACGACAGTGTCATCGTGTCTATGATAATTGCAAAACACCCTGTAAAGAGAATTCTTGTTGATAGTGAAAGTTTTGTCAACATTCTTAGTTATGATGCTTTTGTTCGAATGAGCTTGTCTCCCGATTCCCTTTGGCCTGTAGCCTCACCCCTGATGGGATTCATTGAAGATTCCGTAAGGGTGGAGGGAGAGGTCACTCTTCCGTCACTACTGGAACGTTGCCGTGCCAGAGCACGGTCTTTATGAAGTTTCTGGTCATTCGAGTCCCCCTGGCTTACAATGCCATCCTTGGAAGACCCGGACTGAACCTCTTAGAAGTCATCATCTACACCAATAGGCTGCTTGTGAGATTCCCCACCAGTAGAGGGGTCAAGGAGATGCACGGGGAGCGAAGCCCAGTGCCATCTGTTATCACATGGCTCTCAGTCCCCAGGAGGCATCTTCTCTGCCGGCGCCCGAGCCACTTGATCCTAGGGACTCGAAGAGGAGAGGAGAACCGGCTAAGCGTTTGTTGACCTTCCCGCTGGGGAAGGACCCAACAAAGACCGTCCGAGTCAGGGCTCTTCTCCCCGAGGAGGCACAAGACCAACTCCTCGCCTTCCTATGGGCCAACTCAGACGTCTTCGCTTGGTCAGCATCAAACATGCCAGGCATACTGACAGAGATGATCACCTATCGGCTTAACATCAACCTAGGGTATTGGCCAGTCCGACAGAAGAAGAGGAGCTTCGCCCTTGAGCGACAAAGGGCCGTCAATGAGAAGGTACGCAAGCTGCTGGCCATCGGCCACATCCGAGAGGCCCACTACCCTGACTGGTTAGCCAACGTGGTCATGGTCCGTAAGGCCAACAGAAGCTGGAGGATGTGTATCGACTTCACCGACCTTAACAAAGCATGCCCCAAGGATAGCTTCCCACTGCCCAGGATTAACCAACTGGTGGATGCCATGTTAGGACATGAGACGCTCAGCTTCATGGATGCCTTCTCGGGGTACAAACAGATCAAGATGGACCCAGCTGACGAGGAGGTCACCTCCTTCGTGACTGAGAAGGGTGTCTACTGCTATAAGGTAATGCCCTTCGGACTGAAGAATGCAAGGGCTACATATCAGAGGTTGATGAGTAAGGTCTTCGAGGACCAAATCGGGCGTAACATGGAGGTATATGTGGATGACATGCTTACCAAGAGTGTTCATACCGATACCCATGTTGCTGATCTAGCGAAGACCTTCGACAACCTTCGACACTATCGAATGAAACTAAATCCGCGAAAGTGCACCTTCGGGGTGACGGCGGGTAAGTTTTTGGGCTTTATGGTGATGCAGCGGAGCATCGAAGCTAACCCAGAGAAGATCAGCGCCATCATTGACATGAGGCCACCGGTGAGAAATAAGGAGCTGCAACGGCTCACCAGGAGGGTGGCAGCCCTAAGCCATTTCCTATCGAAGTCGAGAGAAAGATGTCTGCCTTTCTTCAGAGCCTTATGCAAGGTCAACGGCTTCGAGTGGACGGAGGAGTGCCAGAGAGCCTTTGAATGATTAAAGGAGTTCCTATCAACCCCACCATTGCTGTCCAAGCTAACGGAGGGAGAGGAGCTCTTCCTTTACCTCGCGGCATCCCCCAGATAGTCAGTTCCGTGCTCATCTGTGTCGATGCCGACGGAACACAGAAGCTGATCTACTACACCAACAAAGTGCTTCACAACGCGGAGATCAGGTATTCCAAAACAGAAAAGATTGTTTTTGCACTAATCGTCTTCGCTCAACGTCTCAGGCCCTACTTCCAAGCCCATCCGATCGTGGTGCTCACGGACCAACCGCTAAGAGCGGTCCTGTCCCGTCTGGACACCTCTGGCTGACTGACGAAGTGGGCTCTCAAGCTAAGTGAGTTTAACATGTCATTCCGACCAAGGTCGGCCATGAAGTCCCAAGTCTTAGCGGATTTTCTGATCGAGTGCACCTAGACCGGAGAGGAAGTCGGATGAGCCCCGCTCGGAGCCCCTAGATGTCACGTCCGAGGCGGGGGGGAAGACTGGATCCTCCACGTTGATGGCGCATCAAATTCCTAAGGTAGTGGAGCTGGCCTCATCCTTGCGAGCCCAAAGGGAATAGTGGTGGAGTATGCCCTTCGATTCCTCTTCCCAACCACTAACAATCAAGCCGAATATGAAGCCTTGCTTACGGGAGTGAAGCTCGCCAAGGAGCTCGAAGTAAAGCACCTCAGAGCCTTCACCGACTCCCAACTCGTCTCCAAACAAATTTCGGAGGAGAATGAGGCCCGAAACCCTATCATGTCCCGCTACCTGAGTAAGGTCCAATTACAGACCTCACCTTTTATTCACTTTAGTATCAGTTACATCCCTAGGAGCGAGAACGCCAGGGCCGATGCCTTATCCCGACTGGCTACTTTGGCCGACGGAACCCTGGGGAGGACTTGTGTGTAACATTTGGAGGCCCCAAGCATCGATGCGATGGAGGAGGCCCCTATCGGTCAATCAAGAGTCCACCTGGATGGACGCATACATTCAATACCTCACTGACGGAACCCTTCCTGTTGACCCTACGGAGGCTAGGCTAGTCAGATGGCGAGCCTCCAAGTTCTTGATGCTCGACGAGCGACTATATCGGAGGTCTTTCTCTCACCCCCTCCTTAAGTGTGTTGGCCCTGCAAATGCCGACTACATCCTCCACGAGATTCATGAAGGCATCTGCGGGAGCCACCAAGGAGTGGCAAAGCGCTAGTGTACAAGGCCTTGTGCCAAGGGTACTACTGGTTCACCATGAGAGAAGACGCCGCTGAGCTGGTGCGAAAGTGCAATAACTGTCAGCGGCACGCCAACATCCAGCAACAGCCGACTTCCCAGCTAAGCCCGTTGTCGGCTCTGTGGCCCTTTGCCCAATAGGGGATGGACATCCTGAGACCGTTTCCCCTTACCTTCGGTCAATGAAAGTTTTTCCTCGTCGCCATCAGCCACTTCACCAAGTGGGTAGAGGCAGAGGCACTCACCAAAATCACCGAGGGCAAGGTAAGGTCCTTTTTCTGGAAGTCGATCATCTGCCGCTTCGGGCTGCACATACCCTCATCATTGACAATGGCCGGCAGTTCGACAACGCCCCCTTCAGGGAATACTGCACCGAGTTAGGCATTTGCCAATGGTTCACCTCCGTCGATCATCCGCAAACAAATGGAGCGGCCGAGGTCACAAACCGGACTATCCTTCATGGGCTCAAAGCCCGCCTGGACGATTTTAAAGGAAGATGGGTAGAGGAGCTCCCGAGTGTGCTGTGGGCATACCACACAACGCCACAGACCCCCACCGGGAAGACTCCCTTCAGCCTTGTATTTGGATCGGAGGCCGTCATCCATGTGGAGATCGGCGTCCCCAGCCCTCGGGTAAAGTCATATAGCGAGGAGGACAATCCGAATCAGCTACGGGCTAACCTTGACCTCATCGAGGAGGCGCACGATCGGGCGTGGCTCAGGATGGCCGCTACCGATAAAGGATTGCAAGGTACTATAAATCCGAGTTCGCCCTAGGGCATTCCTCCCAAGAGACTTGGTCCTCAGACGAGCCGAGGTCTCAAAGCCCGCGGAGGAAGGCAAATTATCGCCAAACTGGAAAGGACCCTACCAAGTCACCGAAGCCCTCCATCGCGGGGCATATCGGATCGAAGGACTTGATGGGAAGCCACTCCCCCACCTGGAATACTGATGACCTCCATCGGTACTACCAGTAATGTACACAGACATTTGATTATGAATATGAGCGTTTCATTCTTGCATAAGTTTGAATAACCTATTCTTTCAACCAAAGGCCGACTCCAGCATTGGCCCAAAGACCGACTCCGCATCGGCACCAAAGACCGACTCCAGCGTCGGCACAAAGACCGAGTCCAGCAGAGTCGGCACTAAGATCGACTCCAGCATCGGCCCAAAGTCCGACTCCGCGTCAGCACCAAAGACCCACTCCAGCAGAGTCGGCACTAAAACCGACTCCAACGTCGGCACTAAGACCGACTCCAACATCAGCACAAAGACCGAGTCCAGCAGAGTCAGCATTAAGACCGACTCCAGCGTCGGCCCAAAGACTGACTCTGCGTCAGTACCAAAGATCGACTCCAGCGTCAGCATAAAGACCGAGTCTAGCAGAGTCAGCGCTAAGACCGACTCCAACATCGGCCCAAAAACTGACTCCGCGTCGACACCAAAGACCGACTCTAGCGTCAGCACAAAGACCGAGTCCAGCAGAGTCGGCACTAAGACCGACTCCGGCGTCAGCACCAAAGACCAAGTCCAGCAGAGTCAACATAAAGACCGACTTTAGCATCGGCACAAAGACCGAGTCCAACAGAGTCGGCACTAAGACCGACTCCAGCATTGACCCAAAGATCGATTCCACATCGGCACCAAAGAACAACTCCAGCGTCGGCACAAAGACCAAGTCCAGCAGAGTCAGCACTAAGACCGACTCTAGCGTTGGCACTAAGACCGACTCCAGCATCGACACTAAAGCCCAAGGCCAGGTTGGCATGAAGACCGACTCCAGCATCGGCAACGAAGACCGACTCTGCATCGACACCAAAGTCCGAGGTCAGCTCAGCATCAAAGACCGACTCCAGGTCGGCACGAAGACCGACTCTGCGCACTAAAGCCCAAGGCCAGCTTGGCTCCAAAGACCGACTCTGCGTCGGCACCAAGGACCGGCTCTGGGTCGACGCCCAAGGCTAAATCCTCTCAGCATGAAGGGCTTCAAGCCCCAAACTCGCCAAGTAAGAATAGCGAGGACGCTACCCAGGTTGCAATATGAAGTTACCCTCGGTTATGCATGCCAACCAGAATTTCAGTCACTTCTGCTTGAACCACTGCAATCACAGGAAAAAGAAATGCTTCAAAACATAGAATGGCATAATAAATAATCATAAGAACAACGGCAACAACAACATGGCCATTGACTATTTTGAATGTTTTATGAAAATTATACTCGCATTTAGCAGAATTTTTTGGAAATACGCATATTGTACTGACTCCAGGAGCTGGACTTAAGGTTCCATCACCAAAGAGTTGGGTCTCATCACCAACAATGCCAAGATTGTCCCCTTCAACAACTTCAGTTGCATCTGCATTTGCTTCCGATTGACATCTCACAACTGCCAAAGTGAAAATCATTATGATGGACCACATAGAGCTATAAAAGATATACTACTGCTGTGATCTTTATGAGACTCATACTTGACTAATTGATGCTGTTGGAAGAGTAGAAGGCAGTCAATGAAATGGAGCACAACAAGCAGTGAACCTATAGAGTCAAGCACAGAAGAATTCTATTTTACAGTCAACTTTAAAGCAAATGCTACAGTGTCCTTACAAGTGACGTGACTGTATGAACCAAAATTAAAGAGCTATGGACGGTACAGATTAGGTCAAATTACATAATTACTTGGAAGTGTCGTAGATAATTTCATCTGACAATCACTGTTCAGAACTAATCTAAGATAAATTTCATTTTCAGTGTCGTAGATAATTTCATCTGACAATCACTGTTCAGAACTAAATCTAAGATAAATTTCATTTTCAAAATGAAATTTCAGCACAAAGATGAGAACTTTTCAAACTCTAAAGATTAATTCCATAATCAAAAAGGTAGAAATTCCAGCTCTAGCTCTCAGAGCTCATAGATCAAAAAAAAAAAAAAAGAGAAGAATCAGAAAATGAAACATTTCATTTGAGTTTTTCTCTGTAAGTATAAGGGTTGCAAATACAAAGCAGTCAGCCACACCCTCTTTCGTGACTTCAAGTGCTCAAGAGTTCCACCAAGCAGTTTACTTATGACTCTAATTTAAAAATTCTCAATAAAACTGCATTCCAGTTTATTTTCTGAAGCAGAAATAGTTATCACAGACTTTGTATGTGCACGTCACTTAAATAAAAGGGAAGAGTAGATAAATGTGGTTAATCACTTAGAAGCTAATGTGTACCAGACAACCACTCCCCCATAAGTGGGATCCAGAAATCAAAAAGAAAGGCTAATCCTTTTCCACTTAAAAGCTGTTAAACCATCTACATAAGCACAGCACATGTGGAGGCATCACTTAGGTCTCACTCCAAGTGATGCCCTTCAATGAAGGCCAGATCAATAACATTATATTTTTTTCTAAAAGATCCAATGGGGTCATGCCTCTAAGGCTCTAACAGGCCACATTAGTCACAAACACTTTGTCCTTTAACCACAGTAAACCCACGAAATCATTTTAAATGAAGGAGAAGTTATACCGGTGCAATATGTAGGAAATGGGAAAGACCATACAAAACAATGAAGAAAAGGAGAAGAGGCTATCTGACCATTATGAAGAATAAGAAAAGCACTCTCTCAAGGCAAACATCACAAAAAAATTTCACTCGGAACTGCGGAACGAATTGAAGGATATGTTATAAATGAAAAGCAAGAATAATACTCTCACAATTAAAAAAAATCAAAAAAAGAAAAAAAGAGAAACCATCAGAGTGTGGATGATTAAAACCAAAATACTAGGATCCTACCATCACTGAGAATAAAGTAACAACCAAAATATAACAAATAACAGTTATCTCTGATCACTGTTGTTTTATGCACTTTAGACAAAATTCAAGTGGTTGCACACAATACAAGCTGGAATGTAGTTGAGTTTTAGCATTTTTTTCCTTTTCCTTTTCTGTTTGGTTTCATCCAAATTATCAAACAACACATATTAAAGTTGGCTTTCTGGATCTTCTTTCACCACTGGCTCTAATTCCGATCCACAACTTGCAAACTGGAATAAGGCTTCATCTCCCATCGCACTACTTCCATTAGAAATCCAACACCTCTCCAGATCAAAGCCATTTCTAAGAATAAATTGCATGTGGCATGCAATGTATTTCTCAAATCTCACGAGATAAAGAGGAATCAATCCTCAAATATGGAATCATTTCTCAAAATTTTGTCCTTATGAACTGCCACCCTGAAACACAACAACGTCCTTATGAACTGCCACCCTGAAACACAACAACAGCTAGCTCATCGACCTTTCAGGTTCCTTCATTCCATCTTCATGATGGATAACCACTTTAAACCGAATTAACATCAAAAGCATTGTAGTAATCAATAATTCTTATTCACAAGGCTACCGGCTACTCTTAAAATCAATTTTATAACTAAAAGCTCTCTCCGTATAGCGTTTTCATGCAACCTTTTTCTCTACCATCTTCCTATGCTGACGATCTTATTCTCCAAATAACAACAGACATCAAATAATAAGATCTAACACGAACGAAACAGCTAATTGATTTTTTAAAAAAAAATCTATTAGAACAATCGTAAAATTTCTTGAACAGAAAACCTAATAGATGACATTGAAACAAGAACCAAATTGCCCGAGAGATCGCGATGGACAGAGATCAAAAGCAAGAACCAGAACGACCGGATCGATTTGGAGATGGAGATCGCTAAAGAAAGAGAGAGACAGAGAAAAGATACCCTGGACGATAGCGAAGCCAGAAGGAGAAGCGCGACCAGCAAAGAGAAAACCCTAATCCCCATCGCTGAGAGCGAGAGGTAATGGAAGGAAGAGAGAGAGAGAGAGAGAGAGAGAGCGAGCGAGCGAGCTAAATCTTTTGGTCGCGACTCGCCACGAAAGTTCTCGCGGCGACACCGGAAACCGCTGAACGCCGCCGCGGGGACCGAACCCCCAAACGCATAGAAATATATGTATGTAGCGGATGGACAGAATAATATCCGTTCCGGTGGAAGAAGTCTCTGAAAAATCTTGGAAAGGGGGGACGAACATGCCAATGTTTAAATTGGAACATAATACGTTTATTTGCTAATAAATAATGTTAGAACTTAGAAATGAAACTAAATAATTTGTTACTTTGATAACTTGTTGCAAGGAGTATCATAAGTCAATTGAAAAAGATAACTGGTCATCAAAATTGCATTAATCACAAATTGCACGTAAAAACGGTCATGCCACTGCCTAATAAATTTCTAACAAAATTATTAGGCTAAACTAATGAATTAACCCTCTGCTTTGGGGTTGTGCCACTTCGATCTTTAAATTTTAAAAGTTATAAAATAATCCTAAACTTTTTATTTTGTATTGCTTTGATCCTTACCATTAAATAAGAAAACGCTGTTTATTTTTATCCGCAACATTCCTAGCGGTATAGATGGCATCCAGGTAATAAAAATAAATTTAAAATACATAACTAACCCGTTAATCGTTATTTAATAATTTAAAAAAATAAAAATAAAATAATATCCCTTCGCCCTGATTTGCCTTGGGGAGGAGCACAGCGGATATATGAGCACTCACAAATTAGAGCAACTTAGGACAGAAAGAGATTATTTTTAATTTTTTTAATATTTTTTAAAATAATTAAATAATGGGTTAATGGGTTAATTATAGATTTTAAATTTATTTTTGTCACTTGGATTATGCGTATACTACCACATAGGATAAAAATAAATGGCGTCTTCTCTATTTAATAATAAGGATTAAAGTGATACAAAACATAAAGTTTAGGATTATTTTTATAACTTTTTAAAATTCAAAGACCAAAGTGACTAATCCCTAAATATAGGGATTAATTATGTAGTTTAGCCAAATTATTAAGGTTTTGGACTTTAATTATTCTTAAAATTTAGCATCAAATTGTTTATTTTTTTTATCAAATGAGTCTTTTTTTTTTTGTACAGAAAAGGGAAGGAGGGATTAAATTCAGGTGTAGCTTTCCTTTTGCACATACCCTTCTCACCTTACGGTAAGTATGTCAACCTGACACCACCCAAATGTCTGCGGGTAGCTATGAGAAGGGCCCTCTTGACACCTCATTCATCCATAATTTTACGGCTCATAGTTTAAGTGTAATTTAATTGAATCACCCATGAGATCATTTCTCGAACCCGCACCAACCGTGAGAAGGAGCAGTGCCCGAACCAACTGGGCTACCACTTGGGCATTGTCAAATGAGTCCTTCAACTACAACTTAGGGCTCATCTTTTTTTTATATATTTCGTTTAATAGTGGAAATGGAGGAAGTTGGTAAAGCGATGGAACTCAATCATTTTCTAACTTTCTTGCCCTCAATGGGCCTTGTTGGTCAATTAAAGCCTATTAACCCACTAGTTTAGCCCATTTAGCTATGCCATGCAGCCTAGCCTCATCCCTTTGTACCAAAACTAAATCTCATCTCATATTGATACAGCATCGATATGCTTGGGACAGAGTGGCATATCAAGGCTCTTTCGGTATTGACATGGTAGAGTAAATCTAGAAAGACTATCTATAAAAGTATGATATAGCATGGTTATACACTTATGTTTGAGCAACATACAGAAAAATTCAATTCATCAAACCATGACTCTTGTATTATAGGCTCCAAAAAGGAACGAGATCATCTGCAGTATAATCTTTGTATCATCAAGTATTATGCACATTTAGATGACAGACATGTTTTATCTCAAAAATTAACAACTTTCTTCTATCTATAATTTATGCTTGTATAGGTACTAATAATTCATTTATATTTTCTAAGTTTAATCATAGCCATTCATTTATATATGATGTTCATCTGAAAATGTACAGCACTTTACAATACAAAGATTGTGTTGCTGCTGAAATCTGTCCTCCGGCTCGGGCGCGATCGGGCTGCAGCATGGGCTCCCTCCTAGACGGACCTGCAAGACAGTCCTCACGCAAGAGGCATTGGGGGTGGCCCTCTGCGGAAGACCCTCCGACGCCCAAGTCAGTGGAGACCAGCAATCAACAAATATGGAGAGAAGGATCTCCCAGAAAGAGTTCCTCCGAGCTCTCGTGGGAGCTTTCATGGCGGAGTGTGAGAACTGCGAATGAAAAATGGGCGTAGAATAGCCGTACCTGAGAGGCTTGAGGGTGGTAGTATTTATAGGCGGTCACCTGACTTCTTGGATGTGCTCTGGATGAGGTCTGAAAGTTGTTGGAATTTGAAACGGATTCGAATCAGATTGTTACAGGGCCGGTAGGATCCATATCTGGTTAGTTAGAGGATCGACGGCTGGGAGGCGGGGAGAGCTTGCTGATGGCTTGAGACTCAGTGGCTGCGTGGTCCCTAGGCCACTATTGTAGGTCCTAGGCCATGTTTTGGCATGATTCCTTGTTTGGAATCTTATGCTGTTACAATGAATTTGAACTCTCCCGCGCCAGATTCCGCAAAGATATTTTGAATGTTGTGGTTCAGTCATCATGGCTGGCGGAGGCTCGGCGGAGGTAAGTGCGAGGCATAAAGGGCGAACGTGGCAGCCATAAATACCTTAATGTAGGGAAGAAAATAAGGCATTGAATGCCTTAAAGCAGGTGGATATATGTGGCCTTTATGAGGTCATAAATGCCTTGATGCAAAAGATATAGCGTGGTTGCGGAAGCCGAACTATATTTGCCAAACTATATTTACCGAGGCATGTTGGCTGAACTATATTTGCCGAACTACATTTACTGAGGCATGTTGGCCGAACTATTGGCTGAGCTATGCTGAAGCTGGCTGATGCTGAGGCTGGCCGAGCTATGCTGGCCGAGCTATGTTGGCCGAGCTATGCTGAAGCTGGCTGAGGCTGAGGCTGGCCGAGCTATACTGGCCGAGCTATATTGGCCGAGCTATGCTGGAGCTGGCTGATGCTGAGGCTGACCGAGCTATGCTGGCCGAGCTATGCTGAAGCTGGCTAAGGCTGAGGCTGGCCGAGCTATGCTGGCCGAGCTATGTTGGTCGAGCTATGCTGAAGCTGGCTGAGGCTGAGGCTGGCCGAGCTATGCTAGCCGAGCTATGTTGGCCAAAGTATTTGCCGAATTATATTTTCCGAGGCATGTTGGCCGAAGTATGCTTTCTCCTCTCTTTTTATTTCATTAAATGCTGGCTAAGTCATTATGACCGTTTCTGCACCATTAAATGCTCCAGCCTATTGATTTGACTGCCAGATATTAATGAGGGGGCCCTTTGGAGAACCCACGCACATGACGTGGCCCTTTTTTCCCTCTTGTTCTCTTTCTTCATTATGAGGAGACTCTTGTTGCTAGAATGTCGTGCTAGCCGATCAGCTGGCAAGCAGGACATTTGGACTGGGCGCGACCCCATCGTCGATGTGAGTGGTCAATAATGCAATGACGATTTTACCCCTCATCATATGCCCCCCACTCCCTAGTCCGAAGTGTAATTTCGGATATAGGGAATAGAATTCTGGAGCAATCTTATTTAGGGAACGTGTCATTCGATCCTCTGTAGAGGAAGTGTTTATCTCTGTGTAGGTTAGAGAAAGGCCTGGGCGGCCCTCTTGTCGAAGTAAAATGAGGTGCTTTAGTTGCACTAGAGTGTCCGAGAAATTATCCGGCTAGGACGAAGCTTTAGTGCTGTATCACTCGGATTGGCCGAGGCTACAGAAATATATCACTCAGTCTTCGGCCGAGGCTTTTGATAATAAGAGATGCACTCCGGCTCTGGCCGGGGCTTTGATGATAAGAGATGCACTCTGGCTCTGGCCGGGATTTTGATGATAAGAGATGCACTCTGGCTCTAGTCGGTGCTTTTGAAGATCAATAAGAGGTGCACTCCAGCTATGGCCGGGGCTTTTGATAATAAGAGATGCACTCCGGCTCTGGCCAGGGTTTTTGATGATAAGAGATGCACTCCGGCTCTGATCGGGGCTTTTGATAATAAGAGATGCACTCCGGCTCTGACCGGGGCTTTTGATAATAAGAGATGCACTCCGGCTCTGGCCGGGGCTTTTGAAGATCAATAAGAAATTCTCTCCGGCTTTAGCCGAGGGTTCTGACATGTCACTTGGTCTTGGCCGAGGTTTCTGTTAATAGGTGATGCCCTTCAGCTCTGGCCGAGGCTTTTGATAATAAGAGACGCACTCTGGCTCTGGCCGGGGCTTTTGATGATAAGAGATGCACTCCGGCTCTGGCCGGGGCTTTTAATGATAAGATGCACTCCGGCTCTGGCTGGGGCTTTTGATGATAAGATATGCACTCCGGCTCTGGCCGGGGCTTTTGATAATAAGAGATGCACTCCGGCTCTGGCCAGGGCTTTTGATGATAAGAGATGCACTCCGGCTCTGGCCGGGGATTTTGATGATAAGAGATGCACTCCGGCTCTGGCCGGGGCTTTTGAAGATCAATAAGAGGTGCACTCCGGCTATGGCCTGGGCTTTTGATAATAAGAGATGCACTCCGCTCTGGCCGGGGTTTTTGATGATAAGAGATGCACTCCGGCTCTGACCGGGGCTTTTGATAATAAGAGATGCACTCCGGCTCTGGCCGGGGCTTTTGATAATAAGAGATGCACTACGGCTTTGGCCGGGGCTTTTGAAGATCAATAAGAAATTCCCTCCGGCTTTAGCCGAGGGTTCCGACATGTCACTGTTCTTGGCCGAGGTTTCTGTTAATAGGTGATGCCCTTCGGCTCTGGCTGAGGCTTTTGATAATAAGAGATGCACTCCGGCTCTAGCCGGGGCTTTGATGATAAGATGCACTTCGGCTCTGGCCGGGGCTTTTAATGATAAGAGATGCACTCCGGCTCTAGCCAGGGCTTTTGATGATAAGATATGCACTCCGGCTCTGGCCGGAGCTTTTGATAATAAGAGATGCACTCCAGCTCTAGCCGGGGCTTTTGATGATAAGAGATGCACTCCGGCTCTGGCCGGGGCTTTTTATGACCTGCTTCTCATTGTAACTTTCAAGGAGAGTTATAAAAATTTCGTAGGCCTTTTAAAAATTAAACTTAATTCAATGAATAAAAATGGGTCTAGAAAGAGCGTACACTTTTATGGATGAATTTATTACTCGGTTGTTGCCGAGCCTTCAGAAATATATCACTCGGTCTTTGGCCGATGCTCTGGAAATTTATTACTCGGTTGTTGCTGAGCCTTCCCAAGATGCTACTCGGTTGTAACCGAGGCTTCCAAAAAATAAATTACTCGGTGTTGCCGAGCCTTCCAAGATGCTATTCGGTTATAGCCGAGGCTTCAAATAATAAATTACTCGGTGTTGTCGAGCCTTCAAGATTTATTTTACTTGGCGCTGCCAAGGTACGGAGACCGTTACTCGGTTGTAGCCGAGCCTTCAAAGATGCTACTCGGTTGTAGCCGAGTCTTCAAATAATAAATTACTTGGTGTTGCCGAGCCTTCAAGATTTATTTTACTTGGCGCTGCCAAGGTACGGAGACCGTTACTCGGTTGTATCCGAGCCTTCAAAGCTACTCGGTTGTAGCCGAGTCTTCAAATAATAAATTACTCGGTGTTGCCGAGCCTTCAAGATTTATTTTACTTGGCGCTGCCAAGGTACGAAGACCGTTACTCGGTTGTAGCCGAGCCTTCAAAGATGCTACTCGGTTGCAGCCGAGTCTTCAAATAATAAATTACTCGGTGTTGCCGAGCCTTCAATATTTATTTTACTTGGCACTGCCAAGGTACCGAGACCGTTACTCGGTTGTAGCCGAGCCTTCAAAGATGCTACTCGGTTGTAGCGAGTCTTCAAATAATAAATTACTCGGTGTTGCTGAGCCTTCAAGATTTATTTACTTGGCGCTGCCAAGGTACGGAGACCGTTACTCGGTTGTAGCCGAGCCTTCAAAGATGCTACTCGGTTGTAGCCGAGTCTTCAAATAATAAATTACTCGGTGTTGCCGAGCCTTCAAATAATTACTCAGTATTTCCGAGCCTTCCCAAGATGCTACTCGGTTGTAACCGAGGCTCTCAAATATTAATTGCTACTTGGTTGTGACCGAGGCTTCAAATAATAAATTACTCGGTATTGCCGAGCCTTCAAATAATAAATTACTCAGTGTTGCCGAGCCTTCAAAATTATATCTTACTTGGCGCTGCCAAGGTACGGAGACCGTTACTCGGTTGTAGCCGAGCCTTCAAGGTTATATTTTACTTGGCGCTGCCAAGGTTCGGAGACCGTTACTCGGTTGTAGCCGAGCCTTCAAGATTATATTTACTTGGCGCTGCCAAGGTTCGGAGACCGCTCGGCCCAGCCGAGGATTATAAAGATTATATTTACTTGGTGCTGCCAAGGTACGGAGATTGCTCGGCTCGGCCGAGGATTTATACGACCTGCTTCTTATTGCAGCTTTCAAGGAGAGTTATAGGAATTTTGCAGACCTTTTAAAACTGAATTTAATTCAATGAATAAAAATGGGTCTAGAAAGAGCATACTTTTATGGATGAATTTATTACTCGGTTGTTGCCGAGCCTTCAGAAATATATTACTCGGTCTTTGGCCGATGCTCTGGAAATTTATTACTCGGTTATTGCCGAGTCTTTAGAAATATACTCGGTTGTTGCCGAGCCTTCTCAAGATGCTACTCGGTTGTAACCGAGGCTTCAAATAATAAATTACTCGGTGTTGCCGAGCCTTCAAATAACAAATTACTCATTGTTGCCGAGCCTTCCCAAGATGCTACTCGGTTGTAACCGAGGCTTCAAATAATAAATTACTTGGTGTTGCCGAGCCTTCAAATAACAAATTACTTATTATTGCCGAGCCTTCCCAAGATGCTACTCGATTGTAACCGAGGCTTCCAAATATTAATTGCTACTTGGTTGTAACCGAAGCTTCAAATAATAAATTACTCGGTGTTGCCGAGCCTTCAAATAACAAATTACTCATTGTTGCCGAGCCTTCCCAAGATGCTACTCGGTTGTAACCGAGGCTTCCAAATATTAATTGCTACTCGTTGTAACTGAGGCTTCAAATAATAATTACTCGGTGTTGCCGAGCCTTCAAATAACAAATTACTCGTTGTTGCCGAGCCTTCCCAAGATGCTACTCGGTTGTAACCGAGGCTTCCAAATAATAAATTACTCGGTGTTTCGAGCCTTCAAAGAATTACTCGGTGTTTTCGAGCCTTCAAAGATGCTACTCGGTTGTAATCGAGGCTTCCAAATAATAAATTACTCGGTGTTGCCGAGCCTTCAAATAATTACTCGTTATTTCTGAGCCTTCAAGATTATATTTTACTTGGCGCTGCCAAGGTTCGGAGAATTTTGTTGCTCGGCCCAGCCGAGGTTCGGAGATTTTTACTTGGCCCTGCCAAGGTTCGAAGAATTTGTTGCTCGGCCCAGCCGAGGTTCAGAGATTTTTACTTGGCCCTGCCAAGGTTCGGAGAATTTTGTTGCTCGGCCCAGCCGAGGTTCGGAGATTTTTACTTGGCCCTGCCAAGGTTCGGAGAATTTGTTGCTCGGCCCAGCCGAGGTTCGGAGATTTTACTTGGCCTGCCAAGGTTCGGAGAATTTATTGCTCGGCCCAGCCGAGGTTCGGAGATTTTTACTTGGCCCTGCCAAGGTTCAGAGATTTTGTTGCTCGGCCCAGCCGAGGTTCGGACATTTTTACTTGGCCCTGCCAAGGTTCAGAGATTTCCTGTGCAAATAAGCAACTCGGTCATGCCGAGGATTGGTGAGCAGCACCTGTTTCTTTTCGCAATCTTTGGCAACATAATGTGTGATGATTCACGTTGCAAATTATGAAAATACGTGCCGACAGGAAGGTATAATAAGACATATCAAAATGGATTTATAGAGGACATACCCTATTGATAATACTTACGGAGATTGTCTGAGTTCCACGTCCGAGGGACAGACTTTCCGTTTAGATCTTGTAGCTTGTAGGTTCCCGGTCCAATGATCTCCGCCACTTGGTAGGGGCCTTCCCAATTTGGTGCCAGTTTCCTTACTCCAGCGGTTTGGAGACAGATACTTTCTGGAGAACAAGGTCGCCGGGCGAGAAAGATCTCCCTTTGACTCTGGAGGCATGATAGCATCCATGGATAGGGGGTCCTATCTCCATGGGGATGATAGCTTCTACGCTGAAGGCCATCCGGAACGGGGTCTCGCCTGTGGAAACTCTCTGTGTGGTGCGGTAGATCCACTGGCCGAGGTTGAAGCTGAACGTTGGACTTCTGCGAAGCATGGAGTCAAGAACTCCTTGTCTTGGCTTTATGACGCCATCCTTCCTCACGCAAAAGGTACCTAGGGGGCAACGCAGCAGCCATAAATGCCTTAATGATGGAAGGAGATAAGGCATTAAATGCAGGTAGATGCACATGGCCTTTATGAGGCCATAAATGCCTTGGTGCGCATAGCGCGGCTATGGAAGCCGATCTGTTGTGCCAAGGCAGGAGAAGGTGGAGACAGCGTCGAGTCATGGCGAGAGGACACCGGAGAGATGAATCGGGCCTGCCGAGATCTGGGGAGATCCTTACCGCATCCCCCTTGCGGGACTAGTCTGGCCTCCTTCGGTCGACATGGGGGTCCGCAACTCCATGCGGACCAGAAGAAGTGGCTGGAGAAAGAGGAGCTGCGGCCTCTTCAAGGAGGCATGGAGCAAGGGTAGCTATAACTGGATGGGGAGCTGTAAGGCGCTCCTGAACTAGACGGGTCAGGGCTTGGACCTGCTGGACCAGTGTGGCGAACGGGTCCTGGGTCACTGGGACAGCTGGTGGCGACGGAGTCTCAGCTGGTGGCGGCGGCAGTGCCACGATACTCATCGGATCGGGTCTTTGGGAGGCGACCTGGTCCTGGTCTTCAGAAGTTGCCCTTCTCCGATTAGCCATTGGAGAGGTTCTCTTCCAGATCGAGATCCTTGTCTCCTTTTTTCAAGTTTAACGGGACTTGAGGGCCCTTCCTCTAGCGCCAATCTGTTGCTGCTAAAATCTGTCCTCCGGCTCGGGCGCGATCGGGCTGCAGCGTGGGCTTCCTCCTAGGCGGACCTGCAAGACAGTCCTCACGCAAGAGGCGTTGGGGGTGGCCCTCTGCGGAAGACCTTCCGACGCCCAAGTCAGTGGAGACCAGCAATCAACAAATATGGGGAGAAGGATCTCCCAGGAAGAGTTCCTCCGAGCTCTCGTGGGAGCTTTCATGGCGGAGTGTGAGAACTGCGAATAAAAAATGGGCATAGAATAGCCGTACCTGAGAGGCTTGAGGGTGGTAGTATTTATAAGCGGTCACCTGACTTCTTGGACGTGCTCTGGATGAGGTCTGAAAGTTGTTGGGATTCGAAACGGATTCGAAGCAGGTTGTTACAGGGCCGGTAGGATCCATATCTGGTTAGTTAGAGGATCGACGGCTGGAAGGTGGGGAGAGCTGGCCGATGGCTCGAGACTCAGTGGCTGCGTGGTCCCTAGGCCACTATTGTAGGTCCTAGGCCACGTTTTGGCATGATTCCTTGTTTGGAATCTTATTCTGTTACAGTGAATTTGAACTCTCCCGCGCCAGATTCCGCAGAGGTGTTTTGAACGTTGTGGTTCAGTCATCATGGCTGGCAGAGGCTCGGCAGAGGTAGGTGTCGAGGCATAAAGGGCGAATGTGGCAGCCATAAATGCCTTAATGCAGAGAAGAAAATAAGGCATTGAATGCCTTAAAGCAGGTGGATATATGTGGCCTTTATGAGGTCATAAATGCCTTGATGCAAAAGACATAGCGTAGTTGCGGAGGCCGAACTATATTTGCCGAACTATATTGCCGAGGCATGTTGGCCGAACTATATTTGCCGAACTACATTTGCCGAGGCATGTTGGCCGAACTATACTGGCTGAGCTATGCTGAAGCTGGCTGATGCTGAGGCTGGCCGAGCTATGCTGGCCGAGCTATGTTGGCCGAGCTATGCTGAAGCTGGCTGAGGCTGAGGCTGGCCGAGCTATGCTGGCCGAGCTATATTGGCCGAGCTATGCTAGAGCTGGCTGATGCTGAGGCTGGCCGAGCTATGCTGAAGCTGGCTGAGGCTGAGGCTGGCCGAGCTATGTTGGCCGAGCTATGCTGAAGCTGGCTGAGGCTGAGGCTGGCCGAGCTATGCTAGCCGAGCTATATTGGCCGAAGTATATTTGCCGAACTATATTTTTCGAGGCATGTTGGCCAAGTATGCTTTCTCCTTTCTTTTTATTCCATTAAATGCTGGCTAAGTCATTATGACTGTTTCTGCACCATTAATGCTCGAGCCTATTGATTTGACTGTCATATATTAATGAGGGGGCCCTTAGGAGAACCCACGCACATGACGTTGGCCCTTTTTTTCTCTCTTATTCTCTTTCTTCATTATGAAGAGACTCTTGTTGCTAGAATGTCATGCTAGCCGGCCAGCTAGCAAGCAGGGCATTTGGACTGGACGCGACCCCATCGCTGATGTGAGTGATCAATAATGCAATAACAATTTTACCCCTCATCAAATTGTATCATAGAGAATCTGGGCCCCTTCAAAAACAAACCTTCCATGCCTCATCACTAGCCAAGTGAAACATGCCTTGCTCACCTCCCCGAGATAGCAATATGGGCCGTTCTTTCTACACCGCGGGCGTTGCAGAAAATCCTGTGACGCCCATGGCCATTGGATTTGGTCCGAACGAGGGGCATGCATCGAGGGTCCACGTGTCAAATATGATGGGCTCCTCATACGGACCAATGATCATGGGTGGTGCTGAATTTTTTGCACCGCAAGGACTTTTCTCGGTAATATAATAACCTTGAGATCATTGTAGGCTTCTAGGATTCAAACCCAAGCATGTTGCCACTGTAGGCATTATTTCTCAATATGCTTCTATGGGTTCCATTCTTAACAATCTAAAACTTGTTCCATAACATTCCAACTTACATCATGCTATTGCGTAAGTATGCAAATAGATCAAGACCAACCAATGACTTGATCCAATCCCAACCTTATTAGATTCAATTCAATTGGTATGTAAAAACTATGGGTTGGATCGAATTTAAAAATTAGAACTGAATTAAATTTCAAATGGGACCTGAATTTTATATTTTTCAACCTATCTTAGATCTAAGCCTATCGGTATATTATTCAATGCTAATTTGGATCAACAAAAGATGAACCCGATTGGACCCATAAACCTCGTAAGTCTTGGCCCATTAAGCTATATTATGTCGGCTCAGTATGGCTACTATTAGAGGTCATGTCAGTGACACCAAAGATAAGTGATTGGGCATAGCCCACTAGTACATAGGTCAATCAGATTGAAATAAGTCATGCCGTGCTTGGCCTGCATGTCATTGTGACCTATGTGCCATGCCTAGCGTGGTTTGTGAGCCACCATGCTAGCATAATGTAATTATTTTTTATTTCTTAAATATTTTTAATATCAACTCGATGGGTCAAGTATTTTTTTATTTTTTAACTAATTTTGCATATTTTTGTTTGTGAGTGGATAAGTGGCTTACCATTGCATCACGTCGTCCCATCACTATATTGCTTAGTCCTCTTCTTCTTTATCGTCACTTCTCTTATCTTTTGTCTTTGATTCTTTTGATCATTCAAAAGGAAGTTTTCACACTTATCTTTTATTTGGCACGGTCTAAGCGGGCTACTAGACTTGATGAGCAACTTGCCAAATATTTTTATTTATTTTTTAATTACTTAAAATATATTTTATAGAAATTAAATAAAAAATAAATATGCATATCTTGTTTTGTGGCTATTGACCCGTCAAGATTACTTCTTTTGTCCAACCATCAAGACCATGATAAATCATATTGTACCATTATTTTATTGCTTAATTTTCTCTTTTTTGTATTTCTTTATGGTTATTTCTTTCGTCTTCCATCTCCTATCTTCTAGTTATTCCAAGGTGAGCCTTCATCTTCATCTTCATCTTCATGTTCTTCGCATCATACCAATCTTTAGGTAGACTAACATCTTCGTTATGTCGGGCTTTGATCGGCTTATTTGAATAATGGAAGAGCTAGTGGATAATGAGCCACAGTGGCAAGCATAATTATTTTTATTTATTTTCCAACGTTCATAATATCAAACTTATCAAACTCTTTTTGAGTTTAAAAAATTTATAAAATTATTATTTAAATAATAATATCTCATAATTTATCGGTATCATCCTCCCTGCTACTATCTGGGATCAATTTTGAAGTAAAGAATTTTTCACTTTTATTATATTTTTTCATATAATATATATGATTTAATAATTTGATGATTTCATCTTTAATATTCTTAATGTTAAGCATTATATTACTATAAATTTCTTCTATATTACTAATACATCATGTAATTAAAATTTAAAATCTATAATTGGACCTAAATATTGAAGGTGTGAATTTTTTTCAATATTTAGTTCAATTATATATTTCATATAAAACTGACAGTAACATAATACATTTGTTGGCTTGACTCTTAACAGATTTATTGTTATAAAATTACAAATTTTCGTATAGACCCATCAACAAGGTTTTCATTGATTTAATAACACATTATTGTTGAAAAAGGCCCAAATTATTATTTCTTTATAACACACGACAAGATCTGGTCTTGGACTTGTCATTGATGTGAGCAATTAGAGAATCGAATGAGAATGACTCGGATAATAAAACAAAAGAATCAAATATAAACTGTGATCTGGGTTTTGCATCTATCATTATGTGAGCTAACCTTTAAACTTTTTTCTTATGTGAGCTAACCTTTAAACATCTGCATGCCTTTTTTTTTTTTTTTTTTTGTTCTTTAGTTGGCTTGTTGGATTGTTTTTATTAGGCCTTGTCTGGATTTGATCAAGTTCATCAAGACAGTCGGCGCTGGCCGCCTGGGTGGCTGGGGAGACAAGCAGAGCAATAACCCCTCGTGCGTGCAATAATTTGGGCTACAAGGCAATGGTCGGTCTGATACTTGTTTGATGAAATCTATACGAGATCCACAATGCAAGCCAAGACCCACATTGACATCACATGGGAAGCATAGATGGCGAAGATTCTTGCTGTCTCCCATCTCTAGTTGCAATGGTTTATTTATAAGCAATGGGAGCCTCGGCACTGAAAGCAAAGCTTCATCATCCTTCCTCTACTCTTGTCATACAACCGAAGAGACTACACAGCAAAGAAAGCAAAAATGGCTGGCTTTGCTCATGTTCGGTCCATCAGCATGCCATCCAGATCCCACCCACTTGCCCTCCAAGCTGTGGAAGAGCTGCACAAGCTAAAGGCTTCTGTGGCTCCATTCTCCTTAACAGGCCAGATGATGTGCAATGGATTGAGAGGGCTGGCAGACTTGTGCAGCTGCACAGAGAAGCTACTTCGCTTGCCACACTACCAGCAAGTCCTCTCCAAATTTCCACGCAGGAAATGGGTGGAGTTTGAGCTCGAAGAGTCTCTCAAGTTGCTGGACCTGTGTTCCGCCATGAGAGACCACCTGGTTGTCATGAAAGAGCACATCCAAGACCTTCAGTTGGTTCTTAGAAGAAGAGGAGATGCAACCATCCAGGGCAAGGTGCATGCTTGCATTCGCTCAGGAAAAAAGGCACAGAAGGATATCAAGAGATCTTTGAAGCAAATGGGTAATAGATCCGAGTCTTCATCAACCACCAACATGGATTCTGATGTATTGATGGTTGTTCAGATAATGAAAGAAGCAAGGGAGACTACCATCTCTTTCCTACAGTCGATCTTGTCTAATTCTTTCATGGCAACACCAAAACCAAAGGCTAGCCTCTGGTCTTTTGTTTCAAAGGCTATGCACAGGAGGAAAGTGGTTTGTGAGGAGCATGAGGAAACAAATGAAGCAGAAAGCCTAGATTTCTCAATCTCTACTTTCTATGAGTGCATTACCTGCAAGGATGTTGATGGCGTGAAGGTACAAAAGGCACAAGAACACTTAAAGGCAATGGAGATCAGCATCCAAGGTCTTGATAATGGATTAGAATGCTTGTTCAGGCGATTAGTGCAAAACAGAGTCTCCCTTTTGAACATCCTCAGCCTTTCTGGATCTCCTCATCCCTTGTAGCCATATGAACACCATCATCAGCACCCAAGTTTTAAAAGATTTGCTGATGACTTGTAAATCCAATTTTTGTATTCTTTCAAGGATGTATGGTATGATGTTTACAATTAAAATCAGATATTAAAATTTGAAAAGATCTTCTACTTGTGCTTCTGATCTTCTGATGGAATGCTATAGGAATTAAAATGGCTTCTATTGGCTTGTAGGATATCATGAATGCTAGATCTCTATGGCAGATCATATTCCAATTGAATTTACATGGCCCATGAAATACATTTGGATCGACCAACACCTTCTCCACCACCATTATTTTCCTACTACAGGAAATAATTTAATTTGATTAGCATCAATTCTCCTTTTCAATTCAATTGCTCACTGTCATTAGAAGAGCTCATCCCACTGCAAGTTCTCAAATAACAGAGAAAGCAATTGACAGGAATACATGTTGAAATTAAAAAAATTCCACTTGTTTGTTGGGATATCATAAGTATTGCCTTGGAATTTTTCTTTGGTTAGTATCCAACTCAATGTAAAGATAACATAGTCTGAATTATCCATATTTACAGAAGAGCTTTTAGTAATTGTTGCAATATCGTCATGTACGACAAAAAAAACCCTATCTCATCCACCCAACCTTAAGGTTCAGGATCATTCAAACGCCTCGTAGAACTCCAAACTTCAACTAATGTCTTACATTCTATACTGCTAGCAAAGAAAGTAGATTAAAACTATAAAAGAATGCAACATCAAGTAGTCTTGTCCATATGGTTGTCAGATGATTGATTTTGTCAAACTATGTTATATTATGCAGTATAAGGAATGGAACCTTTACGCTGTATTAATGAATTGGGTTCAAATTCCTGGGGTACATCATCCAAGTCTTGGACATGAAACCTTCACTTGTGAAACAGAGAGGTATGACCATGAAGGTGATGACTGGTGTAAACAAGTTAGAATGTAGTTAAGTAACTGATTGCTCTGTATTTTTGTGGTCATGTATGGATTTTTCGTGACCTGATCCTACCAAAAATCCAAAAGATCGTTGCAACGAGAATGGATTGGACTTGAATTTAAAAAAATCAACTTAAATATAGGGCAGAACTAGGCTGTGCCAAGCTCTGCTTAACAGCCATCCAATTATTTTGTCATCTATCCATTTCCGGTATCAGGCAGCGGCCACTCAAGGTTGGATACAATACTAAATATACGACATTCCTGGTAGCTTGCTGCTAATAATTATAACACAACAGCTACGTATGATGAAGAGATGTCAGAGGTCAAGCCCATCATTAGCATTGAAGAAGGATAAATGAGGAAATGGCTGCAAGATTCTCACAGCAAGCTAAGACCCACATTAACATCTAAAGAGTACATTGCTTTGGTGGCCAAGATTCTTGGTGTATCCTCATCTAACTTCTCCACATGTGTCTGTAAACAGAGGAAGACAAATCATCAAAACAAGACATGAGGGTTCAGGTGATTTGAGGGTACTCAATGGCACAAACAAGTTGCAGATATCAAAGAGCGATATTGAAGTTACTTAGAGGGGATTAGAATGCTTGTTCAGGTACCTAATCCAAAGTAATGGCTCTCTTGGTAACATCCTCAGTGTATAAAAATGACACCAAACCTTGTATGCCAATGATCAGCATCTACGTTTTAGATGATTTGCCGATCACTTTCACTCCTTAAAATTTTGTGCACAAAGTGAAATATTCCATGCAACATTCTGCTTGAAATGAGATATTAAATATTGTATTAGAAATTTCAGCTTTTGTGTAAGAATTCATTGCAAAATCTTTCATTACATAAGGTATTTTATGGACGGCTTGCAAATTATGTTTAACTGTACTTACCCCCCCATCCACATTTGTTAATTCTATCTTTTTTGTTTCATCTGTCTAATTATTACTGACATTATTATACTCTACTTGGCTGCTGCACAATTTTCTACTCAATCTCTTTTACTCCTCCTTTTTTAATGTTACAATCTATTGTTTAAATAAACAATGAAAAATATATTGTACCTTCTCTTTTATATCTCTGGAAGCTCTAATTAAGACTTGTTGAAATGATATCAAGCTTCTCCAGATCCTTTCTCAAGTCTGTTATCTCTAATCTTACCTACTTTTTAGTTTTTAATTTTGACTTGCATTATCAATTAGATATGGTATCATGAGCAACAATCTTGTTGTTAGGCAGCTCTTCCCTGTGACAGAGGTTTGCTAGATGAGATGCAGTCTTGTTGAGAGAGACAGCAAAATGAGATGCAGTGTTAATTGCTGTATGAAAATGTTTCAAAGAACTAGAAAAATGTGTGACAAGTGAAAAGTGAGCAGTAAAAAGGTTTAATGTCCGATGTCTGAATCATACAAAAGCATAATAATTTATAATAAATTTACAGAATAATCAGGAGTTGCTTATACAAATCTGAAATTGAGTTTGGGATTCTCAGCTCTAGTAGATTACTTCTGTTACAACCTCTGGTTCCTTTATTGCATGCTCGCAATAACGAAGACACTTGCAATACTTTATAGGCATCTTAACCTAACCAAATAAATATAGTTATTTTATGCTTCACTGTTTCCAGACCATTTTTATTTTCTTGAGAAACAAGTGGATGCTCTCATTTGATCTATCTGAACATGTGGAATATTAATCAAGCCTGCCATGAGGACACTACAAACATGTGGATGCTGGTGCTGTTTGATATTATTTATTGTTTCTTGCTATGTACCTGGTCTCTACATTGCTGGTAATTTTGGATATGAATGAATGCATGAGACTATCATTATGGATGTGGTTATGGATTGATAGGGTGTTGGGGAGACAAGCAGGCATATGATCCTCAGGTGTCATACATGAACACTAATAATGGAGTAAAGCATCATCATTATTATTCTTTTCCTGAAAGGAGAGAAATGCAGTTATTATATGCCAGATTGTTATAATATGTTGATATGTGCATGATCTGCTTGGAGAAACTGCTGCAAAACCATATAGAGATCACATGGAATCTTCAACAGAGGCCAACAGAGCTGACCTGAAGGGTTGCTGGGGAGACAGTCAGGGTGATAGTCCTTGAGTGCTCTACAATATTTTTTTTTTGAGGGAACTCGTGTGTTGTACATTAAATCATTGGAATAAATTATTTATGATAGGCCTAAAAAATGAGTTACAAGTGCTACATTGCTACTCAGGACCCACATTGATAGCACATGGGAAGCATAGGTGGCCAGGATTCTTGGTGTCTCCCATCTTCTAAACCCAAAGAACCAAACCCAAAACATCATCTGCTTCTCTAGTCTTCTCTTGTCATCCACTCAGGGAAGCTGCACTGCAAAGAAAGCCAAAATGGCTGGTTTTGCTGTGTTGCCTGACCAATGCTGCCATCTTCGATCCATCAGCATGCCATCCAGATCCCATCCCCTTGCCCTCCAAGTTGAAGAAGAGCTGCAGAAGCTAAGGACCTTTGTGGCTTCATCCTCTTTAACAGGCCAGATGGTGTGTAATGGATTGATAAGGCTTGGAGATCTGCACAACTACATTGAGCAGCTTCTTCATTTGCCACATAACCAGCAAGTCCTCTCTCAGTTCCCACACAAAAAATGGGTGGAAGAGCAGCTGGATGGGTCCATCAGATTGTTGGACTTGTGTGACACTGTGAGGCATAACCTGGTTACCATGAAAGAGCATATTCATGACCTTCAGTTGGCTCTCCGAAGAAGAGGAAATGCTACTATCCAAAGCAAAGTGCATGCTTACATTCACTCCAGAAAGAAGGCACAAAAAGGTACCAAGAATTGCTTGAAATCATTGAAGCAAATGGATAGCAGCATTGTGTCTTCTTCAGCCCTTGAAATGGATTAAGAGGCCATGTATTATTTTATTTATCCATTCTCGGGGAGTGAAATTGATTCCAGTCTTGAGATTCCCTCTGACTTGAGACTTCTCACAAATGGGTGCCAAGAATTGGGCGATTGGTACCCTCCCTCTTGGTCCGTTGTTTTATGAATCTGATTTGGCTTTGACTCCGGGCTTGTTTATTGGTTGTTGGAATTTAGATGGGATAGCCTGCACACTGGTCGCTAGCGCTTCAAAGCCAGATAGTAAACTGCTTGTTGTTGGATTCAAACTGATGATTTTATGGAACTAGATCTTTAATTAGGCACAATTAGAATAGCTAACATTTGCCAATTGACTAAGTTGAAAGAGATAGGAAACCACAATGTTCGTCAGAAATTTTTTGATTAGTTCTAAAACTAAACAGAAATTACTAAAATTTTCAAGTTATTATCATCCATGGCTATAGCCAAAGCATTATAAATATAAAACAGAATATATTTGCAAGACTTTTTCAATCAGATTAAAATATAAATATCTTTGAAATAGTTCCTTGTGTCTGAACTTTTATAACTTAAACTATCTTATCATTTCCTCCTCTTCTGACCTTTCTAATGTTTTATTCGTCACTCTTATGCCAAGTAAAAGTAAGAACCAAGTCAGTCCAATTGTTTGATCATGCTAATTCATCTTATATTTGTTATTCTATAATTAATAAACATTTATTTTGCCTACCTCTACCCCATCTCTACCTCTACCCCATCTCTATTATTCTTGAAATGGTTTGGAACAAGGCTGGACTTATATGTAGAAAAAAAAACTTTATTACATTCGAACATAGTCATGTTTAGGATCCTATCATTTTTCTCATCCTTGGATTTATATGGACTTCGAAGCTACCCGATCTTTTTTGCCTTTTTCATCTTTAGGATCTATAAACTTTATAAATCTAAGAATAGAAAAAGTGATTGGCTTGATCATGTTCAAATGTAGCCAAGTCTACTCCTCTCTCTTTCTATATATATATGTGTGTGTGTAAATTTAGCTACATTCGAAGCCAAGTTTAGGATTTGACTATCTTTTTCATCGTTAAATCCACACAAATTTTGAAACGATCCCATTCTTTTTATTTTTTACCCTTGAAATTCGTAAACTATGTGCAACTAGTAGTGAGAAAGATGACTAAATCTAAGCTTGACTATATTCAAATTTAGCCAAATCCATATATATATATATATATATATATAGAGTTTGAGAAAAAAAAGATATCATTATTTTTTTAAAAGTATAATTAATGGGTCATGATGCATCTTCCATCAAATAAATAATTAAAAGTATATTAACTAGTTCTAATTTAATTAGATCAGTCATCCGAAACTTTGAAGCCCAAAGTCCAATTCTCATTCTAAAACTAGCTTTGTGTGAAGGCCCAAAACATTCCGGTCCAATAAATCTTCGGTCCACTTCAAATTTGTCAGCTGTATTCTAAAGAGATAAAAAACAAGTTAAATTTTATATATATATATATATATATAAGACTAGAAAAGCATTATTAAAATAATAAGAGAATGCACGAAATAAATCAAGGGAAAGAGGAGGAAGATGTTACCTAATTATCTGGTTTTGATACCTTCCATCTTCTAAAATTTTTTGATTTACCTTAAATTTTTTAGTGGAAGGATGGGATTGGACCTGATCCTCAAGTATATTGTTTTTGAAAAAATCAATTTTCCTACAGGAGGATCAGGGTCCGATCCCATCTTACCCCCAAAAAAAATCCCAGAGAGAGAGAGAGAGAGAGAGAGAGAGAGAGAGAGAGAGAGAGAGAGAGAGAGAGAGAGAGAGTGATGGGTTCTAAAACGTATCTGAGAATTTAAAGAGTTGAGTGCTGATGCATTAGGCTGGAAAATTCATGCACCAACAGCTAATCAATCTTCTAGAAGATTTATACATTAATAATGGTTATCTTTTGGATGATTATATATGGAATAATATCATGAGAGGTGATTCACTAGATCCAATGAATTAAAGTCACAAAGAATAAATAAAACCATGGCAGCCATTTATGAAAAGCATTATATGCATTGTTATGCCCACAAAAAAATAATGGTAAGTTAGAAACAAACCCTATTAACGATACATGTGAATAACATACATGGCATATCATGCTGCCACATTAATGTGCACACCTATACTTTTAAGTGGCCAAATATGGATGTAAGAGCCCTAAATTCTGTAATGATAGAGTTGAGAAAAATGAAACAAGAAAATTTTTTTTTATGTACCATCAATCTTGCAACTGACTTTTTGTAGAAATAATTTTTAATTAAATTACATCAAAGTGATTAATTCTAAAAGTATCAGTTGTATTTTATAATTTCATCAACATAATAAAATGTCTTATATTTGTTATTTTACCCTAGTTTTTTCTATACAAATTATTATTATTATTTTCTCTTACGAGCTTCATAAACGATAAGTTTACACTCTATAGGTGATTAAATGTCAAAATAAAATCTATAAGAATACCAAGCTGTGCCTTTCAAGCAATGCCCAACCAATGTGGTTCCATGTTTACCAAGCCTTGCTTTCATTATAATTTTGTTGCTGCCAACCATCTCTAAACCCTGGCCTCTAGGTGCCATTATCTTACATAATTTACAAGAAATTAGGTCAAGTATTAGCTTAAAGAATGTTAATTATATCAAGGAAGAGAATCTGTAGAGGGGCTCTCAAAAGACACAATTAGTTACTAACATATGGGTTTTCAAGAAAGGGATAACCGTGAGTTGGTTCTAATTTATTGATAGATGCAATTGATGATATCTCCATCTAAATAGTATATAAATTTGATTGAAAGATCTAAGACAAGCAATAAAATGAGACCATTTCTCTAAGTGTTTTTGGATCTTTGCCAATCCTCCTTTAATCTTGCATAATTCAAAGTCAAGATATGGACCATTTTGTTTTCAATGAACATTAAATAAAAGGAAATAAAATGGTAATCAAAAATTAATATAAAGAGGAAATCATAGAACTGCATCTCTCTCCTTTTTTTCTTCCAACCTTTATACATTTTAATGCCCAAAAAAAAGGTTAAAAGTCCTTTAAATTGCATTGATGCTAAGAAAGAAGCTAAATAAATCATGGCCATCTATGGATGCATGCAGGGCATGAACAAGAAAGAAAGATTAATCATAGCCATCATTACTCTTTTTCCTTCTTTCGTTGTCTTTTTTTAGACTGTGTTTAAAATAGAAGATAATGAAGGATATCCAGGGGATATTCCTCCTTATCTCCAAAAGCTATAGCTACAGGGATAACTCTGAAAAAGTTTAACCAAGGGAATAACCCATAACCATAGGTTATTCTCTGAACTTATTCCATAGGGACACAGGAATAGCTGGAGCTACCCCTTGATGGCAAAGCTGTTATTTAAAAAGATGGTTATCCCTTCAGCTATCCCATGGATAAATGTTATCCTGTACATTTATCCAGGGATAGCTTTTTGGGAACCAAACATTACCTTAATCTTTCTTCCACTGATCACAAACTTTTATTAGAAAATTTAAAATAATGATATGAACTATTTTTTGAAGAATTAAATGACCTTTTTATGACTTTGGGTGTCATTTTAATGAATTTTAGGATCCACATTGAAGTTTTAAAAACTGAAGGATCATAAGTGAAGCTGACTCCTTTTTTTGTGATAGAGATAAAAAAAAGAGTCAAAAATATTTGTAAGGAGGAGGGAAGAGAGTAAATTAAAATATTTTGTGAGATTCTTGTCACTTATAGGGGCAAAGATTAGTTCATGGAGAAAATGTACAGTAATCTTAGGAAGGATCAAGCAAGAGATGCATTCTTCTTAACAAAAATTTTAAAATTTTTTTCATTTTCATGCACTACCTATATGCTATGGTTAGTTGGTCACAAAAAATTATCTCTAAGGTAAAATGATGTTTTGGCAATTTTATTAATGTAAAAAATAAAATGTGAACTTTGAGATATTTACAGGAAGTCATTGGCCGAGTCTGGTTCAAACTTTCTATATTGATTCATCTATAAATTTTGTTAGTAAGATTGAAGTGTTGGTAGCTAGCAAGAGCCAGCTCAAACTTAACATGCAAGGCAAAATTAAGAATTTTGCACCATAGGGGAAGTTTAGAAGCAGAATTAATTATTCTCGACACTCAGGCTGTCGAGAATAGCTGAACCCTCATGCACGGTTCTCATAGATAAAAACCTCGCAAGTTTGAATAAATTTCTACTTTTTAAAAAAGAAAAAAAAAGTTCTTGAACCAGTTTCTGTCACGCTACCTGACGGCAATGGTTTAATTTCAAGACGGTGTGAAACTTCTCTACAGATTTTATGTTTATTTAAGGGGTTACTTGTAAAATGCTTGCGGGAATTCATTCGAGTTTCTTTGGCATCATTTTGTTTACGACCCCCCGAACGGAAAATATTAATTGCAGTCCTTTGCGGTCCCACCCCATCCCCATGGAATACCGGCCTCGACTTCAACCCCGAGTTCTCTGTGTCCGACTCTTACCTCCGGCGGTGTCCACCGGAGCATCGACTACCTCAGTCCACTTCCTCACATATGATTGATGATTTTTCTAGCAACGTTCTTTGTTAGCTCCAACTCTGTAATGGTTCTGGTCTATAAACTTATTTTGTTACAAAAAAAAAAAGTAAGATGGATAAAGTTCACACTAACTTGAACTATTAGCCCAAAAAGAGATCCAATTGGTATTTGTCCATCTTTCTTAACCGATTATAAACCAGATAACCAATTCTTAATTTTTCGATGTAGGATGTGGAACTATTGGGAGAGGCATCACAATCTACCTCCCTTACAGAGACGACAAGGACGTCGCTAGGGACACATGATCATAACCATAAGGCAGACAGGATTCTAGAGGTGGCCTCCATAGGTTCAAGAGGTGGCTTCCATGGAGAAAATGGCCTCTACAAGTTCAAGAAATGACTCTTATCCTCCATGGATGTAGCACTTTATTTTGTGTAGCACTTAGCTCCTGCACTTTCGGTTGATGTGTGGCTTTGATACCAAATTATAACGATTCGGGCCTACAAATCTGTTTCGTTATAATAAAGTAAGGTGAATAAGGTTCATATCAATTTAGGTCATCATAATTCAAAAAAGAATCCAATCGGTACTTATCCATCTTTTTAATCGGTTATAAACCATATAATCAACTCTCAATTTTTGATGTGAAACAATTGAGAAGAGCATCACAAACTTCATGAACTTTCTCCAGCCCCTAGCTCTCCCCGGCCTTGGAAGCCTTTCAAGAATCAAAACCATAAGCTCTCGATCAACATATGTAAAGCATTTGGTGGCGATTTGCTTGGATTCTCCTCTTAGTTCGTGCAAGTATATTTAAATGCAAATTTAGTTCAAGTAGTTCCTTCCTTCAATCCATGGTGATAACGGGCTTGTTTTTATTAAAAGTTGAGTCTACATAGAAAAATAGCTCCAAGTTCTATTAGGATCATATATAGATACAATTACAATGATCCTCGAGCACCCAACACCTCCTTGATGCACGCTAAAAGTAAATTTGATGTGGTACAAATGCAGAGACATCAAAGTACCCTTAATAGATTGATTTGAAAATCCACTACTGGAGTCATGTCATGGTTATTTTATGACCTTTCTAAAGCTAGGAACGTACATGCAGCTAAAGCCTTCCTTCGATGCTGTTCAATCTTTGCAGTACTTTTCTTTTCTTGATGCCGTGGCATCCACCTTGCATGCAAGAAAGTTCTCCTCCTTGAGATCTTTACTCGTTTCCCCATGAAGCCATTTTATCAACTTAGAGCTCGGCTGGGTAGCCTTTTACCAAATTTGATTTGAGATGCCATACTTCAATCGTATCAAACGTGGATCTCCATCAAGAAGATGAGAGCATGGATTGCTTGGCTGAGACCCTAATTAAGTCTGTTAATTAGCAATTTTTTTTAATTTTAATTTATGCAAAAAAAAAAATTTCACCATTAAACAGTTGTAAATTCTGTGGTGTGGTGCGTTTCTATAGGAATTTTCGAGAAGCCTTGGAATATGTATTATAGAAAATTATTATTATTATTATTATTATTATTATTAAAATATATTTTGATTCTTAAAATTTATTGCAGTTTAGGCTTTGTATTTGTGCTAGCAAATTTAATTAATATTATGTAATATATAACATTAGAAATACAACATTCTTTATATATGAAGAAATAAATTATAAAAAATTGAGGATCAAAATAAATTTTAAGTAAAACTATAAATATAAAAAGTCTATCATCATCTTTATCATCATCATCATCTCCTTGGTCTTAGGCTTAGGATGTGGTTAATGTTGGCTTTGACTGCACGAGTGGGATATAAAGTTGGCTGTAGCTATGGCTTGCACTTGAACAATAAGTCATCATGTCATGTATTTAGCAGGAATGATTTTGTTCATTTAATCATGTGATGTTAAATCTATTAATGGTTTGTTCAATAACTTAGTGCTCGGGTGTGTCGCAATCAAACATTAATAATCATCATCTTTTCAGCGGGTATGTGTCATCAAAAGTAGCCTTATGGAGGCCAAACAATTTTAATTTTGATTTTGAGGATCACGAGAGATACATGGAACACAATTTAAGCATGCAACATGTAATAATAATGCATTTTACATCACAAACAACTCAAATTACTAATGGTTGAATGAATAATAGAATGTCAGATAATGGCTAATGCTTTTATTGAGACTTTTTCACGATGTTTTGATTGTATATGGATGGTACCGTAATTAAATAGAAGATAGTAGCAAAGGTATAAGAATGATGGAATAAAAGAGGGATGGATACAATTTTGAATAGATGAGATTGAAAAAAATTAAAAAAAATATCCTTGCGAACCCTATTATTGGATAATGATAAGGGCATGGTAATCAGCAACTGAATTATTAGCAAGAAGGGAGATCAAAATCATTCTCCAAAATAGAATGTGGAAGCTATACTTAGTTTTTTCTGCAAATACTACTTCAATGCTATATATGAAGTTGCTTGTAATATTTTTTTGTTTGGTCTTCCTACACTGCCTTTGTTTGTATTAAGAGTTCTACATATCTTTCCTTCCTCAAATGTATCTTCACCTTCTCTCTGCTTTCAATTTGGATAAGGTTATAATTGCTCATAACTCTTCTTGTGAATCCAACATATGCTTTAAACATGCAGTGCTAACTTATACTTACTAGTTTATGTAATGATATTGATGCTTTTATCCATCCTTCATAATTTTGATCTAAACAAATTTTCCTTCTAGATATATATTTTTATTATTATTTAAATTCAAAAATTAATTAAAAATTTACTTCCCTAAAATAAAACCTTTTGTAATGTGTTACACTCTAACCTAGCTCCTAATTAGATAGGCAGTTGTATATTATTTAGGATATGTTTACAAAGAACATGCAATACCTATTTTTATTAATCTTTACTGACCCAAAATGTCCTCTTTAATCAACAAATCATAGAATTTTATTGAAAATAATAGTAAAATCATTCAATTACAATATTATTTATTCATTTGGCATCAAAATACTTTAATTATTTTATTTCTCACTATAATCCCAATCGTATCCTGCTATGGATTTTAAAAAGATAAGTAAGATATAATTCAAGCTTACAACTTAATAAGAATCCCTCCATGCACATTCATCATCAGTATGACCATATAAAAATTTTTAAATTGCAAACAAAGCAAAGAATATGCATCTCAATATAATTAATGCTCAAATACTTTTTTCGATTACTCAAAAAATTTGACATATCAAAATAAATAATTAAGAAGACATTTCTATAAACAATAGTATCAAATCATATATGATTTTGATGTGAATTGGATTCCACATTCCAAAGTATGCTCAATAATTTAAGTTATTATTTCGATATATAATTAGATTTGTTTATAATTCGGCCCATGACTTACAAACCAAAAGTACCACAATTCGGTCTTTAACCAGCAAATTATATATAATATCATAATTTAGTCTATAACTAGCAATTCAAATGTAGCATCATAATTTAGTCATTGATAAGTAATCTATAAATAATGCCACAATTCAACTTGTGATCAGCAAAACATATATAGCGCTATAATTTGATTCCTAATTGGCAATCTACCCACAATGTTGTGATTTGGTTCACAATCGGCAAACTATATGTAATGTTATAATTTAGCTCATAACTAACAATTAACACAGTGCTACAATTTGGCCATTAATCCACAAATAAGGTTTACACATGATCAAAATATTTTATTTAAAATATCATATGCCATTGTGTTAACCCATTTATTATTTTGATGATTAATAAAAACTATGAGTATATTGTTGGGATATGTGCCCATAAACAAATGACATTTATTATTTTGCTGAATAATTTGAGAAATTTTTTAATATTATACTTGCATGCATGTTTTGATGCTTTATAAATATCAAAAATCCATGGATTATTTAAATGTAACTTTAAATATTGTATATAAGTGTTATATACAGAGGATAATATTTAAAGTAAAATAATCTAAATTTATCCATAATTATAAATTAAAGTTACAATCGAGATCTTTAATTTAAAATTACTAGCGACGGTTCATTACATTCTAATGAAACGATCTTATCTGGATTGTTGATAATGAGATTATCGGAATGAAAGCGCTTTATATAATTTGATTATATAGGACTGGAACACAATTAATTATGAATCTCTAATAAATTTTGTTGTTAAAATAGAGCATTCAAAAGTAATTAATAGACTCCTGTTTATTGTATTATATTTTTGACATACCGGTAATGACACAGAAATACAGTGTCAAATTCTTGGTATATTGAAAATATAATAACATAAGTAGCCAAAAATATTAATATACAAGATGAAATCTATTCCTTCGTAAAGAAGTCAGATGGACTGTTCCCACTTGAATAATAAGAGCGCTCAATTTATGATTGGATCATAAATATATTATTCATTATAGAATCAATGGTACTTATGGATAAAGATATAATTAAAGAGGTTAACAGAAAATGCCTAGCTTTAATCATGAACCGTTTATGGAGGATTGATTTATATGAGTGATTTAAATTCTTTTGAATATAATTAATTTTATAATTTTAAGAGTGCAGTGAAGTAATTTGGAATTAATAATTTTGATATTTTAATTAAGGTGTTAATTGAATGTCAAAATTATTGGAGCTTAAAATTATAATGTCCATAGTTCCTCGGCTCCATTAAATTATGTAAACTTTATGATATGTTGGGTTGAGTTATTAATTTAGAATTAAGAATTCTAAATTAATGTTAAATTAATTGGATTAATTTCTATTTTAAATAATATGATTATTTAAAAATAAATTTAAAATTATTTACGAATGATGTGTTAGGGAATACATCGTAGGCATATTCCATAAGAAGAGTCAGAAATTATTTAGTTATTGGAGAAATATATGGGATCGTTAGAGAGCTTTTCTCTCTCCCGTTTCATCCCATAATAAATATCAAAACAAACAACAATTGATTGTTGGATTGATTTACGTTAAAGTAATTCTAAGAGTTGAAAGTTATCTTTAAATTTTAATTAATTAATTAATTAATTAAAGGTTGGTAGTTATTATTCAAGAAAAATAAAAGAAGACGACAATCATCAACGAGAGTTCCTTCAACTTCACTTTATCTCATAAGTTGAGAATACAAAGTGAATCTTAACCCAAATCAAAAGGAACGCCCACTCATTCGCGTTCATCATAATTTGAGAACATTTGGAAAGATCCGTGATCAAAAGGATTTGGTGATTCCAAGGTAGTGTTGGTGGAGAACGAAAGGTCAATTTATTAATCTCCTTATTGTTCTTATTATTAAATTAATATGGGTATAGATCGCTAACTCAATTTTTAAGATATGTGATTTGATCCTTATCTTGCTTCCGCTAAGATATGTGATTTGATCCTTATCTCGCTTCGCAAACATCTCAAAATCGTTTGAGATAACCATCAATTGGTATCAGAGCAGGTTATACCCCTATTAATTTAATAATAGATTATATGATAATCTTTATATGATTGGGTAGGCACTCATGCATAATGGTTTATGCTTTTAATATTTTCATGATGATGAATGTATGTGCGAATGGATTGGCGTTAATATTTTTTCGATTCCATGGAATAAGTTATGTAATTTTCTTTTGATCAATTGAATATAGGATTCCTTTTATATTGATGAAGAAGGGTTCTTCATGGTTTTGAGAAAAGTTCTCAATTAGAATTTTTTATACTTATTAAAGAGTCGTATTTTATTGAGAATTTTTAAAAAGATTTTTTTTAGAGGTTTTGAGTGGGGAATCCCTTCCCTTGGCTCTGAGCCTCATCGTTTCCCAAGAGTTCAAAGAGCCTCACCATTTTCCATGATTTGAAGAGCCTCACCATTTTATAGGAATTCGAAGAGCCTCACTATCTCAAAGGACGTGAAGAGTCATATATGCCTACCTATTTATTATATGTCATGCATTTATATGCATTATTATTTTATTATTTTTACTAAAAAGGTTTTAGTAAATTATATTTAATGCACTTTGCAATAAATTTAATGAGATTAAATTTGTAAATTAATTTAGCAATTGGATTTGCAAAATTAATGTGCCAAATGTGAGTTTTAAATTTAAGTGTTATATTTAAGTTATCACATTTAGCTTATTTTATAATTTTAAAGTGTTTAAAATTATAAAATCTTAGTGATTTAAATTGTTTAAATTAACTAAGGGTTTATGCAATAAAAGTTGTTTTATAAATAAAATACACTTTTGCAAAATAATGAGTGGAGGGGTAATATGACAATATAAACCTTTGGTCTCCATCGTTAGTACAACACCGTGAGTTATTAGTAGCGCCTCGAGATGCTTTGATTTCGTCCTCCCTACGGAGGGTGTCTACTAATGGCAATACCAAGGTTGTCTTCCATGAGATAGGATTTTTAAGATGTATTTTAGAATTGACCTACCCTACGGCGGCAATTTCTAAGTTAAGTCTCAAAAGGTCTATACGATGGGTCGCACTCATGAAGAAATAATTAAATTAGTTAATTATTTTCTTGACCAAAATTTAAGAAAATTAATGAGTATTAGAAATATGAGATATTTCGGAAGATACTTATTAATTGAGAAAGTCTCATTTTAATTAGCAACTATTTGACCTACCCTACGGCAGCACTTAGTTGTGGAGATTAAAATTCCTTAGGCCTTTAAAGTAAACATATTTTTGTGTATTTTAACATGTGCATTTATGCATCATATTTACTTTGCCTTAAATTGTGTATGATATTTATGTAATTATTTATTAAAATTTTCTTTATTTCAGCAAATATGTCAAACCCGATTTTCTCACTTCTCGCCTCTCAAGTATTAACGGTGAAAATTTTGTTAAGTGAAAAAGCAACATGAATATCCTTCTCATTAATGAAAACTACCACTATGTCCTTAAGGAGGATTGTCCTCCAGTGCCTCCAACCAATGCCTCCAAGGTTGTTACTGAAGAGTACAACCATTGGGTTGTTGCAAACAACAAAGCTCGCTGCTACTTGTTAGCAGCAATGAATGAGGTGCTTAGAACTAAGCACGAGGCCTTTGAAACTGCAAGAGAGATTATGGAATCTCTGCAGATGTTTGGATGCCCATCTGATCAGGCTCGCTACGAAGCTGTAAAAGCCATTATGAATGGCAAAATGGAGAATGGTTCTTCTGTTCGTGAGCACATCCTCAAAATGGTCAATCATTTCAATGAGGCTGAGATCAATGGAGCTAAAATTGATGAAAAGACTCAGGTTGGCATGATCCTGGAGACACTATCTCCCGCTTTTCTCAATTTAGGACTAATTACATTATGAATCATAAAAAGTGTAATCTGACTGAACTCTTGAATGAGCTGCAAATATATGAGACTCTTATAGATGATAAGGGTGGTAAGGCAATTGTTGCTGAAGCCAATACAGCTGAGGAAAAGCCTTCTTTTTAAAGAAAAAGAAGAAGAATTATGTGGAAAAGAAAAAGGATAACAAGAAGAAGTCCAAAAGAAGAAAGGCAAGGCTGCTCAGCCTAAACCTAAAGGAAAGTGTTTCCACTGTCATCAAGATGGCCATTGGAAAAGGAACTATAAAAAGTACCTTGATGAGCTGAAACAGAAAAAGAAACAAGGTAAATTAGATTTACTAGTCATGGAAACATGCTTAGTTGAGAATGATTTCTCAAGCTGGATTATTGATTCAGGAGCATCTAACCATGTCTGTGTTTCTTTGCAGATGCTTGAGTCTGCCCGGGATCTTCAAGTGGGAGATTTCACGATGAGAGTAGGCAGTGGGGAAAAGGTGTCAGCGACAGCAGTAGGGATAGTTCGACTATCGTTTGCTAATAATAAATATTTGCTTTTGAACAATGTTTATTATATTCCAGATTTCAAACGGAATTTGATTTCGGTGTCAAAGTTGCATGAACAATTTATTTCTGTTTCTTTTAGTATTGACTCTGTTTCAATTTACAAGAATGGAATAAATATTTATTCTGGGTATGTTGAAAATGGTTTATATTTTGTTAAACCAAATTCCAACAACTTGCTTCAAACCGAAATGTTTAAAGTCGCTGAACCAACTCCTAAAAGAAGAAAAGTTGCGAATAATGACAATGACACGTATTTATGGCATTTGAGGCTTGGTCATATTAATATAGACAGAATAGAAAGACTAGTGAAGGATGGTCCTTTAGAGAGCTAAGAGTTGGCACTCTACCAGTCTGTAAATCCTGTCTAGAAGGAAAAATGACCAAAAACCTTTTTCAGCAAAAGGTGAAAGAGCAAAAGCACCTTTAGAGACATACATACTTATGTATGTGGGCCTTTGAATGTCAAAGCTAAAGGGGGCTATGAATATTTCATCACATTCATTGATGATTATTCTAGATATGGATATGCATATCTGATGCAAAGAAAATCCGAGGCCTTTGAAAAGTTCAAAGAATTCCATGCTGAAGTAGAAAACAACTCAGTAAATCAATCAAAACTCTTCGATCTGATCGAGGAGGAGAGTACTTGGATTATGAATTTCAGGACCACTTGATTGAGAATGGAATATTATCACAGCTCACGGCACCTGCGACACCACAGCAAAATGGTGTAGCTGAAAGAAGGAATCACACTTTGCTTGATATGATAAGATCAATGTTAAGCTATTCTTCTTTGCCTACTCATTTTGGGGATATGCATTACACAGCTGTATACATTCTAAACTTAGTTCCATCTAAGTCAATCCCTAAGACTCCCTTAGAGTTATGGAACGGTCGCAAACCTAGTTTGAGACACATCCGCATATGGGGATGTCCAGCCCATGTGCTGAAGGGAAAGACTGAAAAATTGGAACCTCGTTCAGAAGTATGCATGTTTGTTGGGTACCCTAAGGAAACGAGAGGAGGTCTATTTTATAGTGCTCAAGATAACAAAGTATTTGTGTCGATAAATGCTATGTTTCTCGAGTACAATTATATGACCGAATTCAAACATAGAAGTAGTTCTGAAAGAGTTGCTAGCTGATGAGATCAGCTCTACACAAACAAAAGTTGTTGAACGACAAAAAGTTGAGACCACTACTCAAGATCAAATACCACCACCACCACGACGTAGTGGGAGGGAAATAAGATTACCCATCCGCTATGGTCAGGATGAAGAAGCACAAGTTGCAGTCACCAATGGCAGTGATGATGATCTATTGACATACAAGATGGCAATGGAGGATGTTGATCAAGAGAAATGGCAGGAAGCCATGAAACTCGAAATGGAATCAATGTATTCTAATTCAGTCTGGAAGCTTGTAGATCTACCAGAAGGCGTAAGGCCTATTGGATGCAAATGGATCTATAAGAGAAAAAGAGGAGCCGATGAAAAAGTAGAGACCTTCAAAGCTAGGTTGGTGGCAAAGGGTTTTACCCAAAAGGAAGGAGTAGATTATGAAGATACTTTTTCGCCAGTAGCCATGCTAAAATCCATTCAGATTCTCTTGTCCATTGCTGCTCATTATGATTATGAGATTTGCAAATGGATGTCAAGACGACGTTTTTGAACGGCCATCTTGATGAGACTATTTATATGGTCCAACTAGAGGGTTTTATGGTTAAAGGCTAAGAGCAGAAAGTCTGCAAATTGCAAAGGTCCATTTATGGGCTTAAGCAAGCTTTTAGATCTTGGAACATCAGATTTAATGAAGCCATCAAATCTTATGGTTTTGAACAAAATTTAGGTGAACCTTGTGTCTATAAGCAAAAGGAAGGAAATAAAGTGGTCTTCTTAGTTCTTTATGTGGATGACATTTTACTCATTGGGAATGATGTAGGATCTGTCCAAAATAAAGGACTAGCTAGCCAGCCAATTCCAAATGAATAATTTGGGAGAAGCAAGCTACATTCTTGGCATCCAAATTATACGGGATCACAAGAATAGGCTTTTGGCATTGTCTCAGGCATCGTATATTGACAAGGTGCTTGTCAGATTTGCGATGCAAAACTCTAAAAAGGTAATTTACCTACTCGACATGGAGTTCATCTTTCTAAAGAGCAGTGTCCTAAAACACCGCAAGAAGAGGAAGATATGAGATGGATTCCCTATGCTTCGGCAGTTGGTAGTTTGATGTATGCAATGTTGTGTACAAGACCTGACATATGCTTTGTAGTGGGAGTGGTTAGCCGATACCAGTCAAACCTAGGATTGGATCACTGGGTTGCGGTCAAGCATATTCTCAAATATCTGAGAAGAACGAGAAACTATATGCTGGTATATTCTGTAGGGATTGATTCCTATTGGATATATAGATTCTAATTTTTAATCAGATAGACTCTTGGAAGTCTACCTCTGGAGCGGTGTTCACTTTGAGAGGAGGAGCCATTATATGGAGAAGCGTCAAGCAAACTTGCATTGCTGACTCAACCATGGAGGCTGAATATGTAGCAGCTTGTGAAGCAGCTAAGGAGGCAGTCTGCCTTCGGGAATTCTTGAAAGATCTAGAAGTTGTTCCAGATATGCATAACCAGTTAAACTCTACTGTGATAATAGTGGAGTTATAGCCAATGCCAAGGAACCCAGAAACCATCGTAAAGGAAAGCATATAGAGAGAAAATTTACTTTGTAAGAGAGATTGTTAGTAGAGGAGACGTTTCAGTTGAGAAGATCGCATCTGCGAACAATATAGCTGATCTGTTTACTAAGACATTACCGGCTAAGGGTTTTGAGCTACATCTTGAAGGGATGGGACTTAGAGACATGCCTCATTTGCTTTAGGGCAAGTGGGAGATTGTTGGGATATGTGCCCATAAACAATGACATTTATTATTTTGTTGAATAATTTAAAAAAAAATTTAATATTATACTTGCATGCATGTTTTGATGCTTTATAAATATAAAAATCCATGGATTATTTAAATATGACTTTAAATATTGTATATAAGTGTTATATACAGAGGACAATATTTAAAGTAAAATAATCTAAATTTGTTCGTAATTATAAATTAAAGTTGCAATCGGATCTTTAATTTGAAATTACTAGCGTAGTTCATTACATTCTAAATGAAACGATCTTATCTGGATTGTTGATAATGAGATTATCGGAATGAAAGCACTTTATATAATTTGATTATATAGGACTGGAACGCGATTAATTATGAATCTCTAATAAATTCCGTTGTTAAAATAAAGCATTCAAAATTAATCAATGATGGTCATATATGAATCGATCTTAATTCTAAATAATTAATAGACTCCTATTTATTGTATTATATTTTTTGACATACTAGGTAATGACACAGAAACATGGTGTCAAATTCTTGGTATATTAGAAATATAATAACATAAGTAGCCGGGAATATGAAATCCATTCCTTCATAAACAAGTCAGATGGATGGTTCCATAAGTGTTGATTCGGGACTTGAATAATAAGAGCGCTCAATTTATGATTGGTGTCAAATTCTTTGTATATTAGAAATATAATAACATAAGTAGCCGGGAATATGAAATCATTCCTTCATAAACAAGTCAGATGGACGGTTCCATAAGTGTTGATTCGGACTTGAATAATAAGAGCGCTCAATTTATGATTGGATCATAAATATATTATTCATTATAGAATCAATGCTACTTATGGATAAAGATATAATTAAAGAGGTTAACGGAAAATGCCTAGCTTTAATCATGAACCATTTATGAATGATTGATTTATATGCAGTGATCATGGACAAATCAAATCCTTTTGAATATAATTAATTTTATAATTTTAAGAGTGCAGTTCCAAATTTTTAGTGGAGTAATTTGGAATTAATAATTTTGATATTTTAATTAAGTGTTAATTGAATGTCAAAATTATTGGAGCTTAAAATTATAATGTCCATAGTTCCTTGGACGGCTCCATTAAATTATGTGAACTTTATGATATGTTGGGTTGAGTTATTAATTTGGAATTAAGAATTCTAAATTAATGTTTATACAAAATTAATTGGATTAATTTCTATTTTAAATAATATGATTATTTAAAAATAAATTTAAAATTATTTAAATTTAAGAATATACTGTATGTTAGGGAACACATCGTAGGCATATTCCATAAGAAGAGAAATTATTTTGTTAGAGAAATATATGGGATCGTGGAAGAGCTTTTCTCTCTCCCATTTCATCCCATAATAAATATATCAAAACAAACCAACAATTGGTTGTTGGATTGATTTGCGTTAAAGTAATTCCAAGAGTTGGAAGTTATCTTTAAATTTTAATTAATTAATTAATTAATTAAAAGGTTGGTAGTTATTATTCTCTTAGAATATAAGATTCAAAAAAATAACAGAAGACGACAATAATCAACCACAGAGAGCTCTCTCCTTCAGCTTCACTTCATTTCATGAGTTGAGAATACAAAGTGAATAAAACTCAATTGTCTGATCTCAACCCAAATCCAAATCAAAAGGAACGCCCACTTTCGCGTTCATCATAATTTGGAGAACGTTTGGAAAGATCGTGGTGATCAAAAGGATTTGGTGATTCCAAGGTAGTGTTGGCTGAGAACGAAAGGTTAATTTCTTAATCTCCTTATTGTTCTTATTATTAAATTAATATGGGTATAGATCGCTAACTCAATTTTTTAAGATATGTGATTTGATCCTTATCTTGCTTTCGCTAAGATATGTGATTTGATCCTTATCTTACTTCTGCAAATATCTCAAAATCGTTTGAGATAACCAGCATATATTTCTTATGTTACTAATGAGTTTGACAAAGTGTTTTAGGGATTTAAAATGGTTAAGTATTTATAACTTAAGAAAAATTGAGTTTGGATCGATTTCTAATGTCATGTGTCAAGTTTCAGACATTAAAGTCGACTCTAGAGGGATTAGAGTCGACTCCGAAGCGTATCTAACTGTTTGGCACTTTTGGTATGATTTAGAGCCGACTCCAAAAAAATTAGAGCCAACTCTAACCTGAGATACAGAGAACCTCTTTTCTGCGTCAAAATTAGAGCCGACACCTGCAGAGCTAGAGCCGACTCCAGCATGGAATGGTCAACCCCACAAAAGTTAGAGCCGACTCTACGATGAAAGATCCTTACTATTTTGAGCAATCCAATTTAGAGCTGACCCCAGGCTAGATTAGAGCCAACTCTAAGTCAGAGGCGATTTTCAAAATGTCAGAAATAACTCCAATGGCTATATTTTTTTTAAATATACTTCAACGGCTCTTTCCTTTTTCATGAAAAACTCGTCCTCAAGCACTTTTAATGGCTACTTTGCATCAAAATATGGATTAAGAGAAGATTATAAAAGGAGGGTTCTGACCATTTGAAAAGAAGGAGAAAAATAAAGAATAAAAGAGAGAATATTAAGAGAGAAAGCTCAGATTTAAAATCTCAAGTGCTCGAAAAAGAGAGTAGAGAAATCCAAAAGCATTCAAGAGCCAAATCCGAAGGATTTCCATCATATAGAAGAAGAAAAGCAAGATCCCTAGTTCTTCACCCTTCTCTCCATCAATGTTTCTTCCAAAGCTTCAATCCTATCTTGAGGAAGATCATCTAAGAAAGAAGAGAAAAAGAAGAAAAGCTCAACTTCAAAGATCTTCTAATCAGGCTTTTCTATTCCTATCTCGTTTATATTGTTTATTTGCTTATTTGAATAGCATTCATTCTATTGTAACCATTTCTTTGAACATTTGGTTTTTGATTCAATCAGGTGATTGAATTAGGGAGGTAGTTGGCCTTATGCAAGCTAAGGTTAGCTTGTGATAGGTTGTGTGCTGGTGAGCCTGTAAAAACCAGCTGGATTCATTGTGATTCCATTGTAAAATAATAAGTTTGGGTTGTGAGCTTGTAAAACAACTTGGCTGTAATTAGGGTGATAGTGTGGGCCCAAGAGTTGCTTGGAAGTGGATGTAGGTGTAGCTAACACCGAACCACTACAAACCTTTGTGTTTATCGTTCTTATTTCTTCTTCTCTTCCTACTCTATCTTTACATTCTGCTTTGCATTCTTAGCATCACATTTACTGTATACTTTGCACTATCAATTGTAAAATTGTTTCAAAGCGCCAAATTTTTAAAAGAACCAATTCACCTTCCCCTCTTGGGTTGCCATCTGGGCCAACAATTGGTATCAGAACCTATGCTCATCCTTCCTTGATTTAACAATCAAGAGCTAAAGATCCAAATGGCAGCTTAAACTGGTTCTTCTTTTTCTAAGGGACAATCCACAAACTATCCACCCTTGTTTAATGGCACAAACTATTCGTATTGGAAAGCTAGAATGAGGATTTGTGGAGTGTCATTATCAATGGTCCTAGCACTCCACATATTTAGTTGATGGATCCATTATTCCTAAGCCGAAAGGGATTGGAATGAAAATGATAAAAATGGCCCAGCTCAATGCCAAGGCCATGAATATCCTATACTGCTCCTTGAATGTAAATGAATTTAATAGAATATCCACTTGCATCTCAGCGAGATATGGGATAGATTGGAAGTTACTCATGAGGGTACCAACCAAGTTAAAGAATCCAAGATTAACATTCTTGTGCATAAATATGAATCTTTAACATGGATCAAATGAATCCATCACTTGCATGTACACTAGATTTACCGATATTGTAAATGGTTGAAAAGTCTTGGAAAGACATATTCTAACTCTGAACTTGTTCAAAAAATTCTTAGGTCTCTTCCAAGAGCATGGGAAGCCAAAGTGACAGCAATCCAAGAAGCCAAAGATCTCAACACCTTACCTTTGGAGGAGCTTCTTGGATCACTTATGACCCATGAGTTAACAATGAAGTAACATCATAAAGAAGATGTGAAAAAGAAGAGGACAATTGCACTCAAGGCTACAGAAAAGGAATCAAGCAGCAGTGAAGAAGATGAAGACGATGATGACACCGCTCTCCTTGCAAGAAAGTTTAAGAAATTCATACAAAGGAGACCGTTTCATAAAAGAAAAATTGGTGTCAAGTTGGAAAAGATAAAGATAAAGATAAAGATAAAGAAAAGATCCCTTGATTTGTTATGAATGTAAAAAGGGACATTTCAAATGAATGTCTCAACTCAAGAAGGGATTTAAAAAGAAAAAAAATATACGTTGCAACTTGGAGCGACAGTGATGAATCTTCATCCGAAGATGAACAAAAAGAAATTGCCAACATATGCCTTATGGCAAATGAAGAAAAAGAGGTAAGTTCTGAAATCCCCATGTATGATTTTACATTTGATGAGTTATATGATGCCTTCAATGAATTGATAAATGATTTTAAAGTTTTGAAAGCAAAGAACAAGGTTTTAAAAACTGAAAATCTAAACCTTCTCAAAAAGAAAATTGAATTTACCATCGAATTTGAAAAGATAAGATCTGAAAAGCAAGTTTTAGAAAAAGAAAAATATGTAATTTCTGCTGAAAATGAATTTAAAAAATGAACTTTAAAATTATAAGGGCATTTGACAAATTTACTTATAGCTTAGAAAACTTAATTTGATTTTAAATATCAAAGAGTTGTTTTGACAAAGCTGGTTTAGGTTATAACACACAAAAACAAAAATTTGTTAAAATTTTTTGTAAAGAAATCAATTGGAAAAGATATTTTCTATTTTCATTATGTAATGAAAGGACATAAATCTTATGAATGCCTCATGTGAATGTTAGTATAAAAGTAAAAAATTTGGGTTCCAAAAGGAACAATTTTTTTGCTACTAACCATGAAGGACCCAAGAAAGCTTGGGTACCTAAACATAAGATTGATTGCTTTGCAGGATGTCTTGCAGCCAAAAGATCAAAAGAAAATGGTATCTTGATAGCGGCTGCTCAAGACACATGACGGGTGACAAAGATCAATTCATCACCCTTGAAGAAAAGAGGTGGAGTTGTAACCTTTGGCGATAATGGTAAAGGTCAAATCATGGGCCTTGGTAAAATTCAATAACTCCATCCACTTTTATTGAAAATGTTTTATATGTAGATGGTTTAAAGCATAATTTAATTAGCATTAGCCAATTATGTGATAAAGGTTTCAAAGTTTCATTTGAAATCTATCTGCACAGTATTAATCCCATTGATATAGCATTGTTTTATTGGAAATAGAAATGGCAATGTATACTTAATTGACTTGAACAATTTATCTATAAGTAATCATTGCCTAATTGCTGATAATGCTAAATAAATGAGATTGGATGGTTGTGGCATCGTAGATTAGGTCATGCAAGCACACACCTTATTTCAAAATTAATTAAAATGGATTTAGTTAAAGGTTTCCTAAATTAGATTTTGAAAATAATAAAATGTGATGCATGTCAATTTGGTAGAAGTTCTTTCAAATCTAAAAATATTGTTTCAACTTCTAGGCCACTAGAGCTACTTCACATGGATCTTTTTGGACCAACTAGAACCACAAGTCTAGGAGGAAAGAAATATGGTCTTGTGATTGTAGATGATTACTCTAGATTCACTTGGGTATTATTTTTAGCTCACAAAGATGAGACTTTCTCGATATTCCTGAAATTCTTCAAGAAAGTCACAAATGAGAAAAACACTACCATAGTGTCTCTAAGAAGTGATCATGGAACAGAATTTGAAAATCATTTATTTGAAAATTTCTGCATTGAAAATGGAATCCATAATTTTTCAGCACCTAGGACTCCACAACAAAATGGTGTAGTTGAAAGAAAAATAGGACTCTAGAAGACATGGCCCGTACCATGCTATGTGAAAGCAACTTACCAAAGTATTTTGGGCGGAAGCATTAACACAGCATGTTACATCTTAAATAGAGCCTTAATAAGACCAATATTAAGAAAACACCTTATGAATTATGGAATGAAAGAAAACCAAATTAAAATATTTTCATGCATTTGGATTGTAAATGTTTCATTCATAATAATGGTAAAACAACTTTAGAAAATTTGATGCTAAATCTGATGAAGGAATATTCTTAGGTATTCAACATCTAAAGGCATATAGAGTATTTAACAAGAAACTTATTGTAGAAGAATCCATTCATGTAGTTTTGATGAGTCTTTAGCATCAAGTTCTGAAAAGATTGATGATGAGGAAGATACAAACATAATTGAAAAGATCTTGAAAAATTAAATTGAAGTATCTTCAGATCATGAACAAGAAGCTAAAGATGATGATTCACATAAGGATGATGATTAATATATCATAATGATACAGATCTTCCAAGAGATTGGAGATATGCTTATAGTCATCCAAAGGAATTGATTATAGGTGATCCATCTCAAGGAATAAGAACTAGATCATCCATGAGAAATATTAGTAATCATCTTGCATTTGTATCACAAATTGAACCTAAAACTATTGAAGAAGCTGAAAAAGATAATAATTGGATGTTAGCATGCAAGAAGAATTAAATCAATTTACTAGAAATAATGTTTGGACCTTAGTTGAAAGACCTAAAACATTCAGTATAGGATCAAATGGGTTTTAGAAATAAATTAGATGAAAATGGCATAGTAATTAGAAACAAAGCTAGATTAGTTGCAAAAGGATATAATCAAGAAGAAGGTATTGATTTTGATGAAACCTTTGCACCTGTAGCTAGACTTAGAAGCCATTAGGTTATTACTTGCATTTGCATGTCATGAACATTTTATTTCAAATGGATGTAAAAAGTGCATTTTTAAATGGATTTATAAATGAAGAAGTTTATGTAGAACAACCACCAGGTTTTGAAGATCATAAATTTTTAAAATCACGTTTTTAAATTGCACAAAGCACTTATGGTTTGAAACAAGCACCTAGAGCTTGGTATGATAGGTTAAGTAAATTTCTTATTAGAAAATGATTTTACTAAGAGGAAATGTTGATAAAACTATTTTTAAAAAAAAAGAAAAGATTTATTAGTAGTACAAATATATGTTGATGATATATATTTGGTGCTACTAACAATCTTCTTTGTCAAGAATTTGCAAAGTTAATGCAGGGAGAATTTGAAATGAGCATGATGGGAGAACTCAACTTCTTCCTTGGACTCCAAATCAAACAAAGAAAGAGGGAATTTTATCAACCAAAAAATATACAAAGAAAATTCTCAAAAAGTTTGGTATGGAAACAATCAAACCCCTTGGACCCAATGAGTCCTTCATGCAAGCTGACAAAGATGAAGAAGGTAAGAAAGTTGATCAAAAGTATTATAGAGGTATGATCGGATCCCTTCTTTATTTAACAGCAAGTAGACCAGATATATGTTTGCTGTATGTTTATGTGCTAGATTTCAATCTGAACCTAAAGAATCACACTTAATTGCTGTAAAAAGAATTTTTAAGATACTTAAGTGGAACTAAAAATGTAGGTTTATGGTATTCTAGAGACTCAACATTAAACTGATTGCATATTCTGATTCTGATTATGCTGGATATAAACTAGATAGAAAAAGCACAAGTGGTGCATGCCAATTCTTAGGAAGTAACTTAATCTCATGGTTTAGCAAAAAGCAAAATTCAGTTGCATTATCAACTACTGAAGCTGAATATGTTGCAGCTGGAAGTTGCTGTGCTCAAATCCTTTGGATTAAGCGACAACTTGAAGACTATGGTATCACACTTGATAAGATAATTAGGTGTAACAACTAGCGCAATAAATTTACCAAAAACCCTATTCAACATTCAAGAACCAAACACATAGAATAAGATATCATTTCATTAGAGAACATGTTGCTAAAAATGATGTTGTCTTGATTATGTGTGTACTGAATGAACAATTAGCTGATATATTTACAAAACCTTAAGTGAAAAGAGATTTTGCTATCTTAGAGGAGAATTAGGAGTTTGTGATCCATTAGAATAGTTTTGAAACTCTTAAGAATGATTATATAGAGTTCAATCATTTTTTTCAAAAATCTTCTTATGTTTCTAAGAAAAAATCATTTAGATATTTGAATTTTTTGATCCCCCACACTTTAAGAAAAATTCATTTAGAGTTTGATGGCTAATTTGATAAGTTTCAGATTCTTTGAAACTCTTATATTTTACTGAAACTATCTTGGAGCCAACTCTATTGGAGTTGGAGTCGACTCTAATTATCCAGAGTCTCTGTCTGCTCTTTAGAGCTGACTCTAGCTACTGTTGGAGCCAGACTATTTTGGGGGCTGACTATGTTAGCGACTTAGAGCCAACACCTCACTTTCGGGAGCCGACTCTAAGTGGTCCCCTTTCGTTATAACTAGGGCAGAGCCGACCCATTTCCTAACCAAATCAACTCTAATTCGTTCTAAACTCTTCTCCATCTCTCTCAATCTTCCAAACATCTTTGATTCTCATTATCTCTAACCTCAATGGCCCCCAAACATCGAGCATCGCCATTGGAGTCTCCGTCACGATCGGGAGGCACTCCGTGTAACATCCGGTGAGGCCGCGTTTTCAAGCACTCCTTCAACCTCTTCCTCCTCAACTTCAAGTGCTATTCCTACCCCACCCTCTCCATAAGTTGACTTGCTGGCTGAAAAAGCAATTACCATGGAAAGAAAGGTAGACTTTGATTTCCTTGACTCAGAGGGCTTTACATTTGGTAGGCAGTTGAAAGAAATGGGCTGGGAGAGAGTATGTTCCATTGATGTCCCCATTTACCCTGCTTTAGTTAGAAAGTTCTACAACAATATAAGTAGAGAAGATGGTGGATTAGTTAGCTATGTGAGAGGAACCCGAGTCCATCTCACTTCTAAAATTTTGAAAAATATTTTGAAGATTCCTGTTGTTGGAATGGCTGCCACTCATCATAGTGATAGAGGTGAGGCATTGACAAAAATGTTAGGAAGAGAAATCTCTGATTTTGAAGAAGTAAAGGCAAATCAGCTGGTCTAGAACTGAGATTGCTTCATAACATCTGCAATAGGATTCTATTTTCCAAGACTGGCCGATTTGAGTATGTATCTGAAAGAGATGTTCTTCTGATGGATTGTGTGATGAATAGGTATCCAATTAACTTGGCTGGAATAATGATTAGATACATGGCTGAGGTCGGGACTAAGAAGAGGTCCACTTTACCATATGGCATGTTTCTAACCTTGATATTTCAAAGCCAAGGGGTGAATATTCTAGAGAATGAGCCACAAAAGAAGATGGGACACATAGATTACTATAATATCTCCACTCTTCACCGCATGGGCTTTAGGAAAGTTGAAGGCCAATGGCAAAGAAAAAGACAATCTGATGGAGTTGAGCAAAGCCAAGCAGAGGCTGATATTGACTTTGGTGATGAGGTCCTTGGACCTTCGGAAGCTGGGCCATCTACCCTCATATATTCTTTACCTGGACCAAGCACTTTCGCACCTCCACCGGCACCAGCAGCAACCACCAATTTTGTCCCAAGTTCTTTTGATTTTTCTAATAGGCAGATTGAGTAGCTCAAAGTCTTGTTGGCTGAGCATAAGACTAAAATTAAAGAGGATGTCATAGATCAGTTGTTGGGATTTAGGCAGCTTTTATACACTTTGGAAGAAAAGATCGAGAAGATTGAGTCATCATTCAGTACTTCTTCTGATGCTTTGAAGACTGAGTTGCAATCTATTTTTGACAAGATCAAAGATATTGAAGGCGACTCAGATGTCTATTCCAAAGGTAATGCAGAGCTACAAGAGAAAGTTGTGACAGCTGCTTCTCTTGTTGAAAAATTGATTAATGATTTTATGAGGTTCAAGAAAAAGGAATGAGAATAATTTTAGTGAAACTGACAAAGATTCTGAAGTGATGTTCCCTACCCTTCCTTCTGATGGGAATTATGTATACAATATGAATCAAATTCATATAAACATTACGGAAGATATAATATAAAATTCTCAAATGCCCAGGATCCTTAGGAATAGATTCATTAAATCTCAAATAAAATCTAAAATATTAGATTTATTCATACCTGAGTCCTTTATCGATGTAGAAAAGGATGAAGCCTCTGCCACTAGCCGTCCACGTGTCCGACCTCTAACGGTGATCCACATGAAAAAGAGAGGATGAAAACCTTCAAGGTATGAAGATGATACTTCGAAAGAGAGGGGTACTAGCGCCTCTTAAATCGGGTGCTAGCGCCTCTTAAATCCCCTTGCAGAAATACAGAAGATATCTTTGAAGAAAGATCTAATCTTTTTCTTCTCATGCTCTCCCTTCCTAGTAGGAAGGAACCATATTTATAGGATGAAAAGGAAACGTTTCAAGGAGAAGAAGAGACCTCTTTTCATGGTAACGTTAATCCAAAGAAATAGAAGAAACTCCCATTTTCATGGTAACATCATGGTAACATTAATCCAAGGAAACGGAAGAAACTCTCATTCTCATGGTAACGTTAATCCAAGTGTCACAATCTCAGCCTTTGAAATTAGGAGTTGGTTATCTCATAACTACATGCCCAATTTATACGTGTTCATCATCGAACCGTAGAGATTCATCATGCCTCATCCCATAGGCATGATTCCATCTTCACATGGCTGAGATTGGCCATCCATACCCGAATAATCAGAGCCATCCATCACATGGATCAAGTCATATTTGGGTATCCAATTATTTGTTCATCATATGCACAAATAATTTCTCCTTAATATTCCTTCTACTATAATGGATCATATCCATTATTATTTTATCTTCTTTAAATTGAGTCTCACCCAATTATTTAATTGATCATCTTATCTGAATTAAATCTAATTTAATTCTTATTTTAATTCATCCAAAATTCTCCTTAATGCATGTGACCCATTAGGCCCTTTAACATGTTGGCAATAATCATGTCCAAATCATAGACCCTAGGAATGATTGGACAACTCTTTGTCCAAGTCAACAATATGATTATAGATCATGAGAGTCTCTAGCAAAGCATCATGACCATCAACTGCTAAAAGTTTTGTTAACGTGACCATCAATACCTGTCCATGAACGGTTACCGTATGATCAAATCCTTTCGTCATATATCCCAGATCAATCAGTGGTATGGAATGTGTCAACCTGTAATTGATCTTTATTTACTTGATCTCAGAAAAAATTGACTCATGAATTAGAACTTCGAAACCATTTCGAATTTCAACTCAACCTTGCAAGGATTTAACAATCAATTTAATCCATCAAGTGGCCATGGGATATAACCATTTCTATCAAGGGAGATGAATCCTGTCTTGATCAAACACCATCTTCATGTGCTTCATGTCATACCCAACCGACACCATATTTGCCACCCGTGGCTAGAGCGTTTGGATGTCGTCAAAGCATGACATTCCACACATGAGATGCAATGAAGATCTCAAGTCAAAGGATCACTCACACCACCGTCATTAGAGATCAACCATCGACACTATATAGAATATCCATATGGGATCTCTGTACGGGTCATCCAATGCATCGTTACAATAACGAGCATCCATACATCTATCCAAGTATCTTCATACTTCAGCTTGTGAAATCAGCTGCTCACCCCAAGGGTGAGGATATGCAATGTGTGCCAGTCTCACGGTGTCGATGGTGTCCAGTCCCATCTACACGACTAGGAAAGTTTAAAGAATCGAACCATAACATGCAATTTGGATCTCACAATTTGTAATCTCTATTACAAATCCATATGCACTGTTCACATTCTTTTGGACTTTATCTCATAGACAAATATATCAAATAAAAGACATCTGGATAGATAAAGAAACCATTTTATTTGATTTGTATTCATAGAATGTATACAGCATTCAATCCAATTGGATTTAGGGCATACCCTAACAATCTCCCACTTGCACTAGAGCCATTCACCCATGTATTTAATACCGAGTGACTTAACATGATTATCATGCTTCTGTTGCAGCAGGGCTTTAGTGAGGATCAGCTACATTATCCTCAGTGGGGACTCGTTCTATTTTACATCATTTCTACCAATAATCTCTCTAATTACATGGTATCTCCTAAGTACATGTTTGGACCTATGATGAGACCTTGGCTCCTTAGCTTGCGCAATAGCTCCATTGTTGTCACAATACAAGTATATTGGATCAGCAATGCTTGGAACCACAAGTTCAGTGATAAACTTTTTGATCCAAACTACTTCTTTGGCTACATCTGATGCTGCGATGTACTCGGCTTCGGTCGTAGAGTCGGCGTCATCTCCTGCTTGGAACTTTTCCAGCTAATTGCACCACCATTGAGTGTAAAGACATAGCCTGATTGAGATTTATAATCATCTTTATCAGACTGAAAACTAGAATCCATAACCTGAACTATGAGTTCGGGTCCTTCATAAACCAAGAATATCCTTAGTCCTTCGTAAGTACTTAAGGATATTCTTGACGCCATCCAATGTTTCTCACCAGGATTTGCCTGGTATCTACTAGTGATACTCAATGCATAAGATACATCAGGTCTCGTACATAGCATCGCATACATGATGGATCCAATTGCTGAGGCATATGGAATCCTATTCATGTGCTCTCTCTCCATTTGGGTCTTTGGACTCATGTCCTTTGAGAGATGTATCCCATGCGATACCGGCAAGAATCCCTTCTTGGATTCCTCCATGCTAAACCGTTTTAGCACTTTATCTATGTATGTTGATTGGGACAATCCAAGCAACCTCCTAAATCTATCTCTATAGATCTTAATACCCAGTATGTAGGCTGCTTTTCCCAAATCTTTCATGAAGAATTTGCTGGACAACCATTCCTTCACTTCTTGCAGCAAGGATACATTGTTACCTATCAATAATATGTCATCTACATATAATATCAGGAAAACAATAACACTCCCACTAACCTTCTTATACACACATGGATCATCCTCATTTTTGATAAAATCAAACTTTTTGATTGTTTCATCAAAACGGATGTTCCAACTTCTAGAGGCTTGCTTAAGTCCATAAATGGACCTTTGCAGCTTGCATACCCTTTGAGAATCAATGGACTCAAAACCCTCAGGTTGTGTCATATACACATCCTCCACTAAATCACCATTTAGGAAGGCGGTTTGACATCCATTTGTATATCTCATAATCGTAATAGGCTGCAATCACAAGCAAAATCCTTATGGACTTAAGCATGGCTACAGGAGAAAAGGTTTCATCAAAGTCAACACCTTTCCTTTGCTTGTAACCTTTTGCAACTAGCCTCGCCTTATAGGTAATCACATTACCATCCATGTATGTCTTCTTCTTGAAGACCCATTTGCACCCAATGGGTTTTATCCCTTTAGGTGGATCAACCAAAGTCCATACTTGGTTGTCGTACATGGAGTCCATTTCAGACTTCATGGCTTCAAGCCATCTCTTGGAGTCAATGTCACAAATTGCTTCCTCGTAGTTAGTAGGCTCATCATCTTCTATAAGAAATCCATATCTCTCAGGAATATGATGTGTTCTACTAGACCTACGTAGCTGATGTGTACTTGGAGCTACCTGTTGCTCCATCATTTCTGATAGAGGCTCACGTAAATGTTGCATGAATGTGAGTTGAGTTTCCTGCTCAACTCCCACTGTATTTGACATTTGCTCCATGTCATCTAATCGGTCTATGTCAATTTGTGATTCTCGAGTTTTACTAATCTCAATATTTCTCCCACTACCATTTCTTAGAAAAATCTCATTCTCTAGGAATATGACATGTCTTGAGACAAAAATATTTTGCTCGAGTGGGTGGTAGAAGTAGTATCCTTTTATTTCTTTAGGATACCCCACAAAATTACACTAGTCGGATCTAGCTCCCAGCTTGTCCGACTCATTACGCTTTACATAAGCGTAGCAACCCTAAATCCTTAGATGACTAAGGGTTGGTTTCTTTCCACACCATATCTCATAGGGAGTGGAGCTGACCGACTTAGACGGAACTCGGTTTAGAGTGCATTCGGCTATATGTAGGGCATAACCCCAAAACATTTTTAAAAGATTTTGCAAGGCTCATCATTGATCGCACATATCTAATAATGTGTGATTTCTCCTTTCTGATACACCATTATGCTGTGGTGTACCAAGAGGAGTCCATTGAGAAAGAATCTCATTCTCCTTCAAATATTCTAATAACTCATGGCTTAAGTATTCCCCATCTCAATCTGATCGAAGTATCTTAATACTTTTGCCACTTTGTTTTTCTACCTCGGATCTGAATTCTTTGAACTTTTCAAAGGCTTCAGATTTGTGCTTCATCAGATATACATAACCATACCTGCTATGGTCATCTATAAATGTGATGAAGTAAGAAAAACCTCCTATTGCCTGAATATTGATAGGACCACATACATCCGAATGTACTAGTCCTAAACATTCAGTTGCTCGCTCATCCTTTTTAGTAAAGGATGACTTAGTCATTTTGCCACGTAAGCATGACTCACATTCCTTAAACGATTCCCAATCTAATGAGCCCAAGTAGCCATCCTTATGTAACTTGGTTAAACATATTTCATTTACATGGCCTAAACGACAGTGTCATAGGAACGAGTTCTTAGAATTATTTGATTTTAATTTCTTAGTTTCTACATTGAGAATAGGGCATTGTAAATTCAAAACATAAATCCCGTTAAACATTTCAAACATAACAAAGAACATTATTTCTTTCATGTCTTGTAAACGATGGATATACATTTGAAATTGGAAATAAAGGAATTTCAATTTTTAAGAAAAACCCATTCAATGGGATCAAAGGGTATGCTAAATAGGACCCCATTGATCAGCTGATCTAGCCATTGTTAAGGAAATCTCTTAATTGATTAAATCAATTAAGGTTAATCAGATGGTAGCAATTGATTTGATCACATAATTAGGGTTCCTAAATTAGATAGTGATCAGGATCCTAATTTGATTAGGAGTCCCAATCATAAGATTGGATCTTATGAAATTAAGGTTAATTGAGATTAATCTAAAATCTACATATAGGATATGTAACCTAGCATAGTACAAATGTTGTAGATATAGATGGGACCTATATGCGCTAAATCCCTCCACGAATATTAAGTCATAACATTCCATTGTTCACATGATACAAAATTATTAGGTAATAAGATTTGTCTGCCAAAGCCGAGGTCGAATATACTTATGAGGAGTTGATTGTGGAACAATGGGTTGACTTAACTAGATTAGCTGCATAATTGGCCAAAGTCAGGGTCAGTCTAATCTAGAGGCAAACTTTAGGGTGATCACATATGGATGTAATTGATAAGGCAATGTCCCCTAAATGATCTAGGAGTCACATTAGATGTGATTGATGATAATATACCAAATTTGGCTTACCGAGATTTGTTGTGCCAAAGCCAAGGTCAAGGTAATTCAAATGAGGATCCTAGCCCACTAAGGAAATTGAATGTCAATTTCTCGAGATTAATAGAGAGGGCTATTAACCTTGATAAAATAGTGAAAGAAACCAACTTAATTAAAAATTAGAATTACCATATTAAGTTGGTGATTAGTATTCATAGTAATTGACTCGTTCTAATTTTATGTAGGTTACCAGAGAAACCATGAGTGTAAACATCAACCTTAGAATATTTTAGAATCCAACAAATTGACTGGACTAAACTTCCATGATTGGCTAAGGAATGTAAGATCGTTCTTTAATCAAAAAAATTCTTTTTGTCTAGATGAGATTGCATCGGAAGTCCCACCAGTGATGCTCCAACTGAGGCTCATGTGGCATAAAACCAGTATAAAGATGCTAAAGATATGGCCACATGTTTGATGTTGGCCTCGATGTCACCTAATCTTCAAAACAGCTTGAGCATATGAATGCTCCGAAGATTTTGATGCACTTGCAAGAGTTGTTTGGTGCACAGTCTCGATATGAGAGGTTTCAAACTTCTAAAGAGCTGTTTTAGTGCAAAATGACTAGGATTTATCAGTGGGTGCCCACGTACTGAAAATGATCAATCTGATTGAAAAGTTGGCATGATTGGGTTTTGTGATGGATCATGTACTAAGTATTGACTTGGTTCTATAGTCATTACCTCCAGCTATTCGCAGTTTGTTCTTAATTTCAATATGAACAAGCTAGAGACATCTCTAACTGAGCTCGCGAATATGCTGACCAATGCGAGCCCAACATTAAAAAAGAAAAGGGGCAGGTTATGGTCGTGGAGTCCTCTGGCGCTCGTAAGAAACGGCCAAAGAAGAATAAGGTCCAAAAGGTAAGATTTTGACACTTGGATTAACGTTACCATGAGAATGAGAGTTTCTTCCATTTCCTTGGATTAATGTTACCATAATGTTACCATGAAAATGGGAGTTTCTTCTGTTTCTTTGGATTAACGTTACCATGATGTTACCATGAAAAGAGGTCTCTTCTTCTCCCTTGGAACGTTTCCTTTTACCCTATAAATATGGTTCCTTCCTACTAGGAAGGCAGAGCATGAGAAGAAAAAGATTAGATCTTTCTTCAAAGATATCTTCTATATTTGTGCAAAGGGATTCAAGAGGCGCTAGCACCCCTCTCTCCCAAAGTATCATCTTCATACCTTGAGGTCTTCATCCCCTCTTCTCCGCGTGGATCACCGTTAGAGGCCGACGTGGATGGCTAGTGGCAGAGAATTCACCGGCTTCATCCTTTTCTACATCGATAAAGGACTCAGGTATGAATAAATCTAATATTTTAGATTTTATTTGAGATTTAATGAATCTATTCCTAAGGATCCTGGCATCTGAGAATTTTATATTATATCTTCCGCAATGTTTATATAATTTGATTCATATCTTGTATACATAATTCCTATCAGAGATATTAGAGCCACCTTAGGCTACAATTCATTAATCTGATAGGATACTTGAGTCAATATAATTCATAATATGATTTTTTTATGCTTAAAATCATGAAGAGTTTTCATATATTGATAATAAATCTAAAATATAATAAAATGTTTATTATTTGATGATAAATAATATTATTTAGATTTATGCATGTTCATTATCATGTTAAAATAGAGTACTTTGATATATGATATCAGAGATAAAGATTTATTATATGATAATAAATAATAATTAATTTAGATTTAATCATATATGTGTTATGTTAAAATAGTAATTATTATTTATGCATGATAGATACTATATGCTGAAATCCTAGAAAAACATGTTTAGGATTTAATTCTAACATGATTATTGATATGATTAAGATCTGATTTTCTTATGATAATGAATATTGAAAACTTAGTTTAGATATTTGGATCAAGATAAGATTGTGATTAAATGTAATCATATGGAATTTAAAATTTTATATTTTGAATCTAAAATCTTATCATGACAAGAATATGATTAGGGATGTACATGGGATGTAAAACCGACATGTCATAACATGTAATTAAATGATAAGAAAATTTAAAATTTGAATTAAGAATTCTTATCATAATACCCTAGCTAGATCACTATCTATAGTTATCATAAAATGTAATAGATGATAAAAATTAGGAAACTAGACTTAACCATGTCATTGTTTGATCCTATGATCCCATAATTGATCTAATCAATTGGGCTTAACTACATTGGTATCTAGAAAGGTTTGATCATGGTTTTTAATTGCTCTGATACCACTGATGGAATTATGTATACAAGATATGAATCAAATTCATATAAACATTGCGAAGATATAATATAAAATTCTCATATGCCTAGGATCCTTAGGAACAGATTCATTAAATCTCAAATAAAATCTAAAATATTAGATTTATTCATACCTGAGTCCTTTATCGATGTAGAAAAGGATGAAGCCGGTGAATCCTCTGCCACTAGCCATCCACGTGTCCGGCCTCTAACGGTGATCCATGCGGAGAAGAGAGGATGAAGACCTCCAAGGTATGAAGATGATACTTCGGGAGAGAGCGGTGCTAGCGCCTCTTGAATCCCCTTGCAGAAATACAGAAGATATCTTTGAAGAAAGACCTAATCTTTTTCTTCTCATGCTCTGCCTTCCTAGTAGGAAGGAACCATATTTATAGGATGAAAAGGAAACGTTCCAAGGGAGAAAAGAGACCTCTTTTCATGGTAACGTTAATCCAAAGAAATAGAAGAAACTCCCATTTTCATGGTAACATCATGATAACATTAATCCAAGGAAACAGAAGAAACTCTCAGGTAATGTTAATCCAAGTGTCACAATCTCAGCCTTTGAAATTAGGAGTTGGTTATCTCATAACTACATGCCCCAATTTATACGTGTCCATCATTGAACCGTAGAGATTCATCATGCCTCATCCCATGGGCATGATTCCATCTTCACATGGCTGAGATTGGCCATCCATACCCGAATAATCAGAGCCATCCATCATATGGATCAAGTCATATTTGGGTATCCAATTATTTGTTCATCATATGCACAAATAATTTCTCCTTAACATTCCTCTACTATAATGGAGCATATCCATTATTATTTTATCTTCTTTAAATTGGGTCTCACCCAATTATTTACTTGATCATCTTATCTGAATTAAATCTAATTTAATTCTTATTTTAATTCATCCAAAATTCTCCTTAATGCGTGTGACCCATTAGGCCCTTTAACATGTTGGCAATAATCATGTCCTAATCATAGACCCTAGGAATGATTGGACAACTTTTTTGTCCAAGTCAACAACATGATTATAGATCATGAGAGGCCTCTAGCAAAGCATCATGACCACCCAACTGCTAAAGGTTTTGTTGACGTGACCATCAACACCTGTCCATGAAAGATTACCGTATGATCAAATCCTTTCGTCATATATCTCAGATCAATCAGTGGTATGGAATGTGTCAACCCTGTAATTGATCTTTGTTTACTTGATTTTAGGAAAAATTGACTCATATGAATTAGAACTTTGAAATCATTTCGAATTCCAACTCAACCTTGCAAGGATTTAACAATCAATTTAATCCATCAAGTGGCCGTAGGATATAACCCTTTCTATCAAGGGAGACGAATCCTGTCTAATCAAACACCATCTTCATGTGCTTCATGTCATACCCAACCGACACCATATTATCCATCCGTGGCTAGAGCGACGTTTGGATGTCGTCAAAGCATGACATTCCACATATGAGATGCAATGAAGATCTCAAGTCAAAGGATCACTCACACCATCATTATTAGAGATCAACCATCAACACTATATAGAATATCCATATGGGATCTATGTACGGATCATCCAATGCATCGTTACAATAACGAGCATCCATACACCTATCCAAGTATCTTCATACTTTAGCTTGTGAAATCAGCTGCTCACCCTAAGGGTGAGGATATACAATGTGTGTCAGTCTCACGGTGTTGATGGTGTCAGTCCCATCTACACATCGACTAGGAAAGTTTAAAAAATTGAACCATAACGTGCAATTTGGATCTTACAATTGTAATCTCTATTAAAAATTTCATATGCACGGTTCACATTCTTTTGGACTTTATCTCACAGATAAATATATCAAATAAAAGACATCTGGATAGATAAAGAAACCATTTTATTTGATTTGTATTCATAGAATGTATACAGCATTCAATCAAATTGGATCTAGGGCATACACTAACACCTTCTTCTCCAGCTGATCCAAGCCAAGCCAAGCAACTTCAACTTCAACTTCAACTCCAATCCAACCAATTATTCAATCTATCTTAGATTATCTTTAGACTTTAAGACTTTAAATATTGTACTTAGATATTTGCTTTAAAGTTAGTTTGTTACTTTTGATACTTAGCTTGTACTTTGGACTTTGCTTGAAATACTATGTTCACTCTGTTTGTTCTTGATCATTTATACTTAATGAATATAAATGCAATATATGATATTTTCTATGTCTCAATGAAAACAGCTTTGATCCTTGCAAATTGCATGAATTTGTAATATTCAAATCTTATTTTGATTGATTTTGATCCCAATTTGAGCAATGACTATCCTATGCCTTCTTAACTTTTTCACTACAACAAACATTAGTTTTAGCGACGTCAAAATGCATCACTAATGCGTCGCTAAACTGGCTTTAGCGACGCAATTATAGTGTCGCTGCAATTCTTATCACAAAATAAATTTTGTCGCAATTGCATCACTAAATAGCGACGCCCAGCGACGCAAAAAAATGGCATCGCAATATTGCGATGCAAAAAATTACGTGCAATATTGCGACGCAATTGAATGCATCGCAATATTGCGATGCAATTGAATGCATCGCAATATTGCGACGCCAGGTCCTTGCATCGCAATATTTAATAATAATATTTTAGAAATATTAGCAACGTAATTTCAGTCGCTAATGCATCGCTAATTAATTTTTTTAAAAAAATATAAATATTAAAAATTAAAATGGTTAATACAATTCATTAATTTAAATATTGATCGAAACATAATATTGATCGAAACATTCATCATTAAATTTTTAAAAATAATTAATATATTAAAATTTTGAAGTTTTCATGTACAACATAAAAAGTAAAAAAAAATACATCAAGAATCTGACTATCACGTCACTGGAGGCTGGAAACCCTGCGACAGCGGCTAACCAAATCCTGCATCTGACGCATCTGGCAACTCCTGCTCATCTCTCCTGAATCTCCTGCCGAACCCCTCCGAACCTCCTCCTAATAGATCTCCGAATGTCGTCTAAACGCTCGGAGGAATATCGCCAGAATCGCGAACTGGAGGCCTGATGGGAAAATATGTAGAAGCTCTAGTGCCCAGACCATAGACCCTGCGGTCTCGCGGCTGGGCACCAACAGCCTCAAAAACACACGTCGACTCTCCTCTGGTGAGAGTTCGACGGGCGTCCCCCATCAGTGGAGTCGACCTGCGATGCCTGGGACTGAAGCTCCTCGACTCGTGCCTTTGAATTATAAAATCAATAATAAATGAATCAATAAATTTTCTAAATAAAATTTTAGAAATTAAACAGATAAAAAAATAATAAAATGTAAGTATTTATAAATAACTAAATTAGTAATTAAATTATTTATGTTTTCTTACCATACGGCGTCTGTGCTCCTGAATCGAAATGGAGCCCGCAGTGTGACAGGAGAGACCCGTGCCAGGACCGCCCTTCTCAGATCGGCGGTTCGTGCTGGCTGATGCGGACCTCCTGCGCCAGCCATCGGACTGCCACCTGCTGCCACTCGTGCCAAATACCCTCGGCACATGCGCAGGACGCTGACCCGATGACCTCCAACGATGAAGCATGTCGGAGTATCGGCGTCCGTAAGAGCATCCCATGCTGCCCTAATGGCATCATGGATGGCAGGGTCCCACGTAAACTTTTTCTGCATTGAAATAAACAGTTAGTTTCAGAATTTATTAAGATTTAAAAAATTTTATATCAGTGATAAATTGTATTTAATAAGTTTACCTGAAACTCTAAAAAATAAAACTCCCTCGTGGCTGCAGATACATGGCGCCAATCGTAGCCACTGGGATCAGCACGCCTCTGAAATATGGAGCTGATCCGGCTCGATACATGATGCTGCTCAATAAATCTGTTAAAAAAATGCATGTTTATAAGTAATTGACTTAAAAACATAAACATATATTTACAATTAGTATATACTTACAGCCCATGAGCATCCAAGTCGAAGTACGGTGCGTCATGGTAAAAGAACTCTCGGAGGTATGTGCCGATCGGCTGGAGGATAATTATGGAAATCTAAAGACAATCAAACTTATGCTTGTTATTCATAAATTCTTGTCAATTATACATGTATAGGAATAGTGGTCTATATATAGGCACTGACTTCTTAAGATTATTATGTCTAATATAAATGTATGTGAAGATTAAAATATAAATCATTGAAACTACTAATTTGGTGTTGAAAATTAAATAGAACTACAACAAGACTTTCATTCTAGCATTACATAATTTAATGTATCATTCAATTTGAAATAGAATGTAATTAATCAAGACATAACAATTGTAAATAACTACAAATATATAAATATTATTGCATAAACAGCTATAAAGAAATAAGAATAATAAACTTATAAAAATTAATCTAATGCATGTAGAATGCAAATAATCAAGACATAACAGGCCACGTGGCCGGCCCGTGGCCACATGGCCGGGAGCCCTGGCCTGGTGGTCAGGCCATGCCCGCCCGCCCATTATTTAAAATTAGAACCCTCATATTATACAATAATATGATATTATAAAATTATAATATCACAATAAATACAATAAACTAGAACCCTTATATTATTTTAAAATTTCATCAAACACAAAATAGTTCAATATAATGATATTATAAAATCATTATAATCTATTATAATATCACATAATATAAATTTTATAAAATATTTATATAATACTATAGTGTATTCTAATTTTATTGTAATATATTATTATATACAATGATATTACTATAGAGGTTCTCTAAATTTAAGTGATATAATAATATGATCGAATAAATTATTAAGAATATAATATCAAAATAACTTACTAGTAATATTTTTTATAATATTAATTAATTAATTTAATCAACAAAATTAGTTATGCAAAATATTTTGTAATATTATAAAATATTAATTTATAATAGATTTTTTGTATTAATTAAAAATAGTCAATGGGACTTCTATGAGGGTTCGAAATTGTTTTTTTTTTATCCTGCCCGTGGATCGGCCACCGTGGCCAAGCCGCGGACAGCAGCCACCCGGCCAAGGCTGTGCGCAGCGACGACGGACACTGCCGTGGCCGACAAGAAAGGGGGGGAACCCCTTTATATTTTTTTTTTTTTTCCACGGAAGGGGGTGGGAAAAAAAACCCCTTTTTTTTACTGGTGGCCTAGCCATCGTGGCCAGGCCACAGCCGTGGTTGCCAGCCACGGCCGTGAACGGGAGGGTGGGAAAAAAACCTCACCCCCCTATTTTTTTTTAAACGGTGGCCAGTGGCCAGGCCACCGCCGGCCACGGCCGCGGCCATGGCCGTGGCCGGAAACAAGAAGGGTGGGGAAAAACCCCACCCCCCCTGTTTTTTATTTTTAAACGGTGGCCTGGCCACCGTGGCCAGGCCATGACCGCAACCATGGCCGGAGGCGATGGCCACCACCGGCCACGGCCGTGGCTGGAAACGGGAGGGGTGGGGAAAAAACCCCACGCCCCCCCCCCTTCTTTTTTAACGGGTGCCTAGCCACCGTGGCCAGGCCACCGTGTTGCCAGCCACGACCATGGCCGGAGACAACGGCCACAGCCGTGGTCGTGGCTGGCAACGGAAGGTGCTGGGGGGGACCCCACCCCCCTGTTTCTTTTTTTTTAACGGTAGCCTGGCCACCGTGGCCAGGCCACCACCGGCCACGGCCGCGGCCGTCGTCGTCGCCGTGGCCGTGGCCAGAAATAGAAAGGGTGGGGAAAATACCCCACCCCCACCTTTTTTTTAACGGTGGCCTAGCCACCGTGGCTAATGCTTCACTAATGCGTCGCTAAATTAAATTTTTTTTTGCGACGCTAATGCGTCGCTAAATTAAAAATTAAATATTTAATATTTTTTTAATTTTCTGGGTTTTTGCGTCGCTAAGGCATCGCTAAATTAAAATTTAATTTTTTTTATTTTTTGGTATATGTGTCGCTAATGCATCGCTAAATAGCGACGCAATCATTACGTCGCTATATTAACGATTTTTTTTTAATTTTCTAGGTTTTTGCGTTGCTAATGCGTCGCTAAATTAAAAATTAATTTTTTTTAATTTTTTGATATATACGTCGCTAATGCGTCGCTAAATAGCGACGGAATCATTGCGTCACTATATTAACAATTTTTTTTAATTTTCTTAGTTTTTGCGTCGCTATTTAGTGACGCAAATATGCATCGCTAATTAGCGATGCATTATTAGCGTCGCTAAATTAAAAATTATTTTTTAAAAAAAAATTTGGTATATACATCGCTAATGCGTCGCTAAATAGCGACACAATCATTGCGTCGCTATATTTAAGATTTTTTTAATTTTCTGGGTTTTTGCGTCGCTAATGCGTCGCTATTTAGCGACGCAAATATGGCGTCGCTATATAGCGACACATTATTAGCGACCGCTAAATTAAAATTTTAATTTTTTTAATAATTTTGGTATATGCATCGCTAATGCGTCGCTAAATAGCGACACAATCATTGTGTCACTATTTAACGATTTTTTTAATTTTCTAGGTTTTTGCATCGCTAATGCATCGCTATTTAGCGACGTAAATATTGCGTCGCTAAATAGCGACGCATTATTAGCGTCGCTAAATTAAAAATTAAATTTTTTTAATTTTTTTTGGTATATACGTCGCTAATAGCGACGCAATCATTGCGTCGCTATATTAATGATTTTTTTAATTTTCTGGATTTTTGCATCGCTAATGCGTCGCTAAATTAAAATTAATTTTCTTTAATTTTTTTTGGTATATGCATCGCTAATGCGTCGCTAAATAGCGACGCAATCATTGTGCCGCTATATTAATGATTTTTTTTTATTTTCTGGGTTTTGCATTGCTATATAGCGACGCATTATTAGCGTCGCTAAATTAAAAATTAAATTTTTTTTAATTTTTTGGTATATGTTTGCTAAATAGCGAAGCAATCATTGCGTCGCTATATTAACGATTTTTTTTATTTTATGGGTTTTTGCGTCGCTATTTAGTGACGCATTTTTTTGTGTCGCTAATGGCGTCGCTATTTATTTTTCTCGCTGAGTTGTCGCAATTTGGTCGCAATTTAGCGACGCAAAAATACATCGCTAAATTGGCATCGTTAGTTCTGTATTTTTTTGTAGTGATTGTGATCTATCAATGGAGGCTCAGGTATTGAAAGAAGCTAGGGAGATTACCATCTCTCTCCTGCAGTCAGTATTGTCTAATTTGTTCATGGCAAGGCCAAAACCAAAGGCTAGCAGATGGTCTTTTGTTTCAAAGGCTTTGCACAAGAGGAAAGTAGCTTGTGAGGAGCATGAGGATACAAATGAAGCAGAAAGTGTGACTCTATGAGTGCATTACCTGCAAGGATATAGATGATGTGAATGTACAAAAGGCACAAGACCAGTTGGAGGCTTTGGAGTTCAATATTGAAGGCTTTGAGACTGGATTAGAATGCCTATTCAGGCAGCTAATCCAAAATAGAGTCTCTCTTCTTAACATCCTCAGCCTTTAGGGATCTCCACCCTTGCACATTTAAAAACCATCATCAGTATCCACATTTTAAGGACTTGCTGATGGTCTACAGATATTCCAATTTTGCTTTTTGAGTATTTCTCTTTGAAAGAAAGGATGTATTGTATACTGTTTAAAACTAATGTCAGATATCCACTTTTCAAAAAGTTTCTTACGTTGTTCCTAATTGTTGGGATTATGAACTGGGAGAAAAATCAAACAAGCATTGCTCACTCTTTCAACTGAATTGGCTTCAAAAACTTGAAGAATGTATTAAACACTAATCTGTTGTGAATCACATTCCACTTGCATATCGCGGCTCCTCTCAGAGGCTACTCAAGTCAAAATTGATAGTTGCAAACAGGAGGCCAGCATCGGAGGACTAGAGATGACATTGCTTATTTTTGGCTTATTAATACTGTATAAATAGCAAGATCTATTAAATGTACAGATAATGTGGAATTAAACACTCGTCAATATGAGCTTTCACACGCTTCTCTTGTTTATGTCCTGACATCTTCACTAGATTAAGGATTCAAATCCAAATCCAATCAATTAGGCTCAAAGAACTGGTTTTATTAATGCCACCTAATCTGCATGCATCAGGAATTAGATTCACTCTAATATCATTTATAATAATGCAGAATTTTATCCAAAAATGCTAGGCTTTTTGATCCTCTATAAGTATCTAAAATCTATTTAGTACATAGCTGATGTGAGACTAAACATTCTTCAATATGGATTCCCATATATACCCCATCATTAGAATCCATTTTTCAAAGGAGTTGCTGATGGTATAAGTTAGAGCTATTCTGTATTTAAGTTGGAATGTACATCATACTGTAATTATATGAAATTAAAAAAATTTCAAGCAACAAAATTACGTGTAACATTTCTTTTAACACTGGTGTATCACTGGAGAGTAAAAATAATTATCACATGTAATGGTTTGGATAAAAAGCTTTACCTTCACATCTTGTCACTGAAGACGATGTGACAAAATTGTGTCCAAATTGCACAACGCAAACAGGAATATCATGCCCCACAAGATGTCCTTCGTGAAAAACCGAAACCCAAAACTTTCTAGTTCCAACCATTCCAGGCATGCGACACATCAAAACTAAGCTCATGTAGAGCAATAGCATCCCAAAACTCGTTGGGGCAAGTTCCAACTAGTCCTGATGTGCTGTTCGCGAAGAGGGGGGGAAACGATTTGAGGAAGGCTAAGCCACCCAATGAACTGTGCTTTTTTACTCACCCAATCATGTTGACATTGATGCTATTTGTTCTGCAGTTTTGGTACTTCTGTCCGGTTGTTGGCAGTTGCATTATTAAGCAGTGTTTCAGTCCAATTAACACACCATGGTGGATGTGTTGGCGACCTGATCAGGTGTTGGGGTGGCAGGCAGACATAGCACTCGTGCATTTCATATTAATAGAGTAAGATTCTATGTGACGCAACTTGCACAACTCCCAGCTCATAAGCCTATGTTGCATGGAGAATAAACAAGGAGAAATTAAAACGGCCTGTTCGGAGAACCCATTACATGATCCACATTTCAAGCCATGGGCATCACTCGCAGAGCTTATCTGGCCTAGATTCCTCTTGTCTCCCCATCTGCTCCATAGGTGCTGGTTTATAAGTAGGGGGAGCTCAAGGATCAATCCAAACACTCATCCTTCCTTCTCTATCTTCAATCATCATACAATTCAAAGCGGCTTTACAGCAGACAAAGCAAAGATGGCTTGCTCTGCTGTGGTGCTGGACCAACCTTGCCATGTTCGATCCATTAGCCTTCCCTCCGGCTCTCATCCCCTTACACTCAGGGTTGAGGAAGAGCTCCACAACCTAAGGACTAGTGTGGCTTCATCCTCTCTTACACCCCAGGCGATGAGCAATGGATTGAGAAGGCTTGGAAATTTGTATGACTGCATCGAGGAGCTTCTTCACTTGCCTCGCAGCCAACAAGCGTTCCACCATCCACACCAAAAGAAATGGTTGGAAGATGAATTGGATGAGTCTGTCAAGGTGTTGGACTTGTGCAGCACCTTGAGAGAAAAGCTAGTCATAATGAAAGAGCATGTTCAAGGCCTTCAGCTGGCCCTTCGAAGGAGAGACTCAACAAGTATGGAGAGCAAGTTGCACGCCTATATACGCTTTGGAAAGATGGCACAAAAGGATGTCGAGCATTGCTTCAGATCATTAAAGCAAATGCATAACAAATCTCTATCTTGTTCTGCTGTTGATAAGGATTCTGTTTCATCAATGGCAGCACAGTTGTTGATGGGAGCGAGAGAGATTGCCATCTTTCTCCTCCAAAACATATTGCTCTTCTTTTCCATGTCGAGGCCAAAAACAAAGGCTAGCAAGTGGTCTTTTGTTTCAAAAGCACTGCAGAAGAGGAAGGTGGCATGTGAGAATGGAGAATTTTCATGGTATGTTTCATATCACTGCATTTTCTGCAAAGATGCTGATGATGAGAAGGTACTGAAGGCACAAGATCAACTGGAGATGCTAAAGGATAAGGTGGAAGCTCTCGAGACTGAATTGGAATGCCTCTACAGGGGACTAATACAAAACAGAGTTTCTCTTCTTAACATCCTAAGTCTTTAGAGATCTCATCAGCCTTTGTACCTATACAAACTCCATCACTAGCCTCCACATTTTGAGGACTGGCTTTGGCTTTTTCTTGCATTTTATTATGTACATGAATTGAAATCTGAAAAGAGATTATACGTCCTTTTTTAGGGACATTTTTTTTTCTACTATAGTTTCTTAGCTTCACAATATGGATGAGGAAGATCAAACTATATTCTATCAAGTGAAATGGTTATTAATGTCCCGTAGAGGATTTTTGATTCCTAGTCTATGTTAGCTTCACTTGTCCAGATATGAAACTTTCTTATTTCTTTACCTCTTCACATCGGTTTCCCATGGTTGGTCACACGAAATCAATAAAGTCATTGTACATTTTTCCTCATAGTTCTGGCAGTTGCTTCACTGATTGTTCTATGTTGTCCATCTGCCATTATTTTTGTTTCTGACAACAATCACCAGTCTTTTTTGGTTTGTTCTCTTCTCCCTTTCTGATAAACAGCAAATTTTTATCGTTTATTCATAAGTAATGTCAATTACATTTTAATCTGAAAGACTTCCAGTTACTGTTGCAAGAGTTGTTCATCTAATAAGCAAATTCTTTCTCAACTCTTAATACCAGTCCAGCAAAAGACCAAGGAGAATTCAATAATGGTAAGAACTTGATTTTCCTTGCTTGGTAGATTTTCATTGGAATGCTTTTCTCATCTGGCTTCAGTATATTGTCAGAATATAATTGCACAACCACTCCGGCCACCTTGTTTTTCTACAGTTTTCCTGTATTCCCAGGAACTGGTGTCACATGACTTGCTGCTAGGCATCTTAATTTTCCTTACCTTGACATTATTTTGATCATGCAGTCACCAGAAAGGGTGTGCACTGGATTCATAACGACCTCTGACTTAGTTCTACAAGAAATAATGCAAACTAATCATGCTAGTAAGTCGTTCTAATCATGTGGATGCTGCAGCTATATATTATTTAGTTTTTGCACTCTTGTCAGGTGCATTATTAGGCCATAGAAGGTCATGGTGGTAGCCTGCTAGGTGCAGCCATAAAGGAAGACACGCAGGTGTTAGATGCTCATTACCGTACACTAAACTAACAACAGAAGAGTAAATGTAGTCATGAGAGGCCTTGTTGTCCAGTTATGAAAAGAGAGGAGTACGGCATGCTTGCCTAAAGGGTCAGCAAGATCTGATCTCAGAGAAGGCCTTTCAATAACAGTATGAGGGGTGAGGTGTCTAAAATTCCCAATGTCTCCTAATCTGAAGCATAAAAATGGAAGGTGAGCTTTCCATCCCCTTTGTTAAGTTTATCTGCTAGAGGCAGCTAGGAAGATGAAGGATGAGGAAATCAGCATCCCTTACTTCATTCTCTCCTGTGAAGCAATGGAAATAATGGCTAGTTACAAAAAAAATCAAAAATAGGGGAGATTTCAAATGCTTGTCCATAAGGGAAGATAGATTTTGCCCAAGTATAAGGTACAGAGTCAGCTGAAGGCATCAGAAGCTGTTCTTGAGTTAGATAACATGTTTAGGCACTAGTGTAATGAATAATCTTTCCATGCAACAATGTCAACCTATTTGCATATGGTTATCGCTGTTTCACTCATTAAATGAGATCAGAGGTGGATTGCAGCCATCTTCCTCAAGAAAAAAGGTATAATTGACTGTATCCAGGTACTTGAACCAGAATGCCTCAATGCCATATGTATGCAATAAGAAATATGTGCATCTCACATGACCAATATGTGCCAAAGGTAATCCTGCTTATTGCCAACCAATAATTTAATGGATACTTAATGAGATTTGAAATCACCTTGTGAATGGTTATGCACTTGAATAAAATGATAAAATGTTAAATACTCTAATTATGTTGTTCAAGTCTGACATATAACTACTGACATCCTAAAAGATGTTGCACTATTTGGCATGAGAAGCCAAGTGGTGGTTTTTGATAACATGGGAAAAGGTTTTCTTAGCTGGTTGGGACTCTGTTCAAATACTGATAAAATAAAAGGCATATAAAGAAAGAAAAATCATTGAAAGAAGAGAAGAATTTTTGGCATTTTCTTACACATAGATGAACTAAGAAAAAAAGCTTTTTCGGTTATAGATACCCTAAGCAATTACATAATTCACATGATAAATTGTTTGCATGATTGTGTTAGCATGACTGGGTTATCTTCAAACATTTGCCTTTTATTTATTTATTCTTTTTTAAACATCATCTTTTGTAGCATAAAATTTCTGGATTTCTTGGACAACATAACATTGGAAACAGCAGTAAGAAAACTTATCCTCCTCTACTTCTGGCCCAGCTGGTTAGAATCTGTAAGTCCAGTGTTAGGCCAAGCCAACACATGGTGGTTTTAGCTCAGGTCAAGCGCATGCATATTGTAGCCCATTGATGGCCCTACCTGAAAGTTTTGACAACCCTGGTTATAGTACATTGCAGATTTAGACGCAGTTACACTGCTTGCTACCTAAAGTCTCATCCATGCACAACCAAATGTTTACAGTTTTAAGACTAAAATCTTATATAGTCTCTCAGATGAGAACCTTCAAACCAGTTTTTCATGTGAGGTTTTAAATATTGTGGGATGAGGCTGTCTCTGTTTTTCCATGAAAAGAGATGTCCAACCACTTGAGGCTTGCAAGTGGATATCCTCTCTTGTCCTGATCTAGTCCTGTCCCAACATGCAGGACGGAGATGCATTACCATCCTCCAAAATTTGAAGCCTTATTTCTATGTGCTCAGCATGGGGTGAACTAGCTGATCAGCCACTAAAGAACCTGTGTCATAGAAAATGACAACAAACATCAAGATAAAAAATCAACATTATTTCCTTTCTGCAACCTTTCTTTTCAACCCAAAACCACATCACGAATAGTTGGAAGGGGATGTGATGAACCCCCAGTGGCCTTCACTTCCGAATTTCTATCAGCAGGTCTGCATTATATCCAAGTGCAAACTTCGTAGCTTAATCAGCTTACTTTAACTTCAAACAGTTGATATTTATAGACAAATTAACCTTCATATCAAAAGACCTTACTACTTTTTTTAACAATTTTAATTTGCATATAAAATGCAGAAAGAAAGAATAAATCACTTGCACCATCAAGTCCTTTTGAACAGCTCAGAAGTGCAAGTAGCTTTGACCTGTTTACTCCGACCCCATTATTGTAGTGGGAATTGAATTTCTTATAGATAAATATCTGTTTGCTTTGATTGTGCTTTTAGATCTTTCAGTTTCTTCAAGATATTGGTGAAGTAATCCTGCAAATACTTCTCTAAGGTCAGAATGTCTTTCTGATCCACCCCGAGCAGATTATATGTTTCTGTCATGGGAACTGAGAAAATAGTGTCGCTTGAGAGGACCTGAAATCCCACCAATTGAGAGATTCAAGGCATTAAGCACAGTTTTTTTAACCCACAATATATCCATTCAAATGAAATGGCACAACCAAGCCCTCTTCAGTAGGACATAAATAAGAAAAATTCAACATCTCACAATGAAAGATAATGAGATCAGCTAATTCTCAAGAAGTACATACGTCTTGTTCACAAGATTCTCTATTGGTTGTTAGCAATTGCAGGTGTCATTGCAGTCAATATTACCAAAAATTGAAAGATGATATAAATATTTACCTCTGAAAATGCTAATCGATCAGCTACATCATTTGTCCACTGGAAAAACCGGGTTAGCTGGCGGGTGAATTTCAAGACTGCAACAGGGACAGTGGTCACATTTGCATCTTGCCCTGCTAGTCTTTCGCACAAAGTAATCACCTGAAAACAAAGGAACATTCTTTAGACAATTCAAAGAGAGGAGGAATATATTTATCCATTCAAATTGTTACACAGAGATTCAGTTCTCTGCTCACAGCCGCTTAAGAAAATATCCAAGAACCTTCATGCTTCATGGACACCTGTCAAGCCTATAAAAGATGGCATATATTCGCTCAGTTAATCAATGATGACACAGATAAGCTTTACGGGTAAGTGGATGAGGCTTGATAGGAAACACATGGAATAAGGTTCAAAAAAATCCACATTCAACTTGATGAAATATGAAATTCAATTGTTTACACTTGCAAATATGAAGTTGGTGCTAATACATGTAATATTGTGATTGTCGTAACATTAAATAAACTATTCTGCATTGTAATACATTAAATCATATTATTTTGCATAAGCACTCTTACAGTGCAATACTTGAATTTCAGTCATTCTCTTCCTACACCCCCCTCCCCCGATAAATAAATAAATATATATTTAATGCTCTCCTCCTCTACAGTCCACCAACCTAATGAAAGTTCTCATCTGGATAGCAAGACCCTTATGGTTTGGTGATATACTTGTTTCACAATTTTAGAATATTTTGAGTCTTGCGTATAAGTTAACTATAAAAAAAAAGAGGAGACAAACAAAGCATATCATAAACCAATTGGTATGAATTATGATCAATATTTTCAATGACTAAGGTCCTGGAAAATATAACAAATCCTTCATTACCTCTTGGGTTGTCCATGCACGAGGTCCAGCCAATGTTAGAAGCTTCTTATCAATTTTCTCATTACGCATGGCTATAAATGTCAGTCGAGCTATATCCTGGAGTACATAAACAAATTTATTAACTAACACATGGGGAAAAAAAACATCTTCATGAATAACAGTCCAATTTATTTCTACAAACAATGAAAACAAGAATTTGGTAAACAAATGAGTAAATAAGAACCTGGGTATCCATGTAAGCTATTCTAGTTGGCGCGTCAGTTCCCCACACAGACTTCTCTTCCAGTATCGGCACGGCATACTGTCCAATTATGCCCTATTGCATCATTGAAGTGATAATAAATTAACAAAGTGACCTATTTAGATAGAACTCTGACAGAAAGCAGACAAAATCCATAGTGGCAGAGAACTGTCAAATGTTACATGCATGAACATAGCAAGTTAGGACATCTTTGAAATCTTTAACTGGCTTGGCAGTTGATTATAAGTGCTCTGGGCATCTTCAACTCTCCAGTAACTTTTTTGACTGTTGGTTCCACATGTAAGCTTCATGATAAGAATGGCATCACGAGTCTAAAACAGGTCAATATCAAGTGTTTAATAATCTATAGTAAGTGCCAAGGTTTTTGAACTCTGCAATCCTCACAATCTCAGTTTATCTCAGACAAGAGGGAAGGCTTTACTTGAGTGTGATGGCAGGCACATCCCTCCGAAGGACATGCCCCTGGCTGAACTGTAGGGTTCAAAGTTCCAACCCTACTGGTGGCATATTATCACCTTATTGTTCAAAAGAAAAAGAAAAAAAGCTTTACTCTTTATATGGTTCAATTATTTAGATATCTTCAGTTATCTAGATATCTCAGACAATATATCTTGGCCATGATATTAGAAATATCAGCTGACATAGTAATTAACAAGATTGACTACGAATTTAAGGACATTTTTTTTTGTAAGCACTAATTCTAATATTCGGCGACCAGAAAAGATAGTAAAGAGATATTGCATCTCCTTGGCCAATATTATGAATGCTATATCAACCAATATCTTGGACATATTGTTTTACAGATTTCATGTACCCAAGGAAAAAATAGATTTCTTTTTTATTGTATTGGTAAGCATCCAGCACTGATACTTACCAGCACCTCAGACAAGACCTCAGTGAAGAAAAAAAACCTCATGCCAAGTCATGTTGCAGTTCATATGCTACAAACTGGGCAGGATATCTGTTAGGAATCGCATGGTTATAAAAAATTCAAGGAACAGCAGCATAGGTTTTCATTTAAGTGAAGCAAATTTGTTGATGTTGACATGTTTGCACCTAACCTTCTCAGATGTTGTAATAGATATGATGTCATTCAAGACCTGTTGCCTTGTGATCTGAGCTTTAGTTTCCTAACTTTTCTGCAACTATCCTTCCATACTTTATATAGATTTTAGTGATTCAACTCAAGCTTAAATGATGAACAATTATCAACTTATACCGTCAAGCAAACCCTCATCCAAGACCATGTTCAGATATATGTGGGACTGTGAAATACCTGCATGAAACCACATAGCCGAATAATTATGTAGTTAAGACCACAGTCCTGAAGAAATTTCTCAGTGCAGTGCTTGATTTCCATCAGAGGAACCTCAGGATGCTTATCACAATTGTGGATGGAATAGAACACATACTTCTGGATGCCCATGGCTTTTGCACACTGTATGAGAGCAACTTTTCCTTCCCAATCTACCTAAATATAAAATTTGATGAGAATGGGCCAAGGCCAAACAAGTGCCATTCAATTCTTAGTGATATCAATGAAATATAATTAATAAAAGGGAAAAAAATAATATACCAGTACAGCCAATGCTGTAGCATAGCCCAATCTAGACATGGAATGAGTGCTTATAGGTGCAGAAAAGCATGAAAAGAAATCTATTATGTTGTAACAAAGCACCCAAAAGGAGACAGCAATAGAAAGATTGAAAACAATTGAAGTAGAAATTGGTCGGTTAAATAAATTGCTTAAAACTATTACCTAGTTAGCCCAAAGGGAGTCTAAGAAAGGAGTGTGCCAATGATGCTTCACAATGGTTATGCACACTTAGCAAATATTGATCTTCAAATTATAAATCATATTGATATTTTTTTCTTAAATTATAATAGCAGAAAATTTATGGAAAACCATGACATTAAATGAAGTAGGGGCAGGAGTTGAACCGGACTCAGCAATGACCAAACCCTAAATTTGTTTCTATACGTTCCCTCAAAAAGATATGCAAAGGCTTGATTCATGATAAAATTTGCATTTCTTCATTAGTTTTATAAGTAGATTAGTTTTAGCAAGAACATTAATAAGCTTTAGCGCATATAGAGGCCTTATGTTCTAGAAGAGGGGCTATTCATACCTCCATATACTAGTCATATTTCAGAGCCCATAATTAGCAACTTAAAAGCCTAACTTACAATATTTCTAACATTCAAAACCTGCCCAGATCTTATTTAAAATTGAAAAAAAATTTATGGATGAACAACCAAATAATTAAATAAAATAAGGAAGAATGTAATGACCTAGGACTGCTTACCTAAAAAGACTAGCCTAAAATTTTTATTGAGATTCCTTGATCCTATATAAGTACTCAAAATCTAACCAATATATAGCTAATGTACAACTAAATACACACCATCATGGGTCATCACATGCTTTTCCTGAAAAATATATGCAAAAGCTTGATTCACTACAAAGTTTGCATTTCTTCATCAGTTTTATAAGAAGATTAGTTTCAGCAAGAATATGAATAAGCTTTAGTGGACATAGAAGCCTTAAGTTCTAGAAGAGGGGCTACTCAGACCTCCATATACTAGTCATATTTCAAGGTCCATAATTGGCAGCTTAAAAGCCTGACTTACAGTATCTCTAACATTCATAACCTGCCTAGATCTTGTTTAAAATTAAGAGGATCTTTTTGTGGGTGAACAACCGAATAATTAAATAAAATAAAGTAAAGAGTGTCATGACCTAGGAGCCCTCACCAAAAAGACTAGCTGAAAGGTTTTATTTAGATTTCTTGATCTATATAAGTACTTAAGATCTATTCAACATATAATTAATGTAGGACCAAATACACATCAACATGGGTCAAAATAGGTCCTCACTTACTTTTTTTGTTTAGGCCCTGATGTTTTCGTCCGGTCCAAATCCAATAAAATCCAATCACAAGTACTACAATCAGCCATTGTCAGCCTTAAATAAAACCAAGCTATAATGTTCCCAAGTTCACATGAGCCACGGAGTGAGTTTGCTCTAATGTTATTTGTAACGACCCAAGATCTCATTCAAAAAGACTAGCTCAATGGTATTGTTCGAATTCCTTGGACCTATATGAGTAAGCAAGATCCATCTAGCATACAAGCGGTTGGGATCAAAGACACACCAACATGGGTCCTCACAAAAAGAGAAATAGAATGTATTATATTCCAAAAATTCAAACATAGCATATTATCTTTTTTTATCAGAATTAAAATCGGTGGCCCATTATCCACATCCTATTAAATTTTTTTACATTATCTTTTCATTTGAATGTAAGTGTCCCATAAGGAAAGAAAATATATTTGAGATTCATCAATTAAGACCCTCTTTTTTTTCCTATGGATAAGATAGTCATATAAATGTATGTCGTTTGTTGGAGGCTAACTAGATCAAAAGACCGAGTCTAGAGTTATACTCTATGTCCTTAAGACAATTTCGTCCTGCACAAGTGCTTATGGTTTTTATGATGATTGTCTCTTAGGATACAATGGTCTTCTTCTGATAAAAGTAGCACTACTATTCGCCAGAACAGCGAACCAAGAATAATATACTCTCTTGAATTCAGAGTATGCAAAATGCCTAAAGAAATTCAGATGCTTTAGAATGCAGATGGAATATCCTATTTATAGTCTAAAGTGTCTATTGGAAGAACCCTTACGGGCTTGATTTTGATTTGATCGGGTGTGATGAAGAGACCTGAACGAAGGGATTTATCTGCCTTTAATACGCTGATTCATTGTAGTGATATGATGATTAAGCGATCAACTTCTTCTGGATACATTGATTCGTGAATATGCCAATTCAATGATACATTGATACGTTGATTCATGATCTGATGGCTTTTGATATGCCATTTCAGCGATTGGATGCTTGTTTTGTAACCAAATGATTACTGGGATCAATCAATCATAACGATGGTCCATGATCAGCCGATCAATCAACACCACTCTGATTACTGCGATCAATCAATCCATTGCTTGATCTTAACCCCTCATTGTACGATCTAGATTCAATCATTCTCGACGATACGCAAGTGCGAAGTACAAAGTGCGCTTACAAAGCATCCATTGTGCCCTTATTGCCCTTCGCACACGTGCACACACGTGCGCGTGGATGATGCTACGCATCATTCTCTAGCTCTCCATTATTGTGAGCCCAAATAACTAAGCATGAGAAGAGGTTTACATATAAAGTGAATCAACCCTTTTAAAATTTTCGATGTGGTACTAAAGGTTATCAATTTCTCATTCAAAATAATGGATATTAAAGACCCATTTCCCAACAATAAAAGGAGCAGCTTACACATCCATGCGCTCGTCAAGAGAAAGGACCTCTATAACAGCTGATCAGAAAATTTGAAGGATAAAATTTTAAAAAAAAATTATTTATATAGGAGATATTGCACATGCATGTCGATGTAATGTTGTCTTTACAAGAAAGTTCTTTTCAAATGCATAAACAAAGTACCGTGCGGATAGGCTCTTCTGGCCGTCCTGTTGCACAATCAATTACCGTATGAATACCGACAAGAGTTGCAGGTATAGTCTCTGGTTTGCTGAGATCACCCTGTTCAAATAGTATGAAGGTACACACTTCAGCATTAGTTTAAGGGATAAAAAAGTAAATGCAGAACTTCGCATGAATTTAAGATGACTTTCTGTTTTTTTTTTTTTTTGGTTTTCTAACAAATTTAAGGAAAAAATTTAAATACTTATCACCATAGCTGATAAACTAACAACTAAGAACTAATTATTCTTCACATAAATTCTTAAATTGAAAGAATGAGCATGCTTATACAGATGGTACAATATGTGACATCCAAAAGAGTATAAGGCACACTGGTGTAAGATTTCAGGCAACACTTCCCTTTCAAACCCATGATTCACATTATCCTTTTCCTACTGACACTGTTAATCTGACTTTTATATGTACAAACAAAAAGCAGGTTCATTGTAAGATTGTACTCGAGTTTAACCATACATAAAATTGAGCGAAAGATAAACCACCCTAGGTCATTTATTTGCCTCTCCGTGTTTCTTCAGTAAAAAGCAAAATATACTTTGGATACTTAAGTTCACACTAAAAGCATAACATATATTCAAGTTTGCAAAGGTTGTTAACTTTTTTAAAATATAAACATGCATTACAGGTATATTTGCCCCTGAAAAAAGCTTCTTAAAATATTGAGAGGGCACTAATCTATTATCATTGTCAAGAGCAGAGATAAGAAAATATTTTGAGTTGAGACAGAAAATGTATGAAATTTGTAACTTACATTGACAACTATAGCACCCCAGTCCCGAAGGAAGTCAGCAGGAGCTGGCCGAGGCCTCACTAGACATCGAACATCATAGCCTTCATCTAGTGCCCTCCTAACAACCTGCCGACCCAAAGTTCCAGTAGCACCAACAACTAATATACTTGTTGGCCTAACAGGAGTCCCTTGTGACACACTTGTTGCAACTACTGTTTGTGCATTACATATAACCTGTAATGGCATATGGTGGCAGCCTGAAAAGCAATGTAGTACAAAAGAGTCAAAATTTCTTAATGTTTGAATGGATCTCAGAATTAAAAGAAATATTCCGCAGATGAATTCTGTTTTGACATAAAAATAAAGGAGATCCCAAGAATTAAAATATCATAATGGAGCCATGAAATGAGGAATCTCAAGTATCATGCAGCTAGCATTCTGTGCACAAGACAAAGTGTCACGCCCCGGTCCCAAAAAGTTTGAGCTAGGGTGACAACCCGCCGCATGCCGGGCATGCAAGGCGTCTCAAAATTTACACATCGATCGTTATAAGGCAATAAGTATAATAAGTCAATCCAAATACATACTTTATTACAAACCACTAATATAAGTTTTGGCTACAAGCCCTACACACAAATATTACTGGGGTTATATCAACATTATGGAACTATTTTATTTAACTGAAGCTCCATCTACCCCATAATTTCATCTTCAATCCCGAGGCTCTGAAAAACATTGTGAGATTTACATGAGCTCACACTCAATAAGTAAGCATAAAATAATGATATAAAATAGTCATATATCATCTTATCTCTCAAGATATTATCAAGTCATAATTTTCATAGAAACTTTCAATTTAATTAACATGCTATCATAATCATGCATATCATTAAGTCAAAATAATCATGAAGGCTTATAAAACAAATACCAGAATATGCATTGTAAACAAATCCACTGTTTATATTTAATCATTGATATATTATATCATATGTGTCCCACGGCCCTGCAATGCCTCCATCAATCAGCACACATCCTCTAGATGTACGTGGCCTCCACATGCCATATCAATCAGCACACATCCTCTAGATGTACGTGGCCTCCATGCCATATCAATCAACACATCCTCTAGATGTATGGCCTCCACATGCCATATCAAAGGAGAACCGCAACGACACATATAAATATAATTCAAATCCACTGTTTATATTTAATCATTGATATATTATATCATATGTGTCCCACGGCCCTGCAATGCCTCCATCAATCAGCACACATCCTCTAGATGTGCGTGGCCTCCACATGCCATATCAATCAGGATGTGCGTGGCCTCCACGTGCCATATCAAAGGAGTACCGCGGCGACACATATAAATATAATTCAAATTATTTTACCCATGCATGTCACATATTATGCGTCATCATAAGCATAATTTCTCTCATAACACATAAACAGTGATTTGTACATTTTTAACCATTGCATATAATCAATTTACTTTGCAAATAATATCAACTATTATAGCAAATATGCAATTAGATACACATGGTACAGCTTACCAATTTCCAAAATAATCAATAAAACTCTATTTCATAAATATGCATAAAACTATAAATACAACCATTTATAATTTATGAAATTATTATATTTGGCTTACTTACCTCAATACGCAAATCCAATGTGATAAATCAGCTACATGGACCACTGGGCACCTATAGCCCCACTCGTTGTCGTACCAAGAGACCAACTTGACAAAGTGGTCGTTCAGAGCAATTCCAGCCTTGGCATCGAAAATGCTTGACCTGCTGTCACCCTGGAAGTCAGTGGACACCAAGTCCTCCTCAGTGTAACCCAAGATACCCTTGAGCCTTCCCTCAGACTCTGCCTTTATAGCAGCCTTAATCTGATCATAGGTGGCCGACTTCTCAAGCCTGACAGTGAGATCAACGACAGACACATCCACGGTTGGAACGCGGAAAGCCATACCAGTCAACTTCCCATTCAAGGCAGGGAGAACTTTGCCAACAGCCTTGGCAACGCCAGTGCTGCTAGGAATGATGTTAAAACTGGCAGCTCGTCCACCTCTCCAGTCCTTGCTGGATGGGCCATCAACGGTCTTCTGAGTAGCAGTGATGGAATGCACCGTGGTCATCAAACCTCAACGATGCCAAATTTATCATGGATGACCTTGGCCAGAGGTGCGAGACAGTTTGTGGTGCAGCTAGCATTTGAGACAATATCAATGTCAGGCTTGTATGTGTCCTTATTCACACCCACCACAAACATAGGAGCATCTTTGCTAGGAGCAGAGATGACGACCTTCTTGGCACCACCCTTCAAGTGAGCAGCAGCCTTCCCCTTGTCGGTGAAGACACCAGTGGACTCCACGACATACTCCGCGCTAGTTTGACCCCAGGGGATCTCCTCAGGGTTCCTCAAGCCAAAGACAGCAACTTCTTTGTCACCAAAGATAAGGGTCTTCGAGTCCTTTACCTTGATCTCATTGTGCTTCCACTCCCCATGCACGGTATCATATTTAAACATGTATGTCATGTAGTCAGTGTTGATGAAGGGATCATTGATGGCCACGAGCTCAACATCACTGCTCTGGAGCGCGACCCTGGCGACCAAACGCCCGATCCTTCCAAATCCGTTGATGCCGATCTTGATCTTCTTCTCGGCTGCCATCGCGATGGGAAATGAGACAAACAGAGAGATGCCAAGGAGAGACAATGGAGAGAGAGAGACGTCTACCAGGATGAAGGAGGGAGTCACCCTCCATCACCCTTTAAACCCCCCCCCCCACATGACGCTTCGATCAGGTAAAAAGATCGGGAACTCAATAGACACACGACGACTTGGGCATCCAATCGACAAGTCGGGACCTAAACGTCATGACAGTAGCCTAAGCGACAAGAGGATTCCCTGGATGCCAGGTGTCCAAAAATAAATGCTGGGGGGTTACATTCTCCCCCCTTATAAAAATTTTGTCCTCGAAATTGACACACTTAAATAAACTATAGAATTCAAATATGATCTATCAACAATCTTGAATAGAGAATTTACCTGCAAATAATTGTGGATACTTCTTTTTTATTTCTTCCTAAAGTTCCCAAGTTTTTCATTTCCTCCTCAAGCTACCAAATAGCCTCCATCTCAGAATGATTACTCCACTGAACCTTGATATCAGAAATGCTACACCATCTCAGAACTTGACCTTGCAGTCCACGATGCATACAAGATGATCTTCATAAGTCAATTCTTTCTTAAGCTAAATTGGTTCAAGTTTTAACACATAACGGGGGTTTGAAATATCCTCCTCAGTCATAAAGATATGAAACACATTGAACACCCCAAAGAGTAATGAACGCAGTGCTAAGCTATAAGCCACCTCCTTTATTTTGATCAAAATCTCAAATGGCCCAATGTATTGTGGCTCAAATCACCTCTAACACCAATCTCATCACATCATTGGTTAGTAAAACTTCCAAATGATCTTCAACCTGAATTTCAAATCTTTCTTTTTAACATCAACATAACTTTTCTATTAACTCTGAGCTACATGAAGCTGCTTTAATTAACGATACTTTTCATAGTTGTTATACTTTTCATAGTTGTTAAACCAGCTCAGTAACCAAAATTTTCTCTCTCATCTCATCTCAATATGAAGGGAATCTACACCTTATATCATAGACAATTGAAATGAATCCATTTGAATATTGGCTTGGTAATCAATAAAATAAGCAATTTCACTAAAGGTAAAAAAAAATTATGCCAAGCACCTCCAAAATCCATTACACAAGCTTGCAGTATATCATCTAAAATCTTATCGGTTTCTGCAGTTTGTCCATCTATTTGAGGGTGGAAGGCTGGACAAAAATTCAGCTTAATCCACAAAGCTTTATGAAGACATCATCGAATTAGGAGAGTGAGACAAATGGGTTCAGACTCAATTTACACAGTTTACCATTAAACCAAAAATAAATATTAACATTTTATCCCGCTAAAATTTCATCCTCGAAATTAAATGTCCACAAATTTGTACCATTAAAGATACTGACTAGCAAACTTTTATTTCATTCCTAGGTAACCAAATGACATGTCCAACTTTCAAAATTAATTTAATCTTTCTACCAAATAAAATTAAATTCCTTAAGAAGTATTTCTTTCCTGTCCCTTTTTTTAAAAAAAAATACCTTAACTTCTCACAACACAATCATCATAAATATCATAGAGTCCATCACATGTATTATGTTATCCGTTCTTAAGGTTAGTAAAACATTAGGTACTCTTAATTCCTCGATAAGACAGTTCTAAATTCTTGTGATTTAGATATAAGATAGTTTTCTTCCAATGCTCTCTCAACTCTTGAATAGTTGAATGTGCCATTAAGCATTACGACACTTATTTCAATCATCATAACATACTAGGTTTTACTCTTGAATACTTCAAGCTAACATAATGAACATTATGCCAATCATTTAGGATATCTTTCATAATTATCATAATCAACTAATTTAATTTCTTTGAATAATAGTGCCATCATTAATCATCAGTATGATTAATTTATCTCCTTCATATTTATCAATAATACCACCATAACCAATCAATTTCTCTTGAATAAGTCAGTATATCCTCAATAAATAATGCAATTTAAATGATTCAAATTCTTGAATCGATTATTTCGTTACCAATGATTATCAAAATCATCTATAGATTATGCAATGCTCTGATACCATAAAAGCTGTCACGCTCCGGTCCCAAAAAGTTTGAGCTAGGATGCGGGCAATAAGTATAATAAGTCAATCCAAATCCATATTTTATTACAAACCACTAATATAAGTTTTGGCTACAAGCCCTACACAAATATTACTGGGGTTATATCAACATTATGGAACTATTTTATTTAACTGAAGCTCCATCTACCCCATAATTTCATCTTCAATTCCGAGGCTCTGAAAAACATTGTGAGATTTACATGAGCTCACACTCAATAAGTAAGCCTATAATAATGACATAAAATAGTCATATATCATCTTATCTCTCAAGATATTATCAAGTCATAATTTTCATAAAACTTCCAATTTAATTAACATGCTATCATAATCATGCATATCATTAAGTCAAAATAATCATGGAGGCTTATAAAACAAATACCAGAATATGCATTGTAAACAAATCCACTGTTTATATTTAATCATTGATATATTATATCATATGTGTCCCACGGCCCTGCAATGCCTCCATCAATCAGCACACATCCTCTAGATGTGCGTGGCCTTCACATGCCATATCAATCAACACATCCTCTAGATGTGCGTGGCCTCCATATGCCATATCAATCGGCACACATCCTCTAGATGTGTGTGGCCTCCACATGCCATATCAAAGAACCGTAGCGACATATAAATATAATTCAAATCCACTGTTTATATTTAATCATTGATATATTATATCATATATGTCCCACGGCCTGCAATGCCTCATCAATCAGCACACATCCTCTAGATGTGCGTGGCCTCCACATGCCATATCAATCAGCACACACCCTCTAGATGTGCGTGGCCTCCACATGCCATATCAAAGGAGAACCGCGGCACACATAAAATATAATTCTAATTATTTTACACATGCATGTCACAATTATGCGTCATCATAAGCATAATTTCTCTCATAACACATAAACAGTGATTTGTACATTTTTAACCATTGCATATAATCAATTTACTTTGCAAATAATATCAACTATTATAGCAAATATGCAATTAGATACACATGGTACAGCTTACCAATTTCCAAAATAATCAATAAAACTCTATTTCATAAATATGCATAAAACTATAAATACAACCATTTATAATTTATGAAATTATTATATTTGGCTCACTTACCTCAATACGCAAATCCAAGTGATAAATCAGCTACATGGACCACTGGGCACCTGTAGCCCCACTCGTTGTCATACCAAGAGACCAACTTGACAAAGTGGTCGTTCAGAGCAATTCCAGCCTTGGCATCGAAAATGCTTGACCTGCTGTCACCCTGGAAGTCAGTGGACACCAAGTCCTCCTCAGTGTAACCCAAGATACCCTTGAGCCTTCCCTCAGACTCTGCCTTTATAGCAGCCTTAATCTGATCATAGGTGGCCGACTTCTCAAGCCTGACAGTGAGATCAACGACAGACACATCCACGGTTGGAACGCGGAAAGCCATACCAGTCAACTTCCCATTCAAGGCAGGGAGAACTTTGCCAACAGCCTTGGCAACGCCAGTGCTTCTAGGAATGATGTTAAAACTGGCAGCTCGTCCACCTCTCCAGTCCTTGCTGGATGGGCCATCAACGGTCTTCTGAGTAGCAGTGATGGAATGCACCGTGGTCATCAAACCCTCAACGATGCCAAATTTATCATGGATGACCTTGGCCAGAGGTGCGAGACAGTTTGTGGTGCAGCTAGCATTTGAGACAATATCAATGTCAGGCTTGTATGTGTCCTTATTCACACCCACCACAAACATAGGAGCATCTTTGCTAGGAGCAGAGATGACGACCTTCTTGGCACCACCCTTCAAGTGAGCAGCAGCCTTCCCCTTGTCGGTGAAGACACCAGTGGACTCCACGACATACTCCACACCAGTTGACCCCAGGGGATCTCCTCAGGGTTCCTCAAGCCAAAGACAGCAACTTCTTTCACCAAAGATAAGGGTCTTCGAGTCCTTTACCTTGATCTCATTGTGCTTCCACTCCCCATGCACGGTATCATATTTAAACATGTATGTCATGTAGTCAGTGTTGATGAAGGGATCATTGATGGCCACGAGCTCAACATCACTGCTCTGGAGCGCGACCCTGGCGACCAAACGCCCGATCCTTCCAAATCCGTTGATGCCGATCTTGATCTTCTTCTCGGCTGCCATCGCGATGGGAAATGAGACAAACAGAGAGATGCCAAGGAGAGACAATGGAGAGAGAGAGACGTCTACCAGGATGAAGGAGGGAGTCACCCTCCGTCACCCTTTAAACCCCCCCCCACATGACGCTTCGATCAGGTAAAAAGATCGGGAACTCAATAGACACACGACGACTTGGGCATCCAATCGACAAGTCGGGACCTAAACGTCATGACAGTAGCCTAAGCGACAAGAGGATTCCCTGGATGCCAGTGTCCAAAAATAAATGCTGGGGGTTACATTCTCCCCCCTTATAAAAATTTCGTCCTCGAAATTGACACACTTAAATAAACTATAGAATTCAAATATGATCTATCAACAATCTTGAATAGAGAATTTACCTGCAAATAATTGTGGATACTTCTTTTTTATTTCTTCCTAAAGTTCCCAAGTTTTCATTTCCTCCTCAAGCTACCAAATAGCCTCCATCTCAGAATGATTACTCCACTGAACCTTGATATCAGAAATGCTACACCATCTCAAAACTTGATCCTTGCAGTCCACGATGCATACAAGATGATCTTCATAAGTCAATTCTTTCTTAAGCTAAATTGGTTCAAGTTCTAACACATAACGGGGTTTGAAATATACCTCCTCAGTCATAAAGATATGAAACACATTGAACACCCAAAGAGTAATGAACGCAGTGCTAAGCTATAAGCCACCTCCTTTATTTTGATCAAAATCTCAAATGGCCCAATGTATTGTGGCTCAAATCACCTCTAACACCAATCTCATCACATCATTGGTTAGTAAAACTTCCAAATGATCTTCAACCTGAATTTCAAATCTTTCTTTTTAACATCAACATAACTTTTCTATTAACTCTGAGCTACATGAAGCTGCTTTAATTAACGATACTTTTCATAGTTGTTATACTTTTCATAGTTGTTAAACCAGCTCAGTAACCAAAATTTTCTCTCTCATCTCATCTCAATATGAAGGGAATCTACACCTTATATCATAGACAATTGAAATGAATCCATTTGAATATTGGCTTGGTAATAATAAAATAAGCAATTTCACTAAAGGTAAAAAAAATTCATACCAAGCACCTCCAAAATCCATTACACAAGCTTGCAGTATATCATCTAAAATCTTATCGGTTTCTGCAGTTTGTCCATCTATTTAAGGGTGGAAGGCTGGACAAAATTCAGCTTAATCCATAAACTTTATGAAGACATCATCGAATTAGGAGAGTGAGACAAATGGGTTCAGACTCAATTTACACAGTTTACCATTAAACCAAAAATAAATATTAACATTTTATCCCGCTAAAATTTCATCCTCAAATTAAATGTCCACAAATTTTACCATTAAAGATACTCACTAGCAAACTTTTATTTCATTCCTAGGTAACCAAATGACATGTCCAACTTTCAAAATTAATTTAATCTTTCTACCAAATAAAATTAAATTCCTTAAGAAGTATTTCTTTCCTGTCCCTTTTTTTTAAAAAAAAAATACCTTAACTTCTCACAACACAATCATCATAAATATCATAGAGTCCATCACATGTATTATGTTATCCGTTCTTAAGGTTAGTAAAACATTAGGTACTCTTAATTCCTCGATAAGACAGTTCTAAATTCTTGTGACTTAGATAGAAGATAGTTTTCTTCCAATGCTCTCTCAACTCTTGAATAGTTGAATGTACCATTAAGCATTACGACACTTATTTCAATCATCATAACATACTAGGTTTTACTCTTGAATACTTCAAGCTAACATCAATGAACATTATGCCAATCATTTAGGATATCTTTCATAATTATCATAATCAACTAATTTAATTTCTTGAATAATAGTGCCATCATTAATCATCAGTATGATTAATTTATCTCCTTCATATTTATCAATAATACCACCATAACCAATCAATTTCTCTTAAATAAGTCAGTATATCCTCAATAAATAATGCAATTTAAATGATTCAAATTCTTGAATCGATTATTTCGTTACCAATGATTATCAAAATCATCTATAGATTATGCAATGCTCTGATACCATAAAAGCTGTCACGCCCCGGTCCCAAAAAGTTTGAGCTAGGGTGACAACCCGCCGCATGCCGGGCATGCAAGGCATCCCAAAATTTACACATCGATCATTATAAGGCAATAAGTATATAAGTCAATCCAAATCCATATTTTATTACAAACCACTAATATAAGTTTTGGCTACAAGCCCTACACACAAATATTACTGGGGTTATATCAACATTATGGAACTATTTTATTTAACTGAAGCTCCATCTACCCCATAATTTCATCTTCAATTCCGAGGCTCTGAAAAACATTGTGAGATTTACATGAGCTCACACTCAATAAGTAAGCCTATAATAATGACATAAAATAGTCATATATCATCTTATCTCTCAAGATATTATCAAGTCATAATTTTCATAGAAACTTCCAATTTAATTAACATGCTATCATAATCATGCATATCATTAAGTCAAAATAATCATGGAGGCTTATAAAACAAATACCAGAATATGCATTGTAAACAAATCCACTGTTTATATTTAATCATTGATATATTATATCATATGTGTCCCACGCCCTGCAATGCCTCCATCAATCAGCATACATCCTCTAGATGTGCGTGGCCTCCACATGCCATATCAATCAACACACATCCTCTAGATGTGCGTGGCCTCCATATGCCATATCAATCGGCACACATCCTCTAGATGTGCGTGGCCTCCACATGCCATATCAAAGGAGAACCGTAGCGACACATATAAATATAATTCAAATCCACTGTTTATATTTAATCATTGATATATTATATCATATGTGTCCCACGGCCTGCAATGCTTCCATCAATCAGCACACATCCTCTAAATGTGCGTGGCCTCCACATGCCATATCAATCAGCACACACCCTCTAGATGTGCGTGGCCTCCACATGCCATATCAAAGGAGAACCGCGGCACACATATAAATATAATTCTAATTATTTTACACATGCATGTCACATATTATGCGTCATCATAAGCATAATTTCTCTCATAACACATAAACAGTGATTTGTACATTTTTAACCATTGCATATAATCAATTCACTTTGCAAATAATATCAACTATTATAGCAAATATGCAATTAGATACACATGGTACAGCTTACCAATTTCCAAATAATCAATAAAACTCTATTTCATAAATATGCATAAAACTATAAATACAACCATTTATAATTTATGAAATTATTATATTTGGCTCACTTACCTCAATACGCAAATCCAAGGTGATAAATCAGCTACATGGACCACTGGGCACCTGTAGCCCCACTCGTTGTCATACCAAAAGACCAACTTGACAAAGTGGTCGTTCAGAGCAATTCCAGCCTTGGCATCGAAAATGCTTGACCTGCTGTCACCCTGGAAGTCAGTGGACACCAAGTCCTCCTCAGTGTAACCCAAGATACCCTTGAGCCTTCCCTCAGACTCTGCCTTTATAGCAGCCTTAATCTGATCATAGGTGGCCGACTTCTCAAGCCTGACAGTGAGATCAACGACAGACACATCCACGGTTGGAACGCGGAAAGTCATACCAGTCAACTTCCCATTCAAGGCAGGGAGAACTTTGCCAACAGCCTTGGCAACGCCAGTGCTTCTAGGAATGATGTTAAAACTGGCAGCTCGTCCACCTCTCCAGTCCTTGCTGGATGGGCCATCAACGGTCTTCTGAGTAGCAGTGATGGAATGCACCGTGGTCATCAAACCCTCAACGATGCCAAATTTATCATGGATGACCTTGGCCAGAGGTGCGAGACAGTTTGTGGTGCAGCTAGCATTTGAGACAATATCAATGTCAGGCTTGTATGCGTCCTTATTCACACCCACCACAAACATAGGAGCATCTTTGCTAGGAGCAGAGATGACGACCTTCTTGGCACCACCCTTCAAGTGAGCAGCAGCCTTCCCTTATCGATGAAGACACCAGTGGACTCCATGACATACTCTGCGCCAGTCTGACCCCAGGGGATCTCCTCAGGGTTCCTCAAGCCAAAGACAACAACTTCTTTGTCACCGAAGATAAGGGTCTTCGAGTCCTTTACCTTGATCTCATTGTGCTTCCACTCCCCATGCACGGTATCATATTTAAACATGTATGTCATGTAGTCAGTGTTGATGAAGGGATCATTGATGGCCACGAGCTCAACATCACTGCTCTGGAGCGCGACCCTAGCGACCAAACGCCCGATCCTTCCAAATCCGTTGATGCCGATCTTGATCTTCTTCTCGGCTGCCATCGCGATGGGAAATGAGACAAACAGAGAGACGCCAAGGAGAGACAATGGAGAGAGAGAGACGTCTAACAGGATGAAGGAGGGAGTCATCCTCCGTCACCCTTTAAACCCCCCCCCCACATGACGCTTCGATCAGGTAAAAAGATCGGGAACTCAATAGACACACGACGACTTGGACATCCAATCGACAAGTCGGGGACCTAAACGTCATGACAGTAGCCTAAGCGACAAGAGGATTCCCTGGATGCCAGGTGTCCAAAAATAAATGCTGGGGGTTACACAAAGTATTGTCGTTCACAAAGAAACCAACCGAGAAGAAGAAAAAAATCTTCATTTTTTTTATAATATATCTCACCATCCATTTATTCACTCTCATCTTTATCTCTTTATCCATGAAAAGGGACAGTCAGAACAAATACAATCATAAGCAACAACCATTAGCTGGGGACTTTGGTGAAGAATATAACAAATTGAAAACAAGATAAACGTTGCATGAAAACAAAATCAAAGTAATAGTTAACTAGACTGGACAATATGGTCCCAAGCTAAAGACAATCCAGGTTTTGAAAGAATAACAGAAACTTAGTAAAACTTCGAATTCTGATAACACATTTCCAAGAGGAAAACTGCCATCGATCAGGCAAAATAGCAAATCAAGATTTGCAAGAAATTTACCATGCTTCTCACAATTAAAGTACTGGTTAGTCTTATGAGTTACATGGATGTGTATTATATGGATGGAATTTTTTTTTCATTATTAAATCACATGTTATTGGGCTTGAAGCCACATGTTATTGGGCTTTAAGCCACATGTTTAAGACCCATGAGCGCTGTAATTAATTATATTCTCAAAAGGCACTTCATTCGGTGAACTAACAAGGGTCTAAAATTGACGAGATTCGTTCGAAAAACAAGTCTGTGCCAAATAGAACACAACTTTTCACAAAATCAACAAAGAAATGGAATCCTTAAAATGCAAGGCAAATTCAATATCTTGAATTCTTTTTCTCATCCAATCCAATTTGAGAACCTTTGATGTAATTAAAAAAAAGGGCTAGTTTCTATTAGCCAAGCTAAATCATTGCTGAAACTAGTACGCGTGCCGATACATCATTGATTCTAATTCTAATAAATAGAATTCCACCGAACGAAGAGGAAAGAAAATTCCATGCGATGAAGTAGAAATTTTTATGGGAAAGGGAAGCTCGCCTGGAGAAGAGGAAGAGGGGAGGAGATCGGCTTGGGCTGGCGCTAACGTGCGCCCCCAGGACAGGGAGAAGAGGTTGGGGGGCGGCGGCGGTGGGGGAGGCGAGGGGATGTGAGCTGGAGAGGGAAAGAACCGAGCCTCGAAGCCATTTGGAAGCGGGAACTCTTTTGTTTCCCTTTTTCTTTTCCTTGTCCTTTGGTTATGCGTTCTTTCGATTTGCTCCGCGAGATGGATGGAGGGTGGCTGCTTTGCTGTCCGGCATCCGGCTGAGATTTCGAGTAGAAATGAGAAGAGGAGGGCGGGCGGGACCGGGGATGGGATAGAATGGGCGACGCAAAGCAGTCGATCTCAATTCTGCCACGCGGAACCGGAGGGGATCACGCACTCGTCCAGCTTGGCTTTCCTTCAAATAAATAAATAAATAAATAAATTATGCTTCCATATCTGTCCCTTCACGAATCTCCATCATGATCGGGTGGCCGACAGTGCACATCGGAGTCGGATTCCCATCGTCGGAGATACTGAAAGGCTCCAGGGGCGCCGTCCACGGCGGCCTCAAATACCATGGTACGACCAACAATGCCCACAAGGACTGAAAAAGTCTTCTTCTTCGATGCCAAAACCCCAGAATTCAAATGCCGTTCTTTCTTTCTTTCTTTTCTTTATCCGGATCAGATGCATCGATGATACCAGCGTCCTCCCAGGCATCCTTAGCCTCCGAGAAGAGAGCGGGGTCGGATCGGATCCCTAAACCCTAATTCTTATTCCCTTCCTCGATATTTCCTCAATAATCGTCGTAAATTTGATCCGTCCAGGTCCGTTTGATCGGGCTTTCGCCTTCCTGCCCTTTCGATCCAAGAATCTACTCCACCGCCTTCACCTCCGCTGAGCAACGATTAAAGACGTTGTTACAGTAGCAAAAGCTTTGAGGTTCGTGCGCTGAGGCTCCCGGTGCTCTGTTTCTGCTCGTGCTTTTAGATTTGTGCCTGCGGCACGAAGAAGCTCGATCTCCGGTGCTTATCTCGGCTTCCTGTCAGTTGATGTGGTCGCCATCGAATGCCCTTCGGTGGCCTCCGATGGGGTACATTGGAAGGAAAGGAAGGATTTCGCTCCTACGGAAGCTGATTCGAGTGGGTATCGTCCTCTTTACCTTCGGCGATTGTATCAGAGCTGGAACGAAGATTTTTCGACGTCGTCCAGGTTCCTCTTCAGGAGCTGGAGCTGAAAATGTTTGATTGGGGCTCTAAGGCGATTTTTGCACGAAGCTTATCGCGCTGGATCCCTCCTGAATCCATTGTCCGTAAGCTTCGTCGCGGTGGTACTGCGGGAGAAATTGAATCAATCAGTCTGGCCCACCGCCATTACCTCCTCCGATTCTCTGATCCAGATGCAAAATCATTGGTGCTGGGCAACCCCTGGGTTGTAAATGGCCAGGTGATAGCAATGGAAGACTGGAGACCGGAATTCATCTCATCGGAAGCTTCTTTATCCACTACTCTGTTATGGATCCGACTGCCCTCTCTTCCTTTGGAATTTTGGTCTGAGGCGATCCTGAGCTCTATCCTTGCTGCTGCCGGGAGATTCGTCTTCCTTGATTCAGCAACCAAGGAGCGGAAGCGAGGTGGGTATGCTAGAGCCTGCGTCCAAGTTGATCTGAGGAAGCTGCTACGGCCAGGAGTAAGGGTGCGAGGTACGGGTCTCCCCTTCTGGCAACTCTTCGTTTTTGAACACTTAGAAGGGATTTGCACCTTGTTTAGTGCTCTGCACTCTTCTGTGGGGTGCCCCTCTGATTATGTGTCATCCCCGGCATCCCCTGTTCCTCTTTATGGGCCCTGGATGGCGGCGGTTAGGCGCCGGAGAGCTCCACAACCGGTGCCGAGGGACTCTGTATTTAAGTCGCAGAATGCCTTTGTGTTTTCCTCTCCCAGCTCAGTTGACGGATGGCAGTTACCGAAGAAGACGGCTCGCAGACAATCGGAGACGTTGGCCAGTTCTTTGAGGTCGGTGGCTTCTCCCTCTGTGATGCCGGGTGGCTCGGGGAAGGCTACAGACGACAGCTCTCTTAGGAGTCCTGCTGGTGTCTCTGGGATTACTGTCTTAGGAGATGGGATTCAGTCTGAGAAGGAGGCGTGCAAATTACTGTTCCCTGTGCCGGTTTTGGCCGAGAGCAGTGGGGAGCTTGTTGCAGCTCTGAAGACTAACCCAATTCCAATCTCAGTTAACCCATTTGGCCTCTTGGGTTCTGATAAAGCGGCAGGGAGTCCGAAATCTTAGAGGGAAGCTAATCCGGGGCCACTGAAGCGGGCCTGCCCTGTGGAACCAATTACCTCTAGAGATGGCTCTAGAGCCCTTAAAGGGAAGGGAAAAACCCCTGATGTAGGCATTCAAGAGAAGCCACCCACGCTCTCCTTTGCTGCATCGCTGAAGGTGTCGAAGGAAGATGGGCTTTCGGCTCCTCAGGGATCCTTGTTGGTCCAAGCTTCGGACACGCTGCCCTCAGCTGTCTGCGATAAGGATTCCCAGTTGCGTTCCCCGGTGCATCGCTCTCACGACTCTGTTGTATGTCTTCTAAAGAAGGCCATGCAGAGGTTGGGGACGGTGTAGCTATGGTTAGTCAGAGTCAGTGCACCCCGGCAGATAACCCTATTGATAATGATTCCCCTGACACTGAGATGATAGGGGATCGGGAGGACCCCTCGATCCAAATGAAGATTATTATATGGAATGTTAGAGGAGCATTGAAACCATCGTTTCGCTCCTCTTTTGGGAGGCTCATGCAGCTCCATAAATGTGATATTTATATTTTGGTGGAGACTCGTTTATCTGGGCAGAGTCTTGCCTATGTTAGGAGACAGTTGTCCAGATCATGGTCTTCCTATACTATAGAATCTGATGGTTTATCTAGTGGCATCCTGGCCTTATGGCATGCTATTGACATTAAAGTTGAGGGCTTTCATCACTGCGGTCAGCAAGTGGCTCTGGTTATCTCTAAAGGAACCTCGGCCCCCTGGCTTCTTTTCGGTATTTATGCGAGTACTGATTTCCAGACTCGTCGTGTTCTCTGAGATGAGCTGTTGTCTTTGCTTTCTAAAGGTGTTCCTTCTTTGGTGGCGGGGGATTTCAACTGTATCATGGGAGCTAATGAAAAGAGAGGTGGAAGGCAGTTTGTGGAGTCTTCAGGAATATCTGAATTCCGATCCTTCATTGCCTCTGTTAATCTATTGGACTTGGGGTTCCAGGGTACTCAATTCACCTAGTGTAACAACCGCCAGGGTTCTGCCCGGGTCTGGGAGAGATTGGATAGGGCTCTGGCTACTGATAAATGGCTTCATCTCTTTCCCTCCGCTTTTGTTTCTTATTTGTCCAGGATTGCATCTGATCATTGTCCTATTCTTATTTCTACTAATAGGGATGATCAGTGCAGGGGTCAGTTTAAATTTGAAAGTTCTGGACTTCTTATTCGGATGCCCGGTCCCTTATCTCCCAAGTTTGGCATATTTCTGTCAGAGGTAATGCCACTTATCGCCTATCCTGGCGTCTGGAACTTGTTCGGCGTAGACTTCTGAGATGGAATCGGGAGGAGGTCGGTGATATCTTTAGACAAGTTGAGGAGGTGGAGAATGTTATCGCTTCTCTTCATGACAAGGAAGATCGTCTTGGTTATCTTCAGGATTCTGATCTGTCCACTCTTCGCTCCAGTCTTGGCCTCCACCATTCCCTTCTTCGTCAGCAGGAGATCTATTAGAGACAACGATCTCGGATTCAGTGGATCAAGGAAGGTGATCAAAATACTAGATTTTTCCATCATATTACCTTAAAGCGCCGGGCGGCAAATCGGATACGGTGGCCCATTGATGACTCAGGGAACGTCCAGGAGTCTACTCAGGGTATTACTGACCAACTATTCCATTTCTTTCGCTCTCGGTGGAATGAGCTCTCAGGCGATGGTTCCTCTGTTCATCCTGTGCCTTCCTCCCTTAAGGTGACGGCGGCGGAGAATGATGCTCTTACCAGCCCGATTACTTCTGAGGAGATTCAGTTGGCCCTCTGGAACCTCGGCCAGGATAAGGCCCCAGGTCCGGATGGGTTTCCTCCTTTCTTCTTTCGCCATTATTGGCCTATAGTGCGATAGAATGTTGAGCAGGCCATTCAGCTTGTCTTTATATCCAGATCCATCCCTACTGAGTGGAACAAGACTCTTGTTACTCTGGTTCCGAAACGTCATGATACTTCTATGCCGCACCATTTCTGGCCTATCAGCCTTTGCACGACTTTATATAATGTGTGCACTCGGCTTTTGGTTTCTCGGCTCAGGGTGGTGATCCCCTGCCTTATCTCTCTTGAGCAGAGTGCTTTCCTTGCTGGTCGGTGTATCTCGGATAATGTTCTGTTAGCTCAAGAGGTTATGCATGATCTTACAGAGCCCCTGCTCGCCAATGTTTGATGGTTATGAAGCTGGATATGGAGAGAGCTTATGATAGAGTATGTTGGGATTTTCTTTACCGTTCTCTTCACGAGTTTGGGTTTGCTGAGCTATTTATTGCATGGATTAAGGCTTGTGTTCATCGGCCGTCCTTCTCTCTTATTGTTAATGGTGGTCAGACGACCTATTTCCACTCTGATGTGGGTCTTAGGCAGGGATGTCCCCTCTTCTATTTCTTATTTATTCTGTCTGTTGATGCTCTATCTAGAGCTCTTCACCAGGCCCAGCAGGTTTCTTGTCTTAACCCTTATAGAGCTGGGTCCCAAGGGCCTTCATTATCTCATATGTTGTTTTCTGATGACTGCATCCTGATGGACAGGGCCACTTCCAGAAATGCTTCTGCTTTTGCTTTAGTAATCCAGTCTTATTGTCGAGCTTCTGGCCAGAAAATTAATACTGCTAAATCCATGATTTCTTTTAGTCCGAAAACTAGAGCTCCACCCGCGAGTCTATCATGCACATTTTGGGTATTAATGCCCGGGTGGATAACCTCTCTTATCTGGGGGTCCCTATTACGGGTACGAGGCCTCGCTGCTCTGATTTCATCGAGTTGGAGTGCCGTGTTCGTGATAGATTGGATGGCTGGCAGGTCTCTGGTTTATCCATGATGGCTAGGCTTACCCTGATCCGATCTGTTCTCACTGCTCTTCCTCTCTACATCCTCTCCAATGCTGCCATTCCGATTACCTGTTTAAAAAGGATGGAGAGATGGTTCAGAGATTTCCTCTGGGGTTCTAGGCATGATGGCCATGGGATTCACTTACTGTCCTGGGACTCTGTGTGCATGCCTATTTCGGAGGAGGGACTTGGGATTCAATCCCTCATTGTCAGAAGAGCGGCGCTGATTACTAGGCACGCATCGCGATTCTTGTTGGATCCATGATGCCTGTGGAGTTCGTTCATGCGTGCCAAATATGGTGATTGGTCTATCTAGAGTCATCCTCAGTCTATTCGCAGGTACTCTTCTTCTGGAAAGAGGTTTGCCGTTATGCTCCGGCCGTTATTAGCTGTTCATCGTGGATGATTGGAGATGGCAACTCTGTTGATGCCCTTACTGACACTTGGCTGGTTGAGCTCCCTCTGATCCGCTGGCCCACCTTTGTTAGTTCAGACCTTCCTATTGGTCTGAGGGTCTCGGACCTTATCAATCAGGATAACAAGGCTTGGAACGGTTCCCTGGTGGCCTCTTTATTTGGTGCGGAGCTCGTTCAGCGTATCTTCTCTATCCCCCTTCTCCCGGATCACACTGAGGATATTAGATTATGGAGGATGACCTGCTTGTCTCGAGCGCCGATTAGAGACCTCATGCAGGATTTGAGATCTCAGACGGGACACACTATGGATGGATCTTGGATTTGGCGGCTTCCCATCCACCCTAGAGTTCGCCTATTTATTTGGAATATGGCTTGGGGTTATCTTCCTACGTGTTCCCTGCTCTCTGGAAGGGATATGGTGATCTCTTCTACCTACCCATTATGTGGGACCGAGGATGAGACTACCAGTCATGCCATATTTACTTGTGGTAGAGCAAGATTAGTTTGGCAGCTTGCGGGGTTTCACCGAGGGGGTGAGAGTACAGTTCAGTGTTGTACCTCTTTTCTATCGATGATTCGTCGGGATATGCGGAAGGACCTCGGTCGTTTCAGCTCTTTGGCAGCTTATATTGCTTATAAGCTCTGGTTGTCCCGGAATCGTCACATTTTTTCTGATGTCTCTGATTCTCCTCAGCGGATTGTCAGGACTGCTCAGGTCCTTTCTGATGAGTATAATTTCCACCAGTCTGCCCTTGACTCTGACAGCACTAGCATCTGGGGTTCCCCTACTGCTTCTGCAGTGCACCGGCATACGGTTTTCATTTCTTGGGAACCCCCTCCACTAGGGTTTGTCAAAGTCAATTTTGATGGCAGTGTTCATGGTCGCCTGGCGGGTTCGGCTTTTGTGATCCGCGGGTTTGACGGTGATCTGATGGCGGCTGATGGAATGGGCCTCCTTGACCTCTCTGTTCCGGCTGCCGAACTGTATGCTGCGTGGGTGGGCATATCCCATGTCGTTCGCAGTTTAGGTTGTCGTAGACTTATTATTGAGGGTGATTCTATCACTGTTGTGCGCTGGCTTCGTCAGGATCTGGGCGGCCCTCTTTTAACCAACCCTCTGATAGGTGACATTTGGTCGATGCTTCAGTAGGCTGACATGGTTCAGATTTAGCATATTTTTCGGAAAGCTAATTCTGCGGCGGACTGGATGGCTGTCTGGGTTGCACATCATTCTGGACCATGATTTTGGAGACCTAGTGATCTGTACCGGCCTATGTTTTCTCAAATTTTGTATTATGATAAATTGGGCTTGACTCAACCAAGGAAGATTTGATTGCCCATTTGTAACCAAAAAAAAAAAAAAAAGACGTTGTTACATAGTATTGCATTTTCGTCAAGGTCCACCGTATATGATATGATCGCGAATGGCACAGCAGGTGCTAGATACGATTGTTATCGTGAATAGCAGCAGCAGGCGTTAACTACGTCTGTTTATCGGATCTGTGTTCGGTGTTAGATGCGATTGTTATCGTGGATAGCAGCGGGTTTTAGCTACGATTGCTTATCGGATCTGAGTTTTAGCTACGATTGCTTATCGGATCTGAGTTTTAGCTACGATTGCTTATCGGATCTGAGTTGATTGACAGCATACTGCGATTGCTTATTGGATCTGAGTTGATTGAGATCATTGTGGCAATTCTGAGTTGATGGTGATCATTGTGGCAATTATTTAACCAAACCAATGACGTCTCTTATATCAAGAATCATGGATCAGCAATTACAGGAGGTTTGCTGTTTTATTCATGAGAGAGAGAGGGAAAGAAGAAAAAAAAAAAAAAAAAAAAACCATCTTCAATGCCTACTGAAATAAAAATATATTAGGAAGAACTGGTTTGGTTGGCTTCCTCGTCGCCTTTGGCAACATTTTATTAGCACACATTAGATGTAGTTTACTGGGGTGCGAATATGATTGGCACTGAGCTCCAAAGAGATGAAAGAAGCATTCAAGTCATGGAGAACGGTTCGCAAAATATCATAGTTTTTGACCACGAAGATGTCCAAATATTTATATCAAAGTTGATTTCAAATGATTCACAAGTTATAGATGCGTTTCAAGTCTCTGGGAATCATCAGACGCTTAACCCAGGCTCATGACTTGGGAAAATTGATTCCTATGAAGGGAAGCAGACTCTCAGACCATAATGACATTTCTACTCTAGAAGGATCCCATTTCAATGCAAAGAGAGAGAAACTGCAAGCAACCAGCTGTAAATCTAAGAGCCAAAGCAACAAAAATGTTGTCAGATGTGAAAATGACAGGTGGGATGGAGATCATCCAAAAAGCTATGGAAAAATTATCCAGCAGAGGACATCATTGATTGAAATAAATCTGTTTGGTGAGTAAATGAGAACGCCAAGTTCTCTTCTAGACTATCAGAGAGAACCCAGCTTCCAATCAGGACATCTTCATCACAACGTTATAACAAATTTACACGAATGGAAAATTAAAGATAACAAAAGGAACGAAAAGAAATTGCCAACTTTGTATGATTTGCTGCTTAAGTGATACAAAAATTCTCTTGCATTGGTGCTCCAATGTCAATCTCAGATGGAAGAAGAGATGCTGTACACTACTGTTGACTACTGTTACCATATGCACATAGAACAACTCAGCAGCAGTTGATCAAAATGTTTCTCTAGAAAAGCTTTCAATTTGCTGGACAAAAGAATGTGATGAAAGAACCGATTAGGTATACAAATCTTCACATGCTCTACAAAACTTTAGTCTGAAATTCTCTCTTCCAATGAAGAATACTCGGGGCTTATGGACAGTTCATCATCCAAATTTGTGTCATTAAATGAATTTTTCCCTAGAGGTGCAACCTCTCCATCATCTGAGTCACTCCAATCCAGAACCTCATCAGCATATTTATAATGTATTGGTTCATTGACATGCAAGCCTAGATTATCATTTCTGCTTTGACTGCCAACCTCAGTTTTTCTGAAATCATGGTCAGCTAATGACTCAGCTTTTTCACATATACAAGCTGCAGGATTTTCATGAAATTCACCTCTACCTGGTTTTATCTCATCAGGCTCCCCCATAAATCCTTTTTGAAAAGTTTGCACCTTTGATGCAAATGCTTCCCAGGACATGTTTGCTCGGTTTAGAAAGAGAGAGTACAGCTTTTTACTGTTAGGCCGTATCGTCCTCTTGTGCCCCAAGTATCTCCTGAATAACATGCAAGTTAAAACAATAAAAAAGATAAGATGTTAGTGTTCATCTTATTTACAAAAGCTGTTACTTTTCACAAACATTGAAATCACATTAAAATGCAACATTTACCTTCGGCCAGCCAAAATTCTAGCCATGTTCCCATTGTTGTTGGTTACAAATGCATCGCTTCCATCACATACAATGAAATCAAGAGCAGCCATGCGAGATGAGAATGAGGAGAATGGAGCCAGTTCCTCCTTCCTGGCTAAGGTTTCTTTTGAATGAAAATGGGGAAAGAGTGCTTTCAATGGCGCCAATGTTTCTTCCCCTCTATATATTTCACCAGATGCCACATAGATGTGAACATCACTGCCATATCCCAATGCCCTCAGCATGAGGCCTACCTCTTCAGGAGTTAATGGGCATCTTCCCTGCCTCCGTTCCTGGTCTGGGTTTCTTATCTGCTCATTTTTCAGAAGAACATCATAGCCATGAAAGAGGCAGCCATATTAGGATAAGTTCAGGGAGAAAAAAATAGTCTTACATGTAAAGTTTTCCATCTCTTGCGTAGGGCACCAAGTTCTCTCCTTTCCTTTTCACCTCCACCATAATAGCACCCAGAAAAAGCAAGCATATCAGGTTCAAATCTGCAACAATAAGCATCTCAACTGACCATAGAATGTTCAACATTCTATCCCTGGCTTCATACAACTATGTGAATGAGATAATTTCAAGTCCACAACAGCATATTCCTAACATGGAAATAATATCAGTCCAGAGGTCCACTGAAATTATAGTTACCGTTTCACCTAGATGTCCAGTGAAAATAAAACATCATTAATTAATAATAATGAAGACAATCACATTAATGGATGCCCACGTGGCATACAATAACTGTCCCTAGTAACACCCTTCTATCTCAGAAATTTTCTTCAATAAGGAGCACATAATATTTAGGACTGTGCAAAGTAAGAAAAGAAAAGAATTCGAAAGACAAAATTTAGTTACAGAGTTTCAATTAAATTAAGCAACAAAGGAGCATGAGTGGTAAAAATGAAGAGACAAAACAATGAAAGTATATTTGAATAATATGAAGAATAGTTGTTCAAGCAGGTGTAAAAAAAAATTATTTTATGAAGCACAACATTAAGGGTATACTAAGCCTTAGATATGGAGATTAGAAAGGAGAAAAGATTGAGGATGCATTAAAATAGCAAGATAAAGCCATCTCATAGAAGAAAATACAAGATGCAGCTGATGTCTGGCAAGTTGACTTGGCTCACCAAAACTCTTGTCAGCTAGCAATTTACCCATTTGGCATCAAGGTATTCAAGTTCAGTTGGATTAAAAATTTTGAGTTCATCAGGTAGAGATTAATGGTATACTTAGCTATGGAGATTAGAAAGGAAAAAAGGGACAGGACACGTTAAAATAGCAAGATAAAGCCATCTTATAAAATAAAATATAGGATATAGCCAATGTCTGACAAATAAACTTGGCTAATTAGAACTTATGTCAACAATCGAATAACCCATTTGGCATCGAAATATTAAGTTCATATGGACTCATACAAAACCAGGTTGCAGTAAATTCAGCCAAAGCAGTTGAGTATTTGCAGTGCATGAAACCATCCATTATGCCAGACCATTGCACAAGGAAAAAAAGAACTTTCGCTGCATAAACTACCATCCAGGACAACAATAGTCCAAATTTAAAAGTTTACCTCAGGTGGAGGGCAATAAAATGTTTGCCTTTTGCTTTCATTCGACGTATCAATGTTTCACCCATTTTCTGAATTGGATTGGTGAATCTTAAAGCATGATAGTTAACTCTGCATCTCAGTCTTTGCAGATCTTTCCCCAACTTGTTTGCAAGCCTGTAATCGAACTTTGAAAGCTGGACAACCTGGAGAACCATGAAGAACATAGATTTCGCATTGACACATTTGCAGCAAAGAACAAGTTGAAGCATAATTTAAAATTTCATCAAAGCAAACTTTAAAGTGAGAACGAAGTTGCTAAATCAAGCTCAAAGGCTCCACAACGTCATCATTAACAATGTCCAACATAAACAGAAATGATGGCATCTACTGGATATGCAAGATCATTATAATTTTATCATCACTTCCTTGAACCATGTTGCTTAGTGGTGGTGCTGAATGTGCTTTCCTGATAAGCTTTGACATGAAGCAAAACCAATATAAATTAGTTTGCATAGATTAACCTCACAAACCAAGATGTTCCATGAGAAGCCCTTGACAACTGCTTCCTCCTCTCTGCTCTATTCAGGACTAAGTCGACATTCAAATTATAAATAGCTATATCTTTTTTAATAATTTTTCTCCATGGTAGTTTAGATCTACCTCTACCTCTATCCATTCAAATTACTAAGCAAGCTATTTTATGAAAATAGTCCACCTTAATTCCAATGATTATTATTATTTGCCTCATGGAGGAGGACGTAACAAATGGTAATCAAAAAAGTTAGGGTTGCAGTAAAAGCATGATCCAATAGCATTTAAGTAGTCCCTAAACTTTTTATGTGTGTAGGCATATGAGAATTTTCACACTGTAGGAAAATGGCCAATACACCATCCAACTTCATTTTACTGAATGGAAATAGCCAGCAGGCATTTTGCTCTTTTAGCTAGTCCACTAAATGCATCCAAAAAGTATAAAAGGTTAATCATTACTTTACTGTTACATAGGAAAAATTGTCCTTTGGCCTAGCACTCCCCATACTGGTGATTCATTCATCTTTCACAGAAAATGGCAGCTTTTCAACAATATCAGCAGCACCAGTATGCAGCCACTGGGATGCTGTGTTAACAAGATAAACATCATAATCCAACAATCCATTGATGATTTAACAACACGTGCATGATAACCTGCTGTGGTAGATCAAGGGAGTGGGTAATCACAAAATGGAAATAGCATTATCAAGTGCCTATATATAGTTATGCAATACAGCCACTGGGTGCCTATATTCTTATACTCCTACGCCCTTCCCTCCCTACCCCCTCATTCTATTTATGCTCAAGCACAACATGAACAAGCAAGAGGCATGATAGCATCACATTATGCGGTCACATCCCTTTACCAATCACCATACAATGCTCGCCCCAGACAAGTTTGACATGATTATGGACAGATAGTTATCAAGTAAATCTTTTGAAAGAGAAGTCATTAGTGAGCTGCAGTATACAATCTAGTATAGAGTAGAAGAATAGTTGCATCTAAAATAAGTCTAAGACATGTCAGATATATGTACAAGTTAAATTGAAATTTACATGTCACTGGAAAGATGACTATATGATGGGCTTTGCAATGCTTTGGCAAATCATTGAAAGTCATTTTTCTCCACAAAACATTCGAACAATATAGCTACAGTTGATGCTGAATGAGTTTATGTTCAGGAACTGTCAGACGTATTCAACTAATACCGTGATTTGTTTCAGCCCATAAAGACTATTAAACCAAAAAGAATTTAGTTGAATTAAATAAATTCAATCAGCTGAAATTTGAAGAAAATATCCATGAGAAACAAAATTCGTAAGTTAAGAATGTGCAGTACTTACGTGTTTCTTGAGAAGAACAGGCAATACTCGATTTTGGTAGCATCTTGGACTACACTTCCTTGGAACACGCATTCTATATGGAGCCCTGACAACCTTGCTTCCCTTCTTTGGGTGCTCTTTTATAATTTTAACATCTTTTGAAAGGAATGAGATGAACCAGTCAACATCAAAAATTTCGGCGAATTTGCTGCACCAGACGTAGTATCACAAACCAATGTACGATGTATTTTGCAATTCAGCTTGCAACATTGAACAATATTACTCCATTAATTGAAAAGGCTAAAAATTTAGTATTTGAAGCAGACCTGGCATCTTTCCAAAAAGATCTTTCATCCAGCTTTGGAACAACAAGAGTGGCATTCAGAATCCGTGCTGCAACAACAGAATCCACTATCTGGAACAAACCGTGGGCACCACAAGTTCTCCATCAGCAATCTAATCCAAAGATCCAGATTAAAAACAAACAAAAATCTAGAAGAGATGGTAACTGCACCATAATCTGCCCCTAATAAGTCATTAGACCAGTATGATTAGTAGTGCGACCAGAAAAACTAGTCAACAAATCAGCTCCTAACATAAAGACTATCTGTGCTCATAAATCTCTAACAGAAATGCCTAGATTCTACAGTGACATAATATTTAAGAGAAGCAGAAAATTTAGGGAAACGAATCTAGTAACAGGTTAAATAAAAATATTTAACTATTATCTAAAGATACATCTCACATAACAATTTATTAATTCATTAAATGCTATTCCTTGTACAAGGTTCAATGAAAACTATCCTTTATACCCCTTTTAGAACAAACAAATTCCACAGTTTTTATGGAATTCATTTGCAAATCCACGTTTTGTTATGTTTGCGAGCATAACAAATCATATATTTGAAATCCCAACAGCTAAATCATGTAATTGCTTCCTCTTATTGCCAATCTTATCAATTTTAAAAGGATTTACAAATGAATTCCACAGAATGAAGGAAACAAAATTTTTGAACAAAGTTGCCCCTAACAACGGGCAATAGTTTTTGACCAAAGTAATATTATTTATGATATTGTTATTATGATAAATTATTATTACATTAATAACTATTATAATATTATACTATGATATTCAATAATATAATATATAATATCATATTAAATTTTAAATATCATATAATATTAATGATATAATATATAATATATAATATATAATATATATATTATGATTATGTTACTAAATATTAAATAGTATAATATATTAAATAACATTATAATATATATATAACATATAATATTCTAATATCAAATAATAAAATTATTTAATATTTAAAATATTGTAGTATTACAATATTATTATTAAATATAAAATATTAATATTAATATTATAGTATCGTATAATGAAATAATAACATTTTTATTATTATAACAACAAAATATTATTAATTATAATTATATTATATCATTAATATTAATGTAATATTGATATAACTATAATATTAATTTGTAATAATTTATAATGTAATTATTTATATTATAATTAATAATATGTTATTATTTTAATAACATAACTAATTATAATCATAATCATATTTAATCATGTGTTAAATAAATATTTAATAAATTATCATTATTAATCATAATTAAACATAATTATAATTAATATAATTAAATGTGATTAGAGAATATAATTAACATAACAATTCTCAAATCAACATTTCCAACTAATTATTAAATAATAAAAACTTAGGGAAATGAAACATTGAATTTAATTTTTTATTTAATCTAAAAATAATGATTCATTTTAATTTTACAATTTTATACATAGTGAGCCAAACATGAAAATTCATTTACAAATGAATTTCACTATGAAATTTATTTCATTTGCAAATGAATTCAGAGTGACTTGTGTTCTAAATAGAGCCTTAAAAATGATATCATTTGTTAAAAGAATAAAGCTAATACAATGATGTCGTTATGAAATATAGCAAGTTACCTCCCCTCACAACACATCACTAGCCCATCCTATTAAGAAGAGATTTTATATTCCTAATTCCTACTTAATATCTTGAACAAACATTTAACTAAGCTGAAAAGGTAGATATTTGACATTTTCTTCCACATCCTTGTGAGTCCTTAAATGGCCATAGGATTAGCAAATGCCAGAAAAATTTATCCATCTGATCTTCTAGCCACTCCACGAACACTGTTTTCTTTTGCTAGAAGAGTAAGTTATTACTTGTTATATGTCAAAATGGAGTTTACAAAGCAATGGCAGGGGTCCAACTAGTGGTCAATATTGAGAGTGTAAGGAGACTCCCAACATGAATGGAATTTTTAGAAGCATCAAGCCTAATACAGGATAAGAATGGGATAAGAAAAAACCTTGCATGGGAAATTAAGTTCTTGGCAGTAAATCTTTTGAGTTACATTCCGCAATCCATTTCACATTTGGCAAGCAATGTCACTGATCGAACAAGGTCATTATTGATGAAATAGATAATCCAATCCCCAAAATTATGGGCAAGCAATAGGTCTGATATTCTAATAGAATTATTCCATCTCTCTGACCAAATAACAAGATGGTTCATGCTCGTATTTAGCACCAAAGAAGATGATTCAAACTCCAAAAATAACAAGAAAAACAAACAATTCCACACAAAAAAGAGCACAAACCCCTTCTGCCATGAAGAATTTATAGGACGCAATACTTGCTCCTGACTATCCTACCAAGAAGTACTTGCTCCTTAACCAATATCACATGAGCTGCAGGCATAGATTCTATACCATTGTGAATAAAACCGGAACCATAAACATATCAGAATTTGCCATAATTTGAAAGGAATTTCATTCCACTCGATTTCCGAAGTGTTTTGTTGCAAAAGGCAGAAAGAAGAAATATGTAATGAACTGGCAGGTGGGACAAAGTACTGTTGAATCAAAAAACTGATGAAATTATATAGTGAGATATTATCTTCTCTTAGTCTCATGGAACATTCAAATATTATCAGATCAAGTTAATATTCATACTGATCAAGAACATGAGAGAGAGAGAGAGAGACTCATTTCTTTACAAAGATGTCTTGTTAAAGCCTATGAACCAAACACTCCCATCATGCATGACTCCTTTAGTTTGCTACACTGTGAGTTTGTATGCCAAATGATAGCAAATCAGAAAGATACCACCTTCTGCTGATAGGACATGCGCTTACACTAACTATAAAAGACATGACTAGCTTAAGCAACCAAGAAAGCATCAACCAACAAGGCCAAATAGTGGTGTCTATCAGTCTATCAAGAGCCTTGTAATATTATATGTTAAGATGGTGTTTCTGAATTCTCGTAGAAGACATATGCAAGACAGCCGCATATTGAGAGGTTCATTAGCTACGAATTTGGCAAAACTGCTAGAGGGTTGATATCAGGTTTATTGCCACTTGTAGAACTTTCTCACACCTTAACAGATCATGAATTGATGCATAACCATGACCCCATATGAGTTAGAATAGGTGTGCAAGTGAATTTAACTTTTAAAACACAAGAACACCTATAATCTGACTTCATCTTAAAAAAGAAAAGCAATTGACATGTAAAATTGATATCACATAACACATCATTGCAGAAGCAATGCCTATTTAGCAGCCTTTTTTTGCAAATGCCTTTTGATAGTCTGACTAGGTTGTTCTTTAGATAAAATCCATGACTCATGCAGAGTATTAGCATTAAACAAAATATATTTATTTATCTGATCAATCAACGGCCAACTTTGAATCAACGTGGATCAATTTATTTGTAGGTTGCATATTGATCTGAGAGTTTCAATATGTAGAAAAGTGGAAATGCAGCCAAGATCTAGGATAATTTCTCAGGTAAACACCTAGAGAAAAGTAGAAAAATGTCTTACTCCTGTTCTTTGTTGGTTTAAGCCTCCGCTTGTTGCGATCAGCAAGTACCTATCAGGAACAGTGATGGCTTTGGCCTCTACAACATGAGACAAGAATGTTCGATTTCAGGTTACAAAATCAGCTTGCACAAGACAGACAAACAATCAGCAGCAACTTAAAATTTATAATAATCATTTTTGAGATAAATATTAATGAGCTGATGAATTTCTTCATATAATTATTAAGTCCTCATGTTTCCCAATTCCTCTAATATTAAGATGCCAAGAGAAAGCTTGAATTATATAAAAAAGTAAGTTTTACAGCAGATAATTCCTAGGAAAAACAAATTCTTTCCCACAAACTTGTTAACTCAAGCTCAAAAAGATCAGAACATAGTTCCAGTACAAACCCAGAAATTTACGGCTCGCATTGCTGCATCCATGGTAGTACATCGATAGCTTCGAGCCCCAGAGATCAAATTTGGCGCGCCCTCCACGTCGCTACACAACCAGAAAAAAAAACAAAAAGAGACTTTTCTTCAAACGTGTTTCAACTATACCAATATCCAAACTCGAACGGATGCAAGAATTGAATTGGATAAATTACACAAACCGGAACGCGGAAAATTTCCATGGTGGCCGCGCTCCTTCGGAGACCAACAGAATCCCCCACCTATATCAAATAAATATCAGAGAAAAATTAGAAAAAAAGCGGAATCTTAATGACGATGGAAGAGGATGTGGGCGTGACGAGCGGTGAAGCTACCGTAAGATTGGAGGAAATGCGATGGAGGTGGGGGCGGTGGCGGGGAAGGAGAGGGAGGGAGGGAGGATCGAGGAGGGAAAGGGCAAGGAAGGAGAGGAGGCCGAGGACGAGGAGGAGGACGAGCGCGGGGGCGGCAAGGGCCGAGGTGGCCGGCACCCCCGGGATCGGGCAGCGGTAGTCGCGGCGCCGCCGGTAGGGAGCCATCGGCGATGGCGGCGGGGGCCCTCTCTCCCTCTCAATCTAACCTCGGCGTCGTACCTTTCTCTCCGAATATCCGGAAAGTACTTCCTTAACCTTCATGGATGGGGTTAATTGGAGGGTCATATTTATCAAGTCTTTATGTTTATTTTTCTAAATACAGTTAGCCGACTTTATGTTTATTTTTCTAAAAGGAAAATACATTTCTCTAGACTGCGCTTTGCCTTCAAGAATATTTTTTATTTAATTTATTAAATATTTTCTATTATAATATTATAATACTAAAATATTTATTATTAATAATTTACAACATATTAATATTAAAACTTTAAATAAAATAAAATATTCATCTAATAAATATTTAATAGTAGATTTAATAAATGTGTAAAATAAATAAAATAAGATAAAATTACATCAACATTTATATGTAAAATAAAAATTGTTAAAATATATATTTATGTAAATTTATGTAAATAAAATTATTGTAATTATTGCCGTAGAAATTTGTTCTCTAATTTGGGCGCGGCTCACCTCCGGAACTAGGTGTCGACCTTCTGCTTGGACGGATCTGCAAGATAATCCTCACGCAAGAAATGTTAGGGGTGGCCTCTGCGGAAGACCCTCCGACGCCCAAGTCAGTGGAGATTCATCATAAATAAATAGGAGGAGAAGGCTCTTGCAGAAGAATCCCTCAAGAATGGCCTCTCGAGAGCTTTGAATGCTGCTTGAGCTTTAAAGGGTTTTTCAGTGAGAGGATGAGTGTATCTAAAAAATTTTAGGACAAGGTATTTATAGACTGTTGGCGAGTTATTCACCTGACTCCTCGAACGTATCTTGGGAAGTGGGAGATCGCAAGGATTCGAATCTGATTTGAATCAAATTTGTTATGAGACCGGTAGGATTCGAATACAGTTAGTTAGAGAATCAATGGTTAGAGAGGCTAGTTGATACTATGAGATTCGGCGATTTATAGACTCTAGGCCATATTTGGTATTATTGGCTTTATTTTCCTCTTAGGATGGCTGGGGACCCATGTGATTAGAATCTCGCAAGATAATCAGAATTTTGAACTTTCGTTAATTTCCCACACTTGACTCTTTATTTCTACTGAGGAAATCACTTTGGAAATCAGGTGATCGAAGCCGTTCATCGTATGAAGGATTCATCGTGATGATAGATAGCAAGCGCATTTGGGATAGATGTGGAGGTAGCTCGGTCCCGCAAAGGTTAAAGGATATCTCGATTCTGCTGAGGAATAAAAGTGACTCAGCTTGGCCGAAACATAGGAATAGCTCGGTCTGACCGAAGCATAGTGGCCTTGTCTTTTTCCAGGTGTAGCAGCTGACGAGTCAGGAATCGAAAGTGATCCCATCCCCTCCGTCGTGCGCATGGATATTAATGCAATGGTGATTTTACCCCGCATCACATGCCTCTCACTCCCTAGTCTGAAGCGTAGGTTCGGGCATAGGGAGTAGAGTTTCAAATGGCTTCACTTGGATGGGAGGATTCGAATTCGATGGGGTGCGCAATGATGGTTTCATAAATGTCACATTGCCGCTTCATTATTTTTCTCGGTGGATGAGGTGGAACCCCTCATTTCTCGCAAATGATGATTGGGGGAGCAACATGAGGCAAATCCCTGCGCTCATGGCATCCGCGCTGGCAACCTGGACATTTGGGGATCTTTGGCGGTGATGTCTTGCTTTTCTGCCAAGGTGGTTCATAAAAAGGGGCTGGGCAGCGCTATCTCCTGCCACACTATTTCCTTGTCTCTTTCCTAAAGACTCATCTCTCAAGACTTCTGTGACCCCGTTTGAAGTTTGTTCCTTTCAACTTGGAAGTATGAAACGCCCAAGCGACATTGCTTCTACGATGACCCCGAAAGACTTGGAGAGAGTCCGCCGAAGGTATAGGATTCCTCGGGACGTTACTCTACGGGTACCGAATCCTAAGCAGAGGGTTTCAGAGCAGCTAGAGTCTGAGGTCTTCTTCTATGAAGAGAGTATGAGAGCGGGTCTCTGGTTCCCCATCCATCCGTTAGTGAAGGAGATAATGAGGTTCTATAAAATCTATCCAACGATGGTGGCTCCGAATAGTTGTCGCAATATCATTGGATTTATATCGATATGCAGCCACATCGGTGTGACGGCAATGCTTCCCATGTTCTAGGTTTGTTACAGTCTTGTCTCAGGAAAGAGCTCTAAGTGGCCTTATAATGGGCCTCAAAAATCATTTAAAATAATATCGGAAACCCCTACCTCTATAAAGGAGTGAAATCCCAATTCCTCATCGCCAAAGGGAACATTAGTTCGAATTTCCCTCTAGTATGGACAAATTATGTTAAAGATTTAGATGCACATCCGAAGTTGTCACAGCGAGAAGAGGAGGATTTGATTTCTCTTCACAGTAGTCGGATATTCTCAACCGGTGTTCCCTTGACGAAAGATGCCCTTTTTGCCGCCAGACTTAGCCATGCTGATCCTCTAGGTAAGCTCTTATCCTCCTTCCATGTTGATTGTATCTTAGTGATTTTACTATAAACTAAATTATCATCTACTGTATATGTAGCCGATAGGTCAGTGTTTGTGGCCCAAATGAGGGGGGAGTTGGGCAAACATCAGGGGAAAACCGGCTTTGAGGAAGGGCGTAAGCTCGAGAAAAAACCCCATCTTCCTGAATCATGCTCAGAGGAGGCAAAGCAAAATAAGACTAGTCGGCAATCTTCTACACCCAGAAATAAGGAGACGGGAGCGCCGACGGCGAAGAAAATGTCCCTTCCATTAAAGGGAAAACCAGTGGTAGAGGAGGGGCAAGTGGTCGAGAATAGGCCAGTGGTTGAAGAAAACTTAGGGGAAAAGATCATCGAGGCTGCTCATCCCCAAGTAATGGTGATATTAGATGACCCTGATGAGACGCCGCCAACTAGTCCTATAGCTCTCCTGTCTGAAGATAAAGAGTTGTGCACTGAGGGGGAACCTTTTGTTCCAACTGAGGAGATGGGGGAAGTCGATGTAGGTATCGAGGCACAGGAGGAGCCTTCTATCAGGGAACTCCTTCCTGAAGAATCAAGGGAGGTTGAGGGAGGGACCGAGGCATCGAGGGGGCTAAAGGAAGTTGGGCAGATGTCCATAGATCAAGAGGAGTCCTCGAACAAGGAGGAAGTTCGGGACAAGGCTCCTCCAGTTGAGGTACTAGAAAAAGATGTCGAATGGGTCGAGGCTTTCGAGGCTTCCCAGATTGAAGCCCTGATCGAAGAGGCCAAGCGAATTGGGGTTCCTCGGAATGAGGCCCCTCAAATTAGCTCTTCAACCATAAATTTACTTTCACCTGATCCAAATACTGAAGAAATGTTGGCCGCCCTGATGTGGTCTATGTTGTATGAGGAAAGATCTTCGACGGGAGGGCCCGTCGAGAAGGATATTGTTATCGTGGCATTCGGGTAATCTGGTGTGCCGAAGGATACTTATCTTTTACCCAAAATCGACAATCATCCCCTCACAAGGATTGCAACAGCATATGCCTCCCGGGTAAGTCGTAGTATCAAAACATCCTGTCTTTGTTGGCTAATTCGACTGAGCCTATTTATCCGTGCTTTACTTGCAGAATGCTTTATTAACAAGAGCGCTGAGTTGGCATTTGAACTTAGCTACGGAAGCCTGTGCTCAAGCTAGAAGGGAAGTCGCCGCCCTTCGGGGAAGGGCAGAATCGGCCGATGGGATATCCAAAGCCTTGCTGCTAGCCCAGAGAGAGTTGAGTGACTTAAGAAGGGTGGAGCAGACCTCTAGAGCGAAATTTCAGGCCAAAATCAATGAGCTCAAGGGAGCTCGTGAATTGGCTGATAAGGCTTGATCTGAATTATTACAGTGTAGGTCTGAGCACGCTCGAAAAATAGAGGCTTTAAAAAGGCTTTTCTTCGAGAGGTGGGACGACTTGAATAGGCGTTTCACCGATGAAAGGAGCATTTTGGATAGAAGACTTGCTGAGGAGGATGATAAGTCCAGATGGCAACGGGAGCAGATTGCCAAGCTTACTGCCGACTTGGCCCAATCTCAACATGAGGTTGGGGAGAGATAGTTAAGGATTGATGACATCAAGGGGAAGATGTTTCAGAGCCAAGAGGATAAGTTAGAGGCTCATAATAGGCTTAAGGAGATAAGGGCAAAGATGGCTCGGCGAGACGAGGAAGTATGGCATTTATTTACTTCTTTTCATGTTTTCCCTCTAATCATCATTAATCTGATTGACCTTGTGCCTTTAGGTGAGCAAGATTACATCCGAGGTTCATAGTCAGCTAAAGGCTTTGAGAGGGGAGTTAGCCTCGAGTCGTCAGAGGTGTTCCAAACTTGAGGGTCAAGTAACTGAGGCCAACAGGCAAGCTGCTCTGGCGGTGAAAGAGTATAGAAACTCCGCTCAATTTTTGGATGAATGAAAGGTAGCCTGCGCTAATGCGTATTAGTATGGAGAGGAAGAAACGCGAGCAAGGATATCTCAGGAATATCCAGAGTTAGACTTTTTCTTTTTGGAAGCCAAATATTATAACGTTCGCACACCGAGGACTGAGCCATCTGCCGAAGCTAAATATGAGGAGATCCTGGACCTTAATTTTGAAGTTGTTCCTGATACAAACCGATCCATGGATCTGGGGATGGTTAGCCGGGGAAGAGAGTCCTCAGCGCATTACCGAAGAACTCGAGGCTCCTCGTTCGGACACATTCGAAGTGGGTGAACCAAGTCAGCCTTTCCCGTGTGCTGCTAAAGTTGCCCCTGAGGCCGAGCCATAGTTTTAAGGACTATTCTTGTACTTTTCCTTTTATTATAACTGAGGAGGATTAGAAGAGTCTCATTTTGCAATATCAATATGAACGAATCTTCTATTTTTCTTTATATTTTTCATTGTCTAGGCATTGCACTAAAACAGTCTATTTAGCTCGTCCATGGCTTGCCTTAGCCTAGTTTAAGATAGCTCGGCCCTTGCCGAAGCAAAGGAGATAGCTCGGCCTTTGCCGAAGAGAATTTTATTTTTCTAAGGCATTTATTTCGTTGTTAATGAGTCATCTTTTCCGATGCGAGTTTGCTTTTCGTATACGTCAAGCAGTCTATTACCGTTGGACCACGCACTTTTCCATGGAGGGTTCCCTAGGTTTATTCGTATCTTAGGGAACCAAAATAGCTCCTCGCATTTAAGTCCTCCGACTTGAAATCGATAGGAGATCTCTTTCCCTTTATTGTTGCGTGGGGAGAGATTTTCAGTATACCCCGCAGAGTCCAATGAGATGAAGACACATGGCTCCAGTGGATTTAATGCGCCATGACCGTCATGCTTTGAGTCCTAGGGCCCTTTATTTATCAATAACTGCTCCCTGTTTAACGTCTATAAAAAGTAAAGAGCAGGAGATGCCTGAGTATACCCTAAAACATTCTTATATTCTGAGAGCAGAAAGAAGCCTCTGTAGACTTCCTCATGCCGCAGCCAAAGACTGTGAGGCCTCATTTTCCTTTCAAGATTTGGCTTGGCCCTGATGAGTCGGATGGAAGAGTTTTTGAAGAGAAAGCTATTCTTAATGGGCCATGGATTGCTCTCCATCCTCGGGTCTTATGTGTGAGAAATGTGAAAGGGAAAGAAGAGAAAGAGGGAGGAGCCATAGAGGTCATACGAGAAGCACAGAGGAGATGTAGAGACCATACGAGAAGCGCATATGGGTAACTTCTTCTTGGCCCTATGCATCTATTGTGGGGCTGTGAGACCACTGAAAATGCAGTTTGTATGGGTCTCGGCTTCCACATGCTTTCTGTCAACCATGGTAACCTTTATTGCCAAGCCTCTTCCTCCTGAGATCTTCCATTCTCCATGTTCACAGCCGCTTGAGGATCTATCAGGCGGTTGCTTAAGGGATGGGAAGCCGAAGGTAAGTTCCTTTAGGTTGCTTCTTTCCTATACTTTCGCTTCAATCGTTTTGGAGATCGTGATTCGATGGAGTTTGTTTTCTAGAAGTCGTTGCTTGATGCGAAGCCTGCAGCTAGATCTTTTGTATTTTTATTTTTTCTATGCTTTGAAGCACTTGTAATGCCTTGCAAGAAGCTGTCACTTTTTGTAATGAGATATTATTGAAATAAAGAATTCTTTCTTTTTGTATATTTGTCTCTTCTTGCGATTCTATTTCTTAAATTTTGTAATCCCAACGTACCAATGCCTTTAGCTTATTCCGATATGTAAGTCATGTGTATGCGCGTTTCAACTTAAACAAAGTAAAGGGAAAGACTCGAACCCGCCGAGATATAGGAACATCAAATGGGGCAGTCATTTTTTAAGGAGGACAAACACTTGATTTTTTTGAATATCGGATGATTGTATCTGATCGAACGAAACTCAAAGAGTGTTTAGGGACTTAGCTTTTGCCAAGTATTTTGGTGATTCAGTCTAGCCTTGCCGATGCCCAATGGTAGTTCGGTCATGCTGAAACTCCTTGATGGCTTTTGCCTAACTAGCTGCAATCGGGGGGATCGCTCAGTCATGCCGAGAACTGCTTGACCCTACTGAAGTTCAAAGAGAATTTTACTTCACTTTGCTGAGGTGCGGAGAGATAACTTGGTCCTGCCAAGGTTCAAAGCAATGGCTCAACCCTACCGAGGTATGGAGAAAGGTTATATTTTACTTGGTGCTGCCAAGGTACAAAGAGATAGCTTGGCTCAGTCTTGCTGAGATTCGAAGTAATGGCTCGGCCCTACCGAGGTACGAAGAAAGGTTATATTTTACTTGGCGCTGTTAAGGTATGGAGAGATAGCTTGGCTCGGTCCTGTCGAGATTCGAAGTAATGGCTCAGCCCTGCTAAGGTATGGAGAAAGATGATATTTTACTTGGCGCTGCCAAGGTACAAAAAGATAGCTCAGCTTGATCCTGTCGAGATTCAAAGCAATGGCTTGGCCCTGTCGAGGCACGAAAAAACCGCTCGACCTTGCCGAGGTTTAGAGAAATCACTCGGTCCTGCCAAGGCTCAGAGAAAGATTATATTTTACTTAGCGCTACCAAGGTACGGAGAAATCATTCGGTCCTGCCGAGGCTTAGAGAGAGATTATATTTACTTGGCGCTGCAAAGGTACAGAAAAATCACTTGGTCCTACCGAGGTTTGGAGAAATCACTTAGTCCTGCCAAGGCTCAGAGAAAGATTATATTTTACTTGGCACTGCTAAGGTACGGAGAAATCACTCGGCCCTGCCAAGGTTTGGAGAAATCGCTCGGTCCTATCGAGGCTTGTAAATAGGGATCCGAGGGTCGTTGATTGGGCGAAACCTGCCTTCCATCACAACTTTTGGAGAAATGATTTGAGACAGGAATATTGTAAAAGTAAAGGTTCATTATTGCGAGCAGAATAAGCTTGGTAAGTGCACTTTACTGATAGTATATTTGAAGGTTGTCTGAATTCCACATTCGGAGAATAGACTTTCCGTCTAGATCTTGAAGCTTATAGGTGCCGGGCCTAATGACCTCTGCAACTTGATAAGGGCCTTCCTAGTTCGGCGATAGCTTTTCTTGCTCCAATGGTTTGGAAATGGATGCCTTACGGAGCACAAGATCGTCCGAAAGGGACGATTTTCCTCTGACTCGGGATGAATGATAGCGAGCTATCCGTTGTTGGTAGGCTGCCATTTGGATCTGAACTTTTTCTCGAACCTCCTCTATCAGGTTGAGATTGGTTCAGAGTTGTTGATCATTCAACTCCTCCGAGTAATTCTCCACCCTTGGCGAAGGCTGCCCTATTTCCATAGGAATGACAGCTTCAGTGCCGAAGGCCATCTTAAACGGAGTTTTGCTCGTAGGGGCCCTCTGGATGGTTCGGTAAGCCCACAAAATGTGATGAAGCTCATCCGCCCATCTACCACGTGTCCTATTGAGTCAAGCTTTGATTTCCTGCAACAAGGTTTGGTTAGTTACCTATGCATCACCATTAGCTTGAGGGTGTTCGACCAATGTAAGCCAATAGCTGATGCCATGATCTTCATAGAACTCTTTAAATTTAGAATTATCAAATTATCTGTCGTTGTCGGTGATGATGGTATGCGGAAGGCCAAATCGATAAATAATGGATCTCCATACAAAATCCCTAGCCCGAGCTTTAGTTATCTAGGCGACTGCATCAGCCTCGACCCACTTAATGAAGTAGTCGATCGCTACGAACAGAAACTTTCTTTGTCCTGTAGCAAGAGAAAAGGGAACAAGGATGTCTATTCCCCACTTAGCAAAGGGTCAGGCAGATAATATCGGTATCAAGTGAGCAAAAGAAAGCCTTGAATATTTGAATGTCGTTGATATGAGTCACAAGCTCGGATAAGATCGTCAGAGTCCTTCTGCATGGTTGGCCAATAGTATCCTTGGCACAACACTTGTGGCATAAAGCTTGGCCACCAAGATGACTGCCATAGATGCCTTTGTGAACCTTTCGAAGGGCATAATCAGCTTCCGACGGTCGAAGACATTTGAGCAATGGCATAGAGAAGGATTGCTTGTATAACCGATCGTCAAGCAGGACATAGTGAGATACTTGCATCTTCAACTTTCTTGCCTTCTTTCTGTTAGTTGGAAGCGATCCTTCTTTAATGTACTCGAGGATTGGGTCAAACCAAGATGGCTCAGCCTCGATCTGAATCACTCAGTCACTGTCGATAATGCTGGACTTCTCCAGGACTTCCAAACGGAACTTTCGCTCGAGATACATCGAATCCATGGTTGTCAGGCAAGATAAAAGGTTGGTGCGCGCATATTTAGCCCTTGAAACATGAATAACTTCAAATTTAGAAAGTAGGAAGATAAATCGTGCACCTTTTGAAGATACCAAATCATGTTTGGCTCCCGAGCTTTGAATTCTCCCCGCACGTGGTTGGCCACTAGCTAAGAGTCGGTGTAAGCATTCAGTTTTTTGACTTTGAAATCATGGATGATTCAAAGTCCAGCGAACAAAGCTTCATACTCTGCTTCATTTTTATATAATGGGAAGGAGAAATGGATGCCGTACTCAAAGGTTGCATCCTTCGGACTGGTAAGGACCAAGCCGACGCCAGAACCACTCATGCTGGAGGATCCATCCGTATGAAGCAACCATAGAGCTTCGAGCTTTGGTTGTTCAGAAATATCTGGAGTGAAACCATCCTCAGGTATGGTACACTCAAGGAGAAAATCTATCAAAAGTTGTGCTTTGATGGCCGAACGAGGCTGATATTAGATATCATGTTCACTCAGCTCAACAACCCATTTGGAAGTAAGGCTAACACCATCTTTTCAATCCGAGCATACATTGTCTCAACGTCCCAGAGTAATTTGCTGACATAATAGATTGGCTTTTGGATTTTTCCTTCCTCTTGGATCAGTATGGACCCAACGGCATTTTCTGAGACCGCCAAGTATAGGTATAACGTCTCCCCGAGCTTTGGGCTACTGAGAAGAAGTGGTGAGCCGAGGTATTTTTGAGATCCTCAAATGATTTCTAACAGTCCAAAGTCCACTAAAAATTCTTGGCCGATCGTAGCGCCTTGAAGAAGGGCAAACATTTCTCAGCCGACCGAGCAACAAAGCGATTGAGGGCCGCTATCCTTTCGGTAAGACATTGTACCTCTTTAACTGACCCTAGAGGCGCCATCTGCTGAAGAGCTTGAATTTTCTAAGGATTCACTTCAATGCCTCGCTAGGAGACCATAAAGCCCAAGAACTTTCTAGAGTTGACTTCGAAAGCATACTTGGTTAGATTTAGCTTCATCCGATATCTCCGAAGTGTTGCAAAGCTCTCTGTAAGATCATTAATATGCTGGGATGCTTTTTTGCTCTTAACCAGCATGTCATCAATATAGACCTCCATGTTTTGACCAATTTGTTCTTTGAAAACTTTATTAACCAGTCTTTGGTAGGTTGCCCCTGTATTTTTTAAACCAAAAGGCATAACTCGATAGCAGTAAATACCTCAGCCAGTAATGAAGGTAGTCCTTTCTTCATCTTCCGATGCTATCCGAATTTGATTATAGCCTGAGTAAGCATCCATGAAGGTTAGCATTTGGTGGCCCGAGGTAGCATCCACAAGCTAATCAATCCGAAGCAGAGAAAAATCGTCCTTTGGGCAAGCCTTGTTGAGGTCCGTGAAGTCGATACATATTCTTCACTTGCCATTTGACTTCCTCACCATGACAACATTTGCTAGCCAATCGGGATAATTTACTTCTTGGATGAAGTTAGCTTTAATGAGCTTGTCAACCTCATCTTCAATGGCCTTCTGACGTTCGGGGGCGAAGCTTCTTTTCTTCTACTTGATTGGCCAAATATCTTGTCCACATTAAGGCGATGGACAAGGACATCTGGGCTGATTCTTGGCATATCTAAAGCAGACCAGACGAAGACGTCAGCATTTCTTTGGAGAAACTCAACCAAATCTTGCCGAGGCTTCCCTTTCAATTGCGACCCAATCTTTATGGTTCAGTCTGACCGAGCGTCGTCAAGTGGTACCTCCTCGAGTTCTTCGGTTGGCTCTTCCCGTAGCTTGGCGAAGTCCTCCCGAGCATTTAGCCCATCAACCTCATGTCTTTTAGACTGAAGATCAATGACAAAGCAGTACCGAGCCACAACTTGATTTCCCCGAATTACTCCCACTCTCCATTCTATGGGGAACTTCATGAAGAGATGAAGGATGGATATAATAGCCTTGAGGGATATCTATCCGGGCCTGCCGAGGATTGCATTGTAGGGTGACCGAAGCTTGGTCACTAGAAAGTCCGTATGAACAATGGCTACACTGGGCCAAGTGCCCGCTCGAATCACCAAGGTAATAACTCCTTCGGGAGTAATTGCGTCACCAGTGAAACCAACCAAGGTAGTGTCTATGGTCTGAAGATCCTTCATCCGTAATTTCATCTTCACGAAAGCATCAAAGTACAAAACATTAACAGAGCTTCTACTATCAACTAAAATACAGTGTACATCATAATCATTCATGTTAAGAGATACAACCAAAGCATCATCATGTGGATATTGTATCTCCCGAAGATCCTCATTGAAAAAAGAGAGCTCATCGGTCCGAGCCTTCTTTGATGGATTTTCTTCTTCATATAGCCAAGCCAGTAAAGAGCCGATCATTGCAATCATATTGACATTGTCAATAGCTGATGGGTTTAGCGAAGATGGTTGGCGAGGCTCAGGCTGACGGTCTCCTCCATTGTTTAGCTCAGGGGCTCTTCTGAACTGGTCCAACCTTTCTCGACGAATGAGTTATTCGATCTCATTCCGACGCTTCCAGCACTCTTCAGTGTCATGCCCATGATCCTGATAAAATCGGCAATACTTGGTTATATCTCTCTGGGCCATGTTTCCTCAGAGAGGTGGCGGCCGAGGGATCTAACGCTCGATCTCCATCAAGATCTGTGCCCTTGGTGCAGTGAGCAGAGTGTACTGATTAAACCTCTGGGCTGAGCTCCGAGTGTGATCTCTAGGTGGCGGAGGAGGAGCTCTCTGGCGACGAGGCAGACTTGCATGGTGAGAAGGTCGGCTCTTCTCCGAGCCCTTAGTCTCCTTCCTCTTTGATTGCTCAGTCCGGACTTACCTCCGCGACTCTTCGACTCTGGCATATTTATTCGCCAAAGCCATCATGTCAGAGAGGCTTTTTGGATAGTTGACCTCCAGGGCTAAATAGAAGTCATCCTCCTTGGATACCCCACCTGCCAGGGTGGACATGGCTACCTCATGGTTGAGGTAGTCCACCTCTAACATGGCCATGTTAAAATGGCCTAAATAACTCTTCAAAGACTCCCCCCCTCATTGCTTGACCTCAAAGAGGGAGTCGAACCTTCTTCGGTGGCGGCGGCTACTAACGAACTGACTGATAAACAGGCAGCTCAGCTCGTCGAAGGAACTGATGGAACCTGGCTTCAAACTGTTAAACCAAGTTCTAGCTGACCCCTTGAGAGTGGTGGGGAAGGCTCGGCATAAGATCGCATCTGATGCTCCGTGGAATATCATGATGGATCGAAAGCTACTCAGATGGTCATTAAGAATGGTGGATCCATGGTACAGCTCGATGTTAGAAAGCTTTATATGATGAGGGGTCACTTCCCGCATGATCTCCTCGGAGAAGGGGATACCCTATTCTGCCTTCGATTGGAGTTAAGGGCTTGTTTGACGGCGTCCAATTCTTAGCACCACTCTCGGTGCATCTCTCGAAGTTGTCGCCAAACCCCTTCATCTCGGGTGATAGGAGAATCCAATTGAGGAGAGCATGGTCGCGGCGTTGAATCATGCTGGGAGAACATCGGGGAGAGAGACCGAGCTTGCCGAGATCTAGGCGGGCTCTTTTCCTCGACCCTTTGCAGTGCCAGTTTAGACCCTCTTTGGTTGGGCTGTTGAGGATGGCTCGTGACTTCGAGTGGGTTGGAAGAAGAAATTGCCGGCGGAGCAGGGGCGGCAACTCCATCAGGGAGTCATGGAGCAGGGGCGGATGGATGTAGAGCTCTATGGAGCTCCTGTACCAGTTGAGCTAGAGTTTGAACTTGCTGTATCAGTGTGCCAAATTGGTCATGGATTACTACGGTTGCCGATGGCAAGGGAGTCTCAATCGGCGGTGGCTACGGAGGTGCCATGTTATTTGCGAGATCAGGCCTCTAGAAGGTGGTCTAATCATGCACATCCGAAGTTGCCCTCCTTCGATTGGCCATCGAAGAGTTGTTCTTCTGGTTTTAAGCCTTGTCTCCTTGATTACAAGTTTATGGGACTTGAGTCCCTCCTTCTAGTGTCATTCTGTTGCCATAGAAATCTGTTCTTTAACTCGAGCGCAGCCCGTCTCCAGATCTGGATGTCAACCTTTCGCTTGGATGGACCTGCAAGATAGTCCTCATGCAGGGAACATTGGGGATGGCCCCTACGAAAGACCCTCCGATGCCCAAGTCAGTGAAGATTCATCGCAGACAAATATGAGGAGAAGGCTCTTGCAGAAGAGTCCCTCAAGAATTACCTCTCGAGAGCTCTGAATGCTGCTTGAGCTTCAAAGGGTTTTTCAATAAGAGGGTGAGCATACCTAAAAAATTTTAGGATAAGGTATTTATAGACTGTCTGAATATTGGCGGGTTATTCACCTGACTCCTCAAATGTGTTTTGGGAAGTGGTAAATCGTAATGATTCGAATATAATTCGAATCAAATTTATTATGAGACTGGTAGGATTCGAATCCGATTCATCAGAGAATCAATGGTTAGAAAGGCTAGTTGATGCTTTGAGATTCGGCGATTTATAGACTCTAGGCCATATTTGGCATTATTGGCTTTATTTCTCTCTTAGAATGGCTCAGGACCCACATGGTTGGAATCTCGTCAGATAATCATGGATTTGAACTTTCATTAATTTTTCACACTCGGCTCTTTATTTCTACTTTGAGAAAATTACTTTGGAAATCAGGTGATCGGAGCCGTTCATCGTGTGAAGGATTCATCGTGATGATAAGTAGCAAGCGCACTTGGGCTAGATGTGGAGGTAGCTTGGTCCGCAAAAGTTCAAGGATACCTCACTTCTGTCGAGGAATAAAAGTGACTCGGCCTGACCGAAGTATAAGAGTAGCTCGGTCTAGCCGAAGCATAATGGCCTTGTCTTTTTTCGGATGTAGCAGCTAATGAGTCAGGAATCGATCCTATCTCCTCCGTCGCGCACACGGATATTGACGCAATGATGTTTTACCCCGCATGTAATATTTATGTGTATAATTTGGAATGTAAATAGAATTAAATAATTTAGACTACTTCCAAGAAAATTTTGAAAATAAATTTATAATGAAAGTGGAATTTGTAAATAACTATTTGAGAGAGTAAAAAATTTCATAAAATTTTAAAAATTCTTTTTAAAATAGTTAAACAAATAATTTTAGTTTTAAAATTTGAAATTCTCCACTATAAATGAAATCTCTCTTAAAAATTTTCCATCCATTAATAACTTTAGATTTATGATAACCTTTCCTCTTTTTTTCTTAATTAATTTATATATGTTGATAAGCATATCAATGTCTCATTCAATTATTATCTTTTAAAATGATTTTATTATTTATAAAAAAAAAAAAATACCTATAAGAATACTGATTGATGATTGAAAGTAAAACAATTCCTTTTAAAAAACCTAATTTCAAAACAAAATTTTAAAATAATTCTATTATTTTCTATCAAAATAAAAAGGAGAACACAATGTAAACACCATACTGAAAGATATTTAATTTTATTTTATTTTTAGCTTATTCTTTTAAAAGGTATTGTATTTAATGAAAAAAATAATTTTTATTCTTATTTTAAAATATATTTTGTACAAATTAAACTCAACTCAACTTAATTCATCTAAGCTTTTTTTTTTTTACTATAATATTTATATAAATAAAAAAATAAAAAAATAAAAAAATAAAAGAATTAAAATCTTATCATTCTCAACCAAAGTTTCATTTTTCAATAACAACAGTCGAGATAAGAAATTTGTGATTGCATTGTATTTTAAAATTTCATGATTTTTAAAATATTCCATCCAAACCAATCTAAATCCCAATGTAATGCGAGCATCTTTCCTTTTTTTTTTTTTTTTTTTTGGTACAAACGGAAATCACACCACTCTAGGATGACTCAGTCCCACACTATCAGAATACAATATTAAGTTCAAACCAGGAGGACATCATTCACCGGACTTCCAGCACCAGAATCCAGAATGATCAGCAACTCTAGCGGCGATCCAGTCAGCCGCTGAGTTGGCTTTCCTGAAGATATGGCTGATCTGTATACTGTGAACCTCCTGTAGGAGAGAACGAATATCAGAGATCAAAGAGTTGGTAGGCGACTGCGCGCAATGATTCTGGCGAAGCCATCGAATCACCGTGAGAGTATCACCCTCAAGGATAATACGACGGGCATCGAGACTACGAATAGCGCAGAAAACTTTAGCCCACGCAGCATAAAGCTCTGCAAGCGACGAGCTTCTTCCCTTTGAGAACCCGTCAATACGGGGATCATGATGATAACCAGCAGAGCTTCAATCTTGGATGATTGAATCATTGGAGTTGAGCCAGTGATGGCAAGACACTGAAAAAAACTGCAGAGCCTCAGAAGAAATATTAATTGGAGGAAAAATGTCTTGCGCACCACGTGCAAGAAATTCAACAAAATTTAATTTTTTATAGAGTGAGATTTGTCCTGCGCTAGATTTCGATGAATTACTGTGCATGATACATACATTCTACACCATACGTGATGCGCAAAGCATGAACCATACATAGGATAGGAGATATTGAAGATATTGGAGGAAGAGAACTCACCGCGCCCAATGGCTGGTGGCCCAGAATTGGTTGAGCAACTGGAAAGTGAATGATATTGAAGGAAACCAAACTAATTGTCGTAGTTTGATCTCCTCCAATTCTCACATTTAAAACTCCACGCCGATCAGAAGAAACTACAGAAAAGGTTAGCATGGACATTGAGGGAGAGATTTTGGAGGATGCCAGCCCTCCTGTTGTTTGCTTCAAGGTTTCAGTTTACTGCCAACTTTCACCTTTAAAACCCAGAGTCCCAAAGTAGGCATGTGGAGACTGGAGACACTGAATTCAAGACATCTCCCAGGTCCAAAACCGAGGGACATTCAAATGTTGTGATGGTACTTCTTCCATTCCCTCACCTCACCATTTGGTGACTGTAGTGTTTTCTTCCACTGGGATTCAGGGCAGTCAGGTTGGACCCATTTCATCCATTTACCATGATGTTTCCTGAACGAAGTTCTACTGAAACAACCCATGGCATGGCAGTGATTGAACATTCAATCCTATGAAATTTCAAGACAAATTGGTTCTTTTCCAGTTCTCTCTCTTTGAGAAATGAGTTCGGATTTGTTTATGACTTGCGTCGAGGTTTAAACATAACATTATATAAAATTTTATAGCATAATGCATGCATGACCTATTGGTTTATGTACATTGTAAACCCAGTTTAAAAAATTTTAAAGCAAGATAGATTTATAGTTTCTGAAATATCATACAATTACGATGCCAGGAAAGTTATTCATGCATCCATGGGTTCGGACGTGGCGTTCATGGAAGGGTGTACCATAACATGTGCTGAGGATTAAATATGGAAAGAAATAGGAAAATATATGATAAATATTTTATTATGAAAAATGATATATAATTTAATATTATAGCCGAAGGAATGGCAGCTTATCTTCATATTTATTGAAGAACTTCTAAAACAAGGGAATTCTTGATTGGCAAATGTATAAAGAGAGAGGTTGCATGCAAAAAGAAAAATTATAATTTTAAAATCAAATCACAAAAATAAAAGGCATCTCGAATGATTTTTCAAAGCAGATTAATCAATTCATTAATATGAGATTAATAACACGAAGAGTGTTTTGAAAATTGGATCGATATTGGTTTGATTCAACCGGAATCGATCATCAATCTGGTTCGATTTTATTATTAAAGTAGACTTTTATATAATTCGATAAAAATCAAAAAAAACCTATTGAATTGATCGGGTTTCGAACCGATCCAAACCAATTTTTAAACTTTTTTAATTTTTTATTTAAATTAATATTAATATTTTATTATTTTATATTATTAAATTAAAAATTAATTAAAATATTATCTGGTTCGATCAAACCGATTTATCTAGTCAAATCGATTGACCCACAACCCAAATGTTAAGCCGATTCATTGTTTATTTTCAAAACATACAAGGAGACAACAAGAATAAATGAGTTTAGAAAATATAAAACCATTATTTTTTATTATTTTAAATAAATCTAATTTATTATAAGATTTATAAATTCAAACAATCAGGAGCAAAAAAAATTGTGAACGTATAACTAATTGATCTGAGGTAAAGATCACAAACTGCACCAAGTAAATTCAAAAAAAAAAAAGAGTAGTTTCCTAAATATAGTCGGACTTGCAATAACCATTTCAAATGTTACAATTACAATACTTAAAAAAAATCGCAGTTCATGGTGAAGTAAAATTAATTAATTATAGAGCAATAGAGGTGGCCGCGTGAGCTTTCCCAGGCTACTTTGGACTCAAAACAAAACGATCTACTTCTTTTTTTTTTTTAATAGATGGATAATTACATCAATCTAATGTGAATCAAGCCTGATAAGTTAGAAAAAAGGATTTGCTTTAGCACAATAGAATAGGGGTCACCCTGTTTTCAAATTCAAAACCAAAATCAAAACCCTAAATGATGTGCCACCGATGCCGCCACCCAATCAACCGCTGAGTTGGCTTCCCAATAGACACGATGGATCCGATAACTATGCATATTCTGCAGGATAGACCATGCATCAATGAGCAGAAGGTTCAGCAGAGCTTGGTACTTGCAATCCCTCCGAAGCCATCGAACGATCGTGAGAAAGTCTCCCTCAAATGAATAGACTACGAGCATGAAGGATCCTAGCAGCATAGAAAATGCCAGCCCACACTACATAAAGCTCCATCAGCAGAACCGAGGAGTCTAAAAGGCCAAAACCACCAGCCGCAAGCATGACTCCATCAGTCCCTCGAATGATAAAAGTAGCTCATACTAATCTACGCTGCACACTCCCATCAAAGTTGATTTTGACAAACCCTGGGGAGGGTTCCCAAGAAATAAAAAACGTTAGCCGATTCGCTGCCGAAGCAGCAGTGGAACCCCAGTGCCCAGAGCTATCAGAATCACTAGCGAAGCAGTAGAGAGTGTAGTCAGCAGAGAATGATAAGGCATTCCGAACAATCCTATGGGGAGAGACAACATAATAGTGAATATAAGCTGATTCTTCGATAACCAGATCTGGTAGGCTGTGGATACCCAAATGACTCCCTGTCGCTGGTTACCCCTCCTGATATCACTCAGAAAAGAGGACCTCCAGGAAACCGAACCCCTTTTCCTGACCTAATAACTAACCATATGCCAGATCTGTCTCACTCTAGGGTAGAGAAAAACAGTATGATCAATAGTCTCATCATCCTGGCTACACAAAGGGCAAGTAGGCCGGATGGGCATTTTCCTCTCAGAGACTAAGGAGCAAGTAGGGAGACAATCCCACACAAGCTTCCATATAAAGAGTTGAAGCCTGGGATGGATGGGAAGCTTCCACACCCACGCTGCCTCCATCGTACACCGAGCCTGTGGCCTATAGATCTGCATGAGCTCCCTGGACGGAGCACTAGAGAGATAAGATCTCTTCCATAATTTGATATCCTCAGTGTTGGGGAGATTGTTGAGAAATTGTTGCCCCAGTCTTATTGATTTTGATGATTACCAAAAGCCATGAATATATTAAAAGATGCAATGAAATTATTTACATGAGCAATAAATTTATTTATCATAATCAATGAGTATGTTAAGTATGACTTTAATCAATTGGAAAGTAGCTTCAAGCTCCATGTTTAAGCTTTCAAAAGGAATTTTTATACTTCATATCTCAATCAATGAGTTTTTGGAACATATCTTGAATTGATTCCTAATGTCAAATTTATTATACTCAAGTCAAAAATTGATTTAAAATTAATCTCGAACGAATTTCTAAGTCAATCAGAAAATTCTCTGATTTTTGATACGTTCCGGAGCCGACTCTAGAGTTTCAGAGTCGACTCCACTCAGTATACAGAGATGTCTGTTTGTCTCGAGTCGACCCCTGTGATTTCTCGAGTCGACCCCCGATTTTGTCGAGCCGACTCCATGACTGTGTGAGTCGACTCCGCGCAGACACCAGAGAGTTGTTTTTCTGAGCACTTCTCGAGTTGACCCCTTGCTTTTCATGAGTCGACCCCCGACTGTCAGGAGTCGACACCTTATTTTCGTTGAGTCGACCCCTTAACTTTCTGAATGTTTCTATTTTTAGCATTGCGTCTTTGAGCCGACTCGCCTAAAGTTGGAGCCGACTCCAACAAATCTGGGCATGATTTTTTCTGAATGCCAACTCAGCGTCAACGGTAAGATTTTTAAATAACGGCTAGATTTCTTTGTTTCTAACGACTATATTTTTGCAGAGTCTATAAATAGAGAGGCCGTTTTCAAATCAAAAGAGAGATATACAAATCAAGAGAGAAAAAGAAAAATCTTTCAGAAAAAGAGGAAAAATAGAGCGTCATTTGAAAAAAATCTGAGATTCAAAAATAGAGTGAAATCAAAGGTGTGAAATCAAAGGAGACTTCATCTGTGTTCAAGTTCATCAATCCAAGAAAGTTTTAGAAGAAAATCCAAGAGCCATTCAAGATCAATTCAAGAGATTTTCAACATTCAAAGAAAGGAAGAGAAAGCTCAAATCAACTCCAATATTCAATCCGTGAAGAATCTGAGCTGAGGCCTGATTCCACACTTCAAAGGAGTTGAGGAAAAGAAGAAAAGAAGAAAAGCCTGCACTCAAATCGGATCTAAACAGGCCCTTCTAAACCTTGCTTTTATTTTGAAATATCTGCTCTAAAGGAGTTGTTTTGTATTAAACTTATATTTTATCTTGTAGTTTGCTAATTCAATCAGAGGGTTGAATTAGTGGAGGTAGTGTACCTCGTCACAAGCTAAGGATAGCTTGGGTGTTGGGTTTTGTGCTGGTGAGCCCGTGTAAAATCGGCTAGGTTCGTTGTGATCCTGAGAAAACAATAAGTTTGGGTTGTAAGCTTGTAAAACAACTCGACTATAATCGAGAAGATTATAGTGTGGACCCAAGTGGAGCTTGGGAGTGGACGTAGATGTTGGATACACCGAACCACTATAAAATCTCTGTGTTTGCCGTGCTTATTTATCTCTCTCTCTTGCTATCATGCTTTAACTTGAAATAATTGTTTATATCCTCTCATCAATAGTTTAAATTGTCTTAAAAAGCTTAATTCTTAAAGAACCCAATTCACCCCCCCCTCCCTCTTGGGTTGCCATCTGGGCCAACACTCAGTATGGCCCGCGATGAGCGAAATAGAGAGAATACAGCGAGCAAGCTCTACACTAAATAACCGGGACACCGTGGGCTCATACCAGTAGGAGAGATCCTAAGAAATCAAATCAGAAACTCTCATACCACTAGAGACATCAGTACTGATAAAAGTAGGCCATCATAAGAGAGGAAGTTCCGCAATCCAGACATCCTAAACAACATCCACTGAAGTACCATCTCCAATCAACCAGGTGATGTTCTCCAAGACATCAGGTACATGCCTACACACCTCCTTCCAGAAAAAAGAATAGCCATGGGAAGACTGAATAGTCATATCCGAGGTCCAACCACTATATCTGGCTCGCATAAATGAACTCCAAAAGCAGTGCAGATCAAGAATAAACCGAGAGGCATATCTAGCAAGAAGAGCCTCTCTCCTCATAGTCAGTGACTGAATGCCAATGCCACCATCATAAATTGGCATACAAATAGAGTCCCATGACTGAAGGTGGATACCATAAACATCCTGCATTGAGCCCCAGAGGAAGTCTCTAAAACATCTCTCTATCCTTTTCAAACAAGTGATCGGGATAGCAGTATTAGAGAGAAGATAAAGAGGAAGAGACGTGAGAACCGACCGCAGGAGGGTAATCCTCGTCATCATAATAAACTAGTAATCTGCCATCCATCAATGCGTTCACGGACCTGACACTCAATATCATTGTAATCATAGCATCGCGGCCGTCTTCCTGTGGTAGGGATCCCTAGATACAAAGGGGGTCAGCCTAGTTACTGATGCCAAAAGTATGAAGGATGGCTTCCCTCATAGTAGTGGAAGTTTTCAGACTAAAGCATATCATCGACTTTTGAAGATTTACTTTTTGCCCAAAAGCTTGACAGTAGTTCTGAATGATAGAAGTAAAAGTAGTGTTGTTGACATTAGCCTGGCCAAGCAGAATACAGTCGTTAGCAAACAGAAGATGAGAGACTGCAGGCCCGATCGGACCCACCATAAAGGGGGCAATATGCAAATCATATTGTGCCTGGTAGAATGCACGCAATAAGTTATCCGCTGCAAGGATGAACAATAAAGGGGATAGCGGGCAACCCTGGCGTAGTCCCATAGTGAAGTAAAAATAACCAGACTAACTGCCATTAATAAGAAGAGAGAAAGATGGCCTATGGATGCAAGCTATAATCCAATCAATAAAGAGCCCATCGAACCAAAATTCAAGAAGAGTACGGTGCAGAAAACCCTAGGACACTCTATCATAAGCTCGCTCCATATCAAGTTTAACAGCCATCAGACACTATCGGCCAGAGGATCTTTGAAGGTTATGCATAAATTCCTGTGTAATAAGGATATTATCCGATATGCTGCATCCTTTAATAAAGGCTTCCTGCTCCACAGATATTATGCAGGGAATCACCTCCCTCAATCGAGTGGCTAAAAGCCGAGCACAAACCTTATACAAAGCAGTACAGAGGCTGATGGGCCGATAGTGAAAAGGAGTGAAGGCATGCAGGTGCTTGGGCACAAGAGTAATAAGAATGCGTTTCTGGTGAGCAGGAATAGACTTAGCTTGGAAAGCATTCTGTATGGCCTGCACAACATCGTAACCCATAATATCCTAGTATGACATGAAGAAGAAGGGCGGAAACCCATCAGGCCCAGGGGCCTTATCAGGGCCAAGGTCCCATAAAGCCAATCAAATCTTATCCACAATAATCGGTCTGATAAGAAGGTCATTTTCGGCTGTAGAGACCTTCTTAGGATACGGGACCGGCTGGACGGGGAGCCCAGCACCAGTAAGCTCAGACCATCTAGACTGAAAGAAGTGAAAAAATTGGTTCCTGATAAAATGGATGTCATTCTGATAATGCCCCTCCTCGTCAACAATTCGCCGAATCCTATTAGCAGCACGTCGCTTTAGGATGGCCTGGTGAAAGAATCTAGTATTTCGATCCCTGTCGCAAAACCACTGAACCCGAGATCTCTGCCTCCAATAGATCTCCTGCTACTGTAAAAGTGAGTGATGGATGACTATCTTAGCTCGGAGGGCAGTAAGATCAGAGCTGAAAAGACAACCTTCATTATCCTCTCTGATCTATAATGTAGCAATTTTAGCTTCCACCTGCTCAACTTGTTTGACTATGTCTCCAACCTTCACCCTGTTCCATCTAGAAAGATGATGTCTAGCTAGCTCAAGAGGCCTAGATAGCCTGTAGGCAGTAGAACCTTTCACTGGTATACGCCACACCTGAGCAACAATAGACTGAGCTACTAAGTAAGAAGTCCAGAACTGCTCAAACCAGAACTGTTTCCTCTATAGCGACACCGCCTCAGTGGATATCATGATAGGACAGTGGTCAGAAGCTATCCTCAGAAGATGAGTAACAGTGGCAGAGGGGAACATCTGAAGCCACTGGGGCATGGCCATTGCCCTGTCCAATCTCTTCCAAACATGAGCTGAGCCCTAATGGTTATTACACCAAGTAAATTGGGGACCCGAGAACCCCAAATCCAGCACCTCAGCAGAGGAAATGAAGGATATGAACTCTATAATTTCCGCTGAATCAATAAACTGTCTGCCCCCTCTCTTTTCATTGGCCCCGATAATGCAAATAAAATCACATGCAATGAGGGAGGGGTAACCCTGATCAAAAAGAGAGAGAACCTCTATCCAAAGAACCCGCCTCTTTCTGAAATCAGTACTAGCATAAACTCTCATAAGAAGCCAAGGGTCGGATGTTCCCTCAGATATAAAATATGCTAGTTACACCGATGTAAGGCATCCATCCTGACGGAGGTGTTGCACCATAGAGCTACAATACCTCTAGAAAGACCCATAAACTCCACAACATTGGAAGACCAAGATCTAGCCACCTGTCTCCGAAACCAAGCTAAACTGTCTCCCGATAAATGGGTTTCTAGAAGAATGCATATATCAAAATTATGAAGCTGCATAAGTCTCCCAAACGAGGAGCGAAACGAAGGTTTATGGGCTCCTCTAACATTCTAGAGAAGAATCTTCATTAGATAGATGGGGAGGGGGGTAGGGCCCCTGACTTATCCTCCAACATATCTGTATTAGGAGGGCTTCTAGAAGGAGAGGTGACTGCATCAGGCTCCAGCCTGAAACAAGCCATCACATGGGTAACCTCCCTCCCTTCACCGGTCTTGGCCACTAAGGGGGGCAGAGTCATGATCTGCAGTTCTTGCCCTTGTCCCTTAATAACTTCTTTGAGGGAGGAGACGATCAATTCATGGCTTGGACTCCGCAACTGAGATGGCAGGACAACTCCACCCATCTCACCCACAGGTGACACACCCTGATCACAGGTGATCTTAGCAACCTTAGCAATCTGGACAGCAGGGCCCCGGTTTGAGTCCGAGGCTGCTGAGAAGATAAATTTACCCTATGCACACTTAGATCCAGATGCAATGGCTTTACCTTTTCATTTTTCATTTTTAGTAGTTACTCGTTGGACTTGGGTCTCCACAGGCCTGGCCCGCTTCGAAGTACCAGGGAGAGCATCCTTCTTGATCAAGGGCCGGCCGGCCGATATGTCAGAGCCCAAAAGGGCAAATGGATTAGCCTTGAGAAGATTGGAATTCAGATTAGTCTGAATTTTACAGCTCTCTGTCTGAGATCCATTCCTAGTCTCAGAGTTGAGAGCTGAAAGCCCGGCACACCCAATTCCCCTCGGCACGCCACTCTCAACACAAGAGACCACCTTCTTCCCCGATGCCTTAGAGCCGAAGTCAGAGGCATGTTGGTCCGATAGCCAATTGACCTTCCCGGGCTACCGATGAGCCACCTTAGTCGGTAATTTCCACCCGTCTGTCAGTCAATTGCCCTCACCATGATCAGAACCGGGGAGAGGTTTCCCCCTATTCTCCAACATCAGTCCTTGGGTAGATCTGGGTTATCTCAAGGCTGCCATCCATGGCCCAAACTTAACTCCAGCCAAGGCTGCCTCTGTCCCCAGCACAGAGGAGCAAGATCCATTGAGATGCAGGGATCCACACCTAGGGCAAATCCCCTCCACAAGTTCATACGTATACTGCTACCAGAATGGTGCACGACTGGCCCTGACTCTGGCATCCAGCCAAAGTGGATGATGCAGGTCCACACGAACACAAACCCTGGTGAAACCTCCTCTACTCCGCTCTGTGTTGGGTGAATAAGTGAATTCAAAGATCCTTGCCGGAGCAAGAATGGTCCTCAGAATTTCCTCCAACTAGAACTCCATTGGCAAGTTTGGGAGCCTCACCCAAAGCAGGGCCATAGGCACCGAATCGGCCGATGGGATAAACTCAGGAGACCAAACCTCGGTTGCTATAGGTTGCCCATTTGTAATCCATGGTCTCCCTAATACCACCTTCTTGGAATTGTGATAAGCAAATTTAAAGATATAGCATCTGTGGGAGAGACACAGAGTATCAATTTTACCAGTAATTTCAGCTTTTTGAAACTCTCAGATTATGGCTTCCGAAGGAACCCACTTGTGAAAGCTCCTAGTTATGATAGCTTTCTCCTTCCATCCAACATATTTAATCTACAAAGCTTCAGTGGAAACCTGAATGATCTCTGAAAATTGCATCTTCAGCTTCGCCACCTATGCCGGTGACGGTGACGAAGCCATCCAGATGAAACGGAAAGCACCACTTCATCTCAACAGCGTTCGAGAAGCCTTGCTTTCGTCCATTGCAGGGGAACTATTAGGGACCGAGATATCCATAGTCTAGCGAAGACTGATTCACAATCATGGTGAAGCTCGCCGATATCAAAACCCCAGGTGATCGAGCGCAATCTTAAAGCAAATATGGAACAGAGCAAACACTCTTTGAAGTACGTGTTTCTTTCTTTTCTGCTTTTTGTTTTTTTAACGGTAATTTTTAGGTAGTGTTTGACTCCCCAAAAGTTATCCTTGGATAAATGTACATGATAGGTAAGAGAATAAGCATCTTTTTAAAATTACAACTCTGCCATCAAGGGATAACTTTAGTTATTTCTGGATTCCCTAGAAAATAAATTTAGGCAGTGTTTGATATTGGGGATAAGAGGGGATATCCCTAAATGCTATAGCTAGAGAGGATAGATATGAAAAAGTTTAACCAGAAAGAATAACCCATGTTTAAATGCTGTACATTTATCCAAAAATAACTTTTGAAATATCAAACACTATCTAAAAAAATAATCCATAATTAAATATAAATTATTCTCTAATTATATTTTTAAATATATTTTTTCTAATTATAACTTTTAAAAATAATAAAATATCTAAAAAATATCTCTTCCTGTCCTCTTTCAAACACTCCCTTAACCCTACGGCGTGCCAAAAGCTGAGCCTAAGACGCATCGTTGATGGGACCGCCGACGGTTTCAGCTCCCACGGTTCGCATCGGATCTCGCATCGGCCCCCTTGCTGGAGCCATCAAGAAACAGCTATGACTCAAGCAGGTCAACTCATGGCACCCCTGTCGTGGGACTTGGCCCGATTCCTCACGTAACGTGCCCAAGAATCGACAAATGGTGTCATACACAGCACGGGAGAGCAGTGAATTATAGTCATCCAACCGCACTTCGATCCAGTAGGCAGCGAGAGATGAGATCGGTGCCTCCGCTCCACCAGCTCCTCCTCCTCCTCCTCTTCCTCGCCGCCGGTTGCCGCTTCCCGTCGGCGGAGGCGGCGACGTTCACCTGCAACGCCACCGCGAAGGCCTCGTGCCGGGCCCTTCTGGGCTACGTCCCCCCCAACGCCACCACCTACGCAGCAGTGAAGTCCCTTTTCCAACGCTCCCTCCACTCCCTCCTTGGCGCCAACGGCCTCCCCCTCTCCACCCCCGTCTCCACCACCGTCCCCGCTGGTGCCGTCGTCCGCGTCCGCTTCCCCTGCACCTGCTCCCGCGGCTCCGGCTCCTCCGCCCGGAGCCTACCCATCTACAAGGTCAAGGTGGGTGACGGCCTTGACGCCATCGCCCGCAACGTCTTCAACGGCTTTGTCACCTACGAGGAGATCGCGGCGGCCAACAAGATCCCGAACCCGACCAAGATCGAGGTGGGGCAGAAACTATGGATCCCGCTGCCGTGCAGCTGCGACCCGGTGGGCGGCGCCGCCGTCGTCCATTACGCCCACGTGGTGGCGGCCGAGAGCTCGGTTGACGGGATCGCGGCGGAGTTCGGGACGGACGAGGAAACGCTGCTCCGCTTGAACGGGATGAGCGATCCGAAGAAGCTTCAGGCCGGCCAGATTCTTGACGTCCCTCTTCGAGGTCTGGTGCTCTGTTTCCTTTCAAATTTCTCAAACTTTATTACCATATACCAACCTTTCTTACTCTCCAAATATTTTTTAAGTTTAGAATTATTCTACTGGTTCTTAAAGCAAAATTGTTGCTATCCGGGCGTAGCTCAAATTGTTTTTGAATCTACCTAGTAGTTCTTAAAGCAATGGTAGAATCTTGGAGCAGTAAATTAACAGGATTTGGGATGAAATGCTTTAAAAGTAGTCTCTCAGTTCTTTAAACCAAAAAAGTTGGTATTTTGGGCTGTAACTGACCCGGAGTTTATGATGAAAGACTTCAATTCCGCCATCCATGTCTTTTCTTATCTTTCCAGTTGCAACTATTTACCACTTTCCACAGTTCAAAATTCAGTGCTAGAATTCTTTGGTTTAGGGACTCCACCTCACATCCCAATTCAATGGGCTAGTGAAGTGCTTAGGTCACTAAGAATAAAAAAGATACCTTTCTTTTCCCCAGCTTTGATGAGTCAACTTTGATGTGCTAGTGCAACACTCATAAATATCAATATGACAGATGAAACCCTAGCTTTTTTCACATGTATCCCTTAATGGTTCAATCATTTGTTAAAGTAAGAAAATGTTTGAAGATCCAAGCACTATATGTGGACTTTGATGCACAGAAGGGGTATGGGCTTTTACTTGATAAATGTCTCCTTTGAAAGATGAAGAGATAGTAAAAAGCACTGTTTTCTGCTGTTGAAACAAACAATTTAGTTAATGAAGATAAATCTGTTTGAAAACATGGTCTTTCCTGCAAACTTTTAGAAACATGGATAAGTGATACAGGTTATAAGTACAGACAAAAACTGTCTTTACAGTCTAATACAGTTATAAGTACAGACAAAAGCAGTCTTTGCAGTCTAACTTTGCATGCAAACTATTGCACCATTTGGTTTCAACAGGAGAAACTGAGTTTGAAAATGGCAAAAGGCAACTTTTTTGGTGATAAGGAAAAAGGCAATTTTGAAGAAACTATTCGGAGCATGTTAATTTTTTAATTTAGTCCTTTTTTCTTTTAGTGGATCTCATTAAAGGACATCTGAAATCTGTTTTGGAGATGTAGGTGATAGTGTGTTTAATTTCATACTTTCCTTTTTTGCCTTTTATTTATTTATTATTCTTCTTGTTTAACCTCGTTAATTCTGGCATGCAAGTATTCATCAAAATCCCATTATGATCAATAAGATCCTTAAAAGCAAGTATGTATGCTTGTATGCACAACTTCTGAATTCTATCAATAGATGGTCTCAAGCTAGCTCCACCCCTTCTGTCCAATAAATATGTTAAAAAGGGAAGGGCAAAAAAGGGTGTGACACCAACGTTTTGGGTGTGAATGCTTTGGATCAACCTCCTTCATGAAAGTGGTGGGGCAACTTTTTTTATTTTAGACTGTTATTTAAGAGAAACCATACTTGCAAATTTGTAAACCTTGGTATCTGATCAATTTTGGATGCAACTATGTGGTGTTACTCATTTGGATTAGCTGGAAGGTCTTCTTCAACAGTAAGATATAATGCATGATGTTTGGAAATGATATCCCATTTGAATATGGAAAAGGCTAGGAAGTGCCTTTTGAATTGGATGACATTGTTCCAATCAAATTTGAGCTTAGAAACCCAAATTATATATCATCATCTAGTGGTCCATGCATCTATCTAGTCCTGCATTTGTTATTAAGTAGGTGAAGCTATATTCCTTGTTCTATCAATTATTAATTTAAATCTAGTTAATGTCCTGTTGTCATCTAGATAAAGACCCAGGAGAAAATGTAGTTATTGGGTTATTATGTGCTAAATGTATTATGAATTAAAAAAAGGGGCTCATGGAGGGTTTCATATGGCCTTTGGATTTTTTTTTTTTTTTTTCATTTTGATATCTTGTAAAACATTAAATGTAATAACAAACCTAGAAAACCGCTCATAAGTCATAACAACCGCCCTGCCCCCAAAACCACCATCACCAGCAGCAATACATATAAATGCAGACAGATGCCCATGCAAAGCGAAATGGAAAGGAAAAAGAAAAGGGAAACGAAACGAAACAGAGGTTTACCAACTTCCTTACAATGGTCCACAGCTAGTCCATAAAAGCAACATTGCAATTGTGAATTAAATCTCAATTTTTAGAACATTACTAATTATTATTGAAAATACATTATTCTTGAATATTCCTCACAAATATGATTCAGGGGTAGAACATGAAAGGTGGAATGAGATGGACTAAAAGCACTAGGGAAAGGATTATTACTAGAAGGAAAACAAATGGATGTGTAATGAAAGTCAAACTGAGGACGTTAAAATATATAGCATACTTCAATATGTTCATAGGACATGGATGCAAGAATTTCTTAAGGCATATTCTATATATTGTTATGGGTTTGCTTTAGGAAAATCTGTATGTGATTATGTCATGCTCAAGTTTTGCAAGCTAAGAATTATAGTCCCAAATGCATTATTTTGTCAGAGAAGTCATGTTTGCTCTGTTAATTCTTGCTTCTACCTTCTAACTTTGACATCCATATACAAAGTTATCGGTAATAACGATGATAGACTTGGGTTTTGCATTCTGTTCTTACTTGAATATTAACAGGCTTGTAAACTGAAGCTTAAGAAGCAGGTTTAACTTGATCTGGTCCCTAGATTTTCCTTTCCTCTGTTTTCTGTTTCACCAACAAAGGATGCATCTTGATGTCACAGCTTGTTCCTCCTCAATAAGCAACACATCTATGGACCGTCACCTCCTCCTCCCAAATGGTAGTTATGCTCTTACTGCCAACAATTGTGTACTCTGTAGCTGCAGCTTGTCCTCTTGGCAGTGAGTAGCCCCTTCAAGAATCATCTTTTTGTTTGGAATTCATTCTGCAATTGAAATTGTTCATATGATAGTATATTTGTTCTTAATGATTCTCTGCGATTCTCCACTGTTTTATAGGCTAGATTGCCACCCTACCCAAGGACTAAACTCCTTATCTTGCCCTGCTGCAAAGTGTGGAAGTCTTTACCTCGGCAACTCGTCATCCATCTCGGCTTGTGAGAACACTACATGCGCCTACGCTGGCTACACCAAGAACACCACCTTCACCATCTTCACCAAGAACACCACCGTCTCCCAATGTGGTAGTAAGTTTTCTCTCTCAACTCCACAGCCTCCTTTTTTAACCACTCGTTGTAACTTTTATTTATCACTCATGCTTGTGCTCTCTCGTCTGACCAGATGGGAGTGCGCCATCGTCTCAGCCAAGCAGTAGTTTGCTACAAGGTTGGGATTGCAAGGGTTGAAATGGATGGCTTTACTTTGTTTTGGTTTTCTTTGGCGTGGCATGGATTGAAAGGGTCCTCCAACCTTTTCCTACACGGCTGCAGTACGTGTATCGTAGTTTCCTTTCGTCATGCATGTTGGATATTGAATTTTGTATTCAATACAATAAGCCCCATTGTAAATATGTTAACTGATCGAAATGTTTATATGTTTGTCTCAATCTAATGCAATATTAGACTTTCAGTTAGTTTCTACATGGAAGCGTGCATCGATTTGGAATGGAACCATTGATAACTAGATCCTATTGGTCCATGGGATCGATAGATGGGCCCGTTGAAAGTAAGTTATTTAAATGTCGAAACCCTCCCAAAATGCAGTTTTTGGAAGGATGTGCTTGAATGGACTCGCGAGTGCTATTAGGGACTTTGGAGCTCTCCCATTTGGGTTCAGTTGGCAATGTCTCAATCAAATAAATAGCTTGCATCGTTAGCCAAGATCACCTAATTGTTCGCATTTACGTAGCTAATTGGTCAGTATTCAAGTCCCAGTTCCCCGAATTCAAACGATGTCCCGAATATATCCCTGGAACGGACCATATTGGCCCGAATTCCATAGTACGAGGACGTGGGTCGGATTCAAAACCGGGCATGAGATCCGACCCTCTAAACTTATGCGGTCTGCCGCGCCGCTCCAAAACACAGCGTACGTTACTTCCATCGGATTGAACCAAAAAGAAGGAAAAGAAGATAGGGAAATTCAACCTTTCAGTCTTATAAACAACACTTAATCTGTACATGAACTTCATGTTAAGAATTACCTAGCAAAGCCACCTTCTTCTTTTGGTTTTCTTCTCAAATTTTGATTCTACTTAATCATTTAGGGTATGTGGCATCGAAAGGATCTGCACTGTAACTTGCTTATGGTTTTCTTCTCAGCTGAAATCTTGATCAGGCAAGGATTTGAAGCTTCAATTGGAACAGATCTGTAACTAGAATCAAGCCAAAATTGACCACAAAACGTAATTTTAGGAATATCAATCAATTAAGTCCAGTCTGGTTCTAGATCCCATCAAAACCAACCACAAACTCACTGATAAGCTCATTATCTCAGGCAATCTAAACCAGTATACTCCAACATATCGGCTGACCCACTACCAATGTACCAGCTTTTAATCTTCATTTACCATCTTCAACAGGTTTTTTTTTTTTTTTTTTCTGAATCCTAAAAAATTGCACTTTGTCTCGTTTTTTTAATATAATTAACCAATATCTCAAAAACCTAGACCTAGGCGTACGTTACATATTTAGCTAACCAGAGCACCAACTTTTAAAGATCTTAGGCTATCTGTTTTGAATGGACAAAAAAAATCCATTTTACTGAGCTAACCAGAGCACCAACTTTTAAAGATCTTAGGCTATCTGTTTTGAATGGACATATAAAAATCCATTTTACACGTACTTTATTGGACAAAAATTTCAACTAAATAAGCTACAAAAGGAATTCCATCGTAGAGATATAATACGTTAAAATAACTTTATCAAGGCTGGTCCCAAGCCGAGTAAAAAGAGAAAAAAGAATCCTTCAAATATGAACCAACTAAATCAAACTATACCAAAGGCTAAAACATCCCCATTTAAGTGTCAACTTAATTCTAAATAAAGCAGAATGAAGGAAGTAGATTCATGTAGCCGACCCTATATAATTGGGAAAAAGGCTTAGATGAGTTGAGTTGAGTTGAGATAATACGTTAAAATGCAAGCACAAACAAGATACCAGTTTTCATCCACTTGAGGCACTGCCTTTACTTCTATCCAATTTCCAGTCCATGAAAATGTAAACTATCAATAAGAAACCCTTCCTGAAAACTCAGTCCAGCTCTTTCTTGGTTTCATCTCTTTTAGTTATCCAAATTTAAACCAGAAATTGTATGATCTAGGGGAAACATGGTCAGACAAAAAAGGGATTTTCATCAACTGGTCCTTTCAAAATAGATATCCCAACTTCCCACAAGAACTGATAGCCTGTTTTATTAGACATCCATTCCAACATAATCATCTCCATGACCAAGAACATTCGATAATAAAACTATAGAGATGGTCATTTCTCAAATAGATAATAGAGATAGTCATAAAAATGCCTAAAAATCTATTGAAGTATCAAAAACATTTGATAATAAAATGGTAGCAATAAAATTTTCATTTCTCAAAGGCAAGCATACTTGCATGAACGCATGCACACACGCACACAACCACACAAATGCAGATGTACATGCATGCATATTAAAAAGATGTACTCTTCAGGGAGAGTACTTTCGCCCTTCTTATATGCAAAAAAATGCTGCTTGCCATTAATGATATAAACTTAAAAAGTACATTATCAAAAAGCAAGGTTCATCCTAGACTTGATAACAGAAAGGTTTCAACTCATTGTTGTTTGTCAACAGATTCAGAATTTAACATATGAACACAATCAAAACTAGGAAGAGTGGCATATCTTTTTCAATACAAAAAATGAAAATGAAACAGAAAAAGTATAAGGTGGCAGACATATAACTCGCTTGAATACAGATGGCAGATTTCCTGTCAGAAAGAACGCCATTATCTTTGTGTCTTCATCTAAGATTGCACGAAATCCGACTATTCTAGACAAAGATAACTCTCCATCGCCTCCTTAAATCTGAGAACCAGTCATCTGCCACAATCCTCAACCAGAAACAGCACATGATGCAAAACAAAACTCCTTATTGGGACGGACCCATTCCACTGCTTCCTAGACCCATCTTCTGCCCCAACTCCGTGAGCTGCTCAACAAACTCGATCCCATTAAGAACCTCCGTGGTACCATATATGACATGCTTGACCGGCTGTGAACGTTGTCCTAGCTCCATCAAACTTCTATATTCAACATAATTCCCACCACCTATCATGAAGACGATTGCTTCTTTGAAAGGTCCCCTCAATTGTGCCCCAGATCCTGACCTAGGGGCTCGTGGATCAAACACAAGGTAGGAATCCACCTCCGGGTTCGGCTTCCCCTCCATCAATGCTTCCACCGTCCTTGTTAGTGCCAGTTGTCTCCCACCTGATAAAAGATTTTTCATACCTGCAGTCACAGCACTAATGGATTGCCCATAAAGCTTCTCAGCCCAATCCACAATGTTGCCCCTGCTTGCCGAGCTTGCTGAAGCTGCCAATGATGCATTCAAAGACTTTATCTTCTTCACATACTGAAAGGCACAAGTATCCACCTCGGATTCCCTCAATGCTGCTTCGATCGACTCTACTTCAGATTGCGGTGTGGTCTCCAGAGAAAGAAGGTAGGTTATTGCAAGCCGAATCTTATCAGCCTTTGCACCCTTCCTCTGAGAAGACCAAGCAATTGACTCTTATCTACACTTCCTTTGGTCAGCATGTCATTCTCAAGATTGCAATAACCATCCAAAGACCTCTCCTTGATCTCACCCAACAGCACTGTGGCGATGTTGGTATGCTTGTCGATCATCTTCTTCCGCTCGGTGAGCTCCGGGAGCGAGTTCACAGCATTCATCAGATGCTTCGTATTCCCAATGAGATCGGTACCATCAAACTCAACACCATCCTTCCCGCCAGTGCGCTTATTCACCTCATCGACATCCTGCTTGTACTTACTCAGCTGGATCTCGATTTCTTCCGCAACCTTCTGAAATGGAGACCAACTGTTGGAAGCCCAGAACGAATCGGAGTCATCCAATTCATAAGATTTGGCAGCAGCGTTCTCTGCGGGCATGGTCACTCTGTTCAGCTTCATTCCGAGCACGTCATGGACCAGTGGCCGATAGCTCCAGTCATGCTGGATCCCAACTGCGAGCTCAAAATTCCGATCAAATATGCAGAGGATCGGGCGCTGGAAGGAGCCCGTAAGACCACCACCCTCCGAGAAAAGATTGTTTTTTATCACCAAATGGTCACGGATGCGTGAATCCAGAGCCGACGCAACCATCTCCGCCGGGCCGCCGCGGGCACACCGGATTACCGGCACAACCCCCAGGGTGGCGAGGACGCAGAACAATCCACTGACGATCTTCTCGACGATCTCCTCGATCTCGCGGTCCCCGGCCGAGGGATCGTTGATCTGGACGTAGGTCTTGGGCTGGGCCAGCGAGAAGAGGGAGTCCTCCAGGGTGACGAACTCTAGGTACTGATCGTAGATCTTGGAGATCCGGTGCACGGAGTCCTTCTCAAGGGTCTTCGAGGCGAGGTCCTCAAGGAGGGGGCGGGGAAGGGAGGAGGACAAGTTGAGGTGGAATGACTCGTAAAGGCCACGATTCGCGTCGGCGGCGATCCGGTCGATGTTTTCCGGCGTGGGGCGGACGAAGTAAATGGCAGGGACATCGGGAACGGTCTGGCGGCTCTTGTCGATGGGGAAGAAGAGGGTGATGCCGTGCTTCCGGAGTTCATTAACATGGATCAGGGGGGAGAGGACGCCGCGGCAGAAGGCGTCCATTATCAGGATCTTGTAGACCTCCTCGGCGGCGGAAGCGGTGGTGGTGGAGGAGATCCCGCCGCTAGGGTTCGGCGGCTGGTTCAGATTCAGCATCCGAACAATGAGGCCTGGGAGGAAATGGATCAGCGTTAGGGGATGAGGCAGAGAGGGCAACAGATCGAGATCGGGAGGAAGAGAGGACTTACTCATTTGCTTCTGCCGAAGATTAAGCGCCATGGATGGGACAATTCCCAAGGGTCTCCTTCCTTCTAGGGTTAGGGTTTTGCGAAGTCCACCTCCTTGAGAGATAATACCAGGGTTAGGGTTTGGATTTGGCTCTGGGAATCGGAGGTGGAGGGGAGATGGAAGCGGTGCGGCAGAAGACACAGGCCCGTGGCGACTTCAAACGACCGCAACCGGCGTCGGTCACGTGCGGTGCACGTGAGATAAGCACCAAAATCTTGATGCTTGGATCCTGATTATATCACTCCATATTTTCATTTCCCCCCATTACCGTTAAATTATTACCTGATAGAAGGTAGACTAAGACGATTAAAAGCAATAGATTTTCGAGAGATAAAAAAAGGACAGCAACGTTGGAATTAACAAAATATTATATAATTTTATTTTTATAAGAATAAATTATATTAATAAAATATTAATAATATTTTTAAATTTCATTTTTAATATTTATCTAGATGAAAGCTTTATTTAAGATATTGTTACTTTTATAATTTTCTCATCTTATTTTTTTTAACCATGCATCAAATACACTTTAAGAAATAAGTGGCACTGAGGAGAAAGCAGAGTAATATAAATCTAAATATTTAATTTTCTTAATTATATTTATTATATATATATATATATATATATAGGTTATTCATTACTTATGGGAGCAGTTGATTTAACTTTGGCCGTGAGAAAAAAAAATTGGTATGAAAATTTTAATTATGTTATTTATATTTATATTTTGATAACTAATATGTATCTAATTAAATGAAAATGAGCTAATGACTTAAAAATCTATAGTTTGTTTGCATCGCGGTATCCGTATTAGTCTAAAAAAATGATAAATTTAATTTAGAAAAAGATGTCGAACTAAAAATTTTTGAATAATTTTTTTCTCTTCATTTATATGTCACCCGGCTAGGTATAGGCTTTTTTTTTTCTAAGTATGGAAGCGCCCTAGCAGGGACTGGCCTTAGCACGCCTCATGCTAAGTCAGCCTCTCTCTCTCAGAGTCGTTGCGCACAACTAGTAGGATGAGGTTAATCGAGACCTCCCCCTACAGGAACCCCAGAAACCCCAACAAGTAATCACAGATAATGCCCAGCCCCAAACACAAGATGTACAGGGTCAACACTACCCCAACCTCTTTGATTAATACAATCCTAAGAGGAAGACAAGATGAATATGTGCTGCAGCACTACAAGAAATCTCTCACGATCTCTCCCTCACCTTGCCCTTAGGCTACAAGATGACTCACCCCGTAACCCGCACCGATCGTATCTTCTCTCTCCTCCTTCTCGCCCAAAGAAAGTGGTGGAGACTAGAAGATGCCGCCCACCTTCTTGATAGCCGGCTGGATAGGATCTCCTTTGATACCTCTCCGTGTGTTGTTGTGTCGAAGACCTCCCTCTTATTTATAAGATTGAGCCACCGCCTCATCCAAAGCTGCCGTCCTTATCCCTTTGACATCCTTGGCCTTATCTCCATGCACGCCACTTTTGAATCACCGCTTGATCCTCTCCAAATCTTATTTCTAGATAACCGGTTGTGTAGGCTGATTAGGAGATCTCGTTGCCGCTGGGTAGATGCCTCCAAACGTCATCAAAAGGACTCCACCGATGGCTTAGGATAATGCCCAAACAACCATCAACCAACTCCCCCAAGAGTCTCAAATCTTCAAGTTAGTTAGTTGTAGATAAGGGCTGAAAATCTTATCCAAAATCTTATCCAACATCTTATCCAAAACCTCCCAGCTGGATCCCCAAATCTTATCCATAGGATAAGGTTTGGATTCGTCTGATCTGGACGAGATTATTCCCCCAAAATTGGCTTGGAAGTCTGTTGGACGGTTGAGGCCGTTGCAGGTGCGTCTGGGCGGTTTTGGGCTTGCCGCACTCCACGTTGCTAAGGGTTGGCTCCGGGTCTTCTTTGGCCGCGCATGCCTTGCTGAAACTGGGCTTGCTGATGCCGACTCCGCGTGCCGTCGCGTTAGGAGATGGGTCCGCATTCGGCCTTGGCGCTTGGTCCACCAACCTCGCACCAAGTGTTTGACTAAGTGTGGGGCTTGCCGGCCCCATGGACGGACGTGCGCATCCTGTGGCACGGTCAAACTCCGTCCTGGCAGGTCCTCGGCCACCTGCCTTGCCCGCGCTGTGCACCGCGGGCTGCGCTACGGCCCTCCTAGCCGTGCGCATCACTAGGGTGGTGACAATCCTCCCCCACCTGAAGACGCTGACGTCCCCATCGCGCTCGCCCTCACGTAGGCCTGAATGTCCTCCTCGAGCTGCCAAAGTTCTTCTGCTCGCCTCCAGGTGGCGTCGGAAACAACCTCTCCGTGCCATTGTACCAGATACTTCGTGTACTGGGGTCCTTCACTTGTACCCACCTTTCGGTCCGCTAAAATTCTTGCAATCTTCCTTGCAAACTTGGGTCGGATGGCAGGGCGCATCCTGCCTGGGTTCCCTAACTCGTTTGCAGCCAGGTCTCCATGGTATGGTTTGAGGAAGCTAACGTGGAAGACTGGATGAATCTTCAGTCTGGCAGGCAAGGCCAGTTTGTAAGCTACTTCTCCCACCCATCTAAGTACTTTGAAGGGTCCGTCATACCTTGGCAAAAGGCCTTTGTGAACTTTTGCTTGGTCGCTCTCCTCCAAAGATAGGGCGTAATTTTCAGCATCACAAGATCGCCCACCTGGTACTCCATTGGTCGTCGATGCTCGTCTGCACGCAGCTTCATCTGCATAGCCGCCCGCACAAGGCTGTCACGCGCCTTAGCGATATTTTCGATCTTGTCCCTTGCAAATAGATGCGCCGCTGGACATGGGCCGTCATACTATCGTGCAACCTCCAAGGGCGTCCTAGGCTGGTAGCCTAGGCATAACTCTGCTGGACTTTGATTTGTTGCTGAAGACCGGTTTAGATTGTAGGAAAATTGTGCCGCATCCAGCAACTCAAGCCAGTTTCATTGTCTTACGGTGACGAAGTGCCGCAGATACTCCTCGAGCAATGCATTCACCCGCTCGGTTTGGCCGTTCGTCTGAGGGTGATATGCTGTGGAGAATTTAAGCTCCGTGCCCACGATCTAAAAAGTATGGTCCAGAACTTACCCGTGAATCGGACGTCGCGGTCGCTGATGATATCTCCGGGCAAACCGAAGATCTTGACCACATGGGTGAAGAAGAGCGCCGCGCACGTCTTGGCTGTGCATGGGTCTGGTACCGCCATGAAGATAGCATACTTGAAAAATCTGTCCACCACTACAAAGATGGTATGCTTGTCGTCCACTTCCGGAAATCCCACTATGAAGTCCATGGAAATAGATGCCCATGGTTGGCTTGGGACGGGCAACGGTTGCAGTAGTCCCGCTGGCTTCTTGCGCTCCACTTTGTTCATCTGGCAGATCAGACAACTCCGCACATAGGCCTCCACGTCTCTCCACATATTTGGCCAGTAGAAGTCACGAGATAGCAGGGCATACATCCGCTCCATGCCCGGATGTCCTGCCCATCTTGAGTCATGGGACTCTTTTAATAAGTCGCGCTGTAAAGCTTCATTCTTCGGCACAACTAGCCTGCCTCCATGTGCGCGAAGCAAGCCGTCCTGGATCTAGAAGCGCCGCACCAGTCCGCTCGTCACATCACGCATTAGCTTGGCGTATGCCGCGTCCGCTTGCGCTGCCTTGCGGATACGCTCTATAATGCCTGACTGCATGGTCGCCACCGTGGCCACGTACTCTTGTACGACTTGGCGGCTAAGGGCATCGGCCACTTGATTCTGACGTCCTGGCCGATGCTCCCAATCGAAGTCGAACTCCGCCAAGTATTCTTGCCAACGAGCTTGCTTGGGCATCAACTTGCGCTGGGTCTTGAAGTAGGTGTTGGCGATGTTGTCGGTAACAATTTTGAATTTAGTTCCGAGCAAGTAATGGCGCCATACCTCCAAGCAGTGTATCACAGCAGTCATCTCCTTCTCGTGCGCCAAATACCGTGTCTCGGCGTCCTTGAATTTTCTGCTCTCATATGCTACTGGATGTCCCGCCTGGACCAAGACTCCACCAAGCGCACGGTCGGATGCGTCCGTGTGCACTTCAAAAGGATCCTCAAATCTGGGTAACTGCAAGACCGGCTCCGTAGCTAGCGCCGTCTTCAGCTTACCGAAGGCCTCCTCACAGTTGGAGGACCAACTCCACCTTCGCTCCTTCTTGAGCAGATCGGTCAAAGGGCTTGCGATGGCCGAGTACCCTTTGATGAACCTCCGGTAATAGTTTGCGAGTCCTAGGAACGATCGGAGCTCGCTCACTGTAGCAGGTGTCGACCAGTCCAGGATGGCCTGGACCTTGGCACTGTCCATCCGTATCGCGCCATGGCCAACGATGTGTCCAAGAAAATGGACCTTGGTGCGTGCAAACTCGCACTTCTCCCTTTTGACGTAGAGGCGATGCTCCCGAAGTCGCTGCATAACTCGCCTCAAGTGCTCCACATGCTGCTGCAGGCTACCGCTGTAAATGACTATGTCGTCCAAATAGACTATGACAAAGTCATCCAGGAAGTCATATAGGATGTCTGTCATGAGATTGCAGAAGGTAGCTGATGCGTTTGTCAGGCCAAAGGGCATGACCAGGAATTCAAATGAGCCGTACCGGGTCACACACGTCGTCTTTGATTCATCACCTGGCGCAATACGTACCTGCCAGTATCCAGAGCGTAGATCCAATTTGCTGAAGTATTCCGCCTTTGAAAGACGGTCGAATAGATCTGCTGCGTTGGGCACCGGGTAGCGATTCTTCACGGTGACCTTGTTGAGGGCTCGATAGTCCACACACATGCGCAGAGATCCATCCTTTTTGCGCTGAAAAAGGACCGGTGCTCCGAAAGGGGCGCGGGATGGCTGAATCAGTCCCGCGGCCAGTAACTCATCCAGCTGAGTGCGTAGTTCCTTCAGTTCTGCAGGGCCCATGCGATAGGGGGCCTTTGCCGGGGCACGCGCTCCGGGCTCCAGCTCGATTCGATGGTCGTGCGTGCGCCGTGGCGGTAATTCCTTTGGTAGCTCGTCGGGCATGAGATCGGCGAACTCCTGTAGTATCTCCCCCACCTGCACGGGCACCTCCTCTGCATCCTTTGATTCGGGCTGAACTTGGACTAGTGCCGCGACATATGTCTGGTCTCCTTTCCTTAGGCCTTTGCTGAGTTGCTTAGCGGATATCAGCCCGCTATCTGGAACTGTGCGCGAACTGGTGTTGGCCATCTTATGCTTTGCAACGGTTGACTGACCGCTGCTCTCTTCCTTAGCGGCTGGTGGCAATGCTGAAGCGAAACCGGTGCTGTCCTCCGCTCCTATCAGCATGCCGTTGAGATGTGGAATGATCATTGCCTTGGCTGCCTTGAAGAACTCCAGGCCAAGTATGATCTAAAAATCGTCAAGTGGGATCACCAAAAAGCTGCAAAGCCCTCTCCAGGGGCCGATTTCTAAATCAGCCTTTGTAAGGCCATTCACCTTCGCTGCCTTTGAGTTGATGGCCTTTATCATGGTTGCAGCGGTGGAAGTCTGCAACCCTAACTCCTTCGCTATGTCTTCTGCGATGAAGTTGTCGGTGGCACCCATATCAATCATGGCCCTCAGCTGGTGGCCATTGACCTTCACGAAACATAAAGAAGCCCTTTGCAGGATGGCAGCTTCTTGGTGACAAGCGCATTAATCGCTTGCAACGGGTTCACCCGGGAGGGTCCCTCTGAGTCGCTGGATTCCTCGACCAATTGGGAGATCAAGGCCGTAAGCTTCCCCTTCTTCTGACAGTCGCACATCCGATGTGCACCTCCGCAGATGAAATAGCCTTGGGGCCGCTTAGATCTGGTCGTGGTATCCTTAGACTGCTGAGTAGTTCCCTTCTCTTTTTGGGATGTCGTCTTCTTCTTCTTCCCTTGCTTCTTGGGATGAGACGTCTTGCCCTCCTTGGCTTTAGCTTTCTGCTTGCCAGGGGCGGGGGTAGGCGTAGTGGTACGAAAGTCGACGAAGCTCTCGGCAGCAGCCATTGCCGAATTGAGATCTTTCACTCCTTGCCTTCGCAGCTCCACTTGCGCCCAATTCTGCAACCCCGACTGAAAGTTGAACAACTTGTCGGCTTCGGACATGTCTGGTATGTCGAGTAGCAATGAGCTGAACTCCTTGACGTAGTCTCTGATGGAACCCGTCTGCTTCAGCTTCTTCAGTTGGTCCCTCGCCACCCATGTGACGTTATGAGGGAGAAACTGAATCTTCAACTCTTCTTTGAGGGCCTCCCAAGTTGTAATTCCTGGCCTATCGGCGTTTCGATCCTCCGCATTGCGAGTACGCCACCATAGCTTGGCATCACCAGCAAGGAATACGCTGGCGAGACGGATTCGTTGCGCTTCCGGTATATTCATTGCTAGGAAGTACTCCTCTACGTCCCATACGAAGTTCTCCAGTTCCTTGGCGTTGCGCGCGCCGCTGAAAGGCTTCGGATCAGGTACGGATCTGGGATGGATGTGGTAGATTCGCGTAGGGCTGGCGTGTGCGCTCTCTTTTGAGGGCATCCACTTCATCTCCCAGCTCCTTGATGCGATTCAAAACCTCCTCTAGAATGGCATCTCTTCCGTCCTGTTGGCCTTCATTGGAAGAGCTTGGCCCGGCTCCATGATCTGGTTGTGCCGGGATCGCCTGCTGGATCTGATTGATCTGCTGCTGCTGCTCCAAGGATCGGGTGATGAGATCAGTAAACCCATCCTCTGGAGGAATCCCGACAATAGCCTCGAGCCTTGCTATTCGATCGTTGTGATTCACCATGGTTGATTTTTAGAAGAAGAAAAAAAAAAAATGTTCTTGGGTTCTTGTATTGAAGGCGCTCTGATACCCTCTTGTCACCCGGTTAGGTATAGGCTATTTTTTTTTTCTAAGTACGGAAGCGCCCTAGCAGGGACCGGCCTTAGCATGCCTCGTGCTAAGTCAGCCTCTCTCTCTCAGAGTCGTTGCGCACAACTAGTAGGGTGAGGTTGATCGAGACCTCCCCCCCTACAGGAACCCCAGAAACCCTAACAAGTAATCACAGATAATGCCCATCCCCAAACACAAGATGTACAGGGTCAACACTACCCTAACCTCTTTGATTAATACAATCCTAAGAGGAAAACAAGATGAATATGTGCCGCAGCACTACAAGAAATCTCTCACGATCTCTCCCTCACAAGATGAATATGTGCCGCAGCACTACAAGAAATCTCTCACGATCTCTCTCTCACCTTGCCCTTAGGCTACAAGATGACTCACCTCGTAACCCGTAGATGATCGCTCGTAGGAAGCTCCTCAACGGCACCGATCGTATCTTCTCTCTCCTCCTTCTCGCCCAAAGAATATCTTCTCTCTCCTCCTTCTCGCCCAAAGAAAGTAGTGGAGACTAGAAGATGCCGCCCACCTTCTTGATAGCCGGCTGGATAGGATCTCCTTTGATACCTCTCCGTTTGTTGTTGTGTTGATTGCTTTCCCTCATGAAGACCTCCCTCTTATTTATAAGATTGAGCCACCGCCTCATCCAAAGCTGCCGTCCTTATCCCTTTGACATCCTTGGCCTTATCTCCATGCACGCCACTTTTGAATCATAGCTTGATCCTCTTCAAATCTTATTTCTAGATAACCGGTTGTGTAGGCTGATTAGGAGATCTCGTTACCGCTGGGTAGATGCCTCCAAACGTCATCAAAAGGACTCCACCGATGGCTTAGGATAATGCCCAAACAACCATCAACCAACTCCCCCAAGAGTCTCAAATCTTCAAGTAAGTTAGTTGTAGATAAGGGCTAAAAATCTTATCCAAAATCTTATCCAACATCTTATCCAAAACCTCCTAGCTGGATCCCAAATCTTATCCATAGGATAAGGTTTGGATTCGTCTAATCTGGACGAGATTATTCCCCTAAAATTGGCTGGCTTGCCGCACTCCACGTTGCTAAGGGTTGGCTCCGGGTCTTTTTTGGCCGCGCATGCCTTGCTGAAACTGGGTTTGCTGATGCCGACTCCGCGTACCATCGCGTCGGGAGATGGGTCCGCATTCGGCCTTGGCGCTTGGTCCACCAACCTCGCACGAAGTGTCTGACTAAGTGTGGGGCTTGCCGGCCTCATGAACGGACGTACGCATTCCGTGGCATGGTCAAACTCTATCCTGATAGGTTCTTGGCCATCTGCTTTGCCTGCGTTGCGCTACAGTTCTCTTAGCGGTGCATCACTGGGATGGTGACATATAGGCAGTTTTTTTAAATATATAATATTATTCAGAAGGCACGATCTTAAAATACTACGGCCGTCTTCGAGGCGCTATGCCGGCCTCGAATTTTGAACTGAAAGCCCCACGTCACTCCCCTCGTTGCTTGCCTCTTCCGTCTCGACTCCTTTGGCGGCGATCAATGGCGAAAATCGCCCAGTCCCAGAGCCTGCCGGCCGACGTCGCCCATCTCATCGATCAGCTCGAACGCCATTGTCTCGCTCCCGATGGCTCCTGCATCTCCAAATCCGCCCACGCGGATCTCCAGCTTGTAATTCCCTCCTCATTCCAATCCCATCTCCCTAGATCTCGTTTTCAATCCTCTTTCTTTGATTTCACTTTTCGATTTGAATTGTAGGCGAGGGAGGAGATGGCGAGAGAGAGGACGCGGTACTTGGAAGCTTTGGTATGCAGGCTTCTTCTTTTAGTGGATTTCGTTACGGTTAGGGTTCTTTTGTACCAGAATGATTCTTATTTAATGGGATTTCGTTTGGGTGTGAGTGCAGGCGGTTTATTGCGAGGCAGTTGCAATGGTAGAGGAATACCAGCAGGCGGTGTCCGCTGCGAACCTCGGGGGAGTTAGAGATCTTCAGGGTGTCTACCCACAGCTCGGCTTGAATTGCTCCCCTCAGGTTTGATCCCTCACTCGATGAAAAAACCTAGATCTTGTTGGAAAATTGGGCATCAAACTTTTACCCCAGGCTTGATCTTGCACTCCGATGAAATAAAACAGATCTTCTTGGAAAATTAGACATCAAATTTATCTGTAATTCTTAGAAAGCGTAGTTACATCTAGATATAGAATAACATTGCTTGAATAATGTAAAAATGGGTAGCTTATGCTTGTCTGCAAGTGTAACTTTCATAATTTATGTAAAAACTATGCAAAATTAGTCTTTTCCTCATGAATTTGGAGAAGAAGAACTATGCAAAAGCCTGATGCATGATTTTGTTCAAGACTAATTTATGGCAGAGTGTTTTGTTACCTGCATCAGAACTTGTACTTCACATTCTCTATCATTCTAACGCTTGGGTAATGGTTTCTCCTTATTTCAATTTTGTGTGTCTACTGGTGTTGATCCAATATGAAGAAAAAAGACCATACAGCACTTACAAACTTTCAGAGTCGGTTGATCCTAGCATTACAGAACCATCATGATAATTCCTCACCATATATGGGGATATGTCTCTGGTCCATATTGAGTTCCATATTGACTAAGAAAAACATCTCTGACTAGCTTTAACAATATTTGTCAAGTTGTATTGACTAGGATGACTTGGATATTGGTATTGACTGTTGGTATGGACTCCAACTGGTGTCATCACACTGAATCATGTGTAGCATCTAGATTAAGGAAAATGTGTTTACATCTTTTTAAATTGCCATATATCAGAGTTAATATCATATCTAACATTAGTTGAGTGTCCAATGAGCATGTGCATTCTTATGGTATCATGATAAAGCATTTGAAACAATCCAATAATTTCAGGTTTATGAATCTCTTGAGCATCGATTATCTGTTGCTGAGGCTGCTCAAAGATTGAGACTTCCTCTTCTTTCTAAAGATGGGGAAATTCATGAGGAAGAGATTGAAAAAATGAGCATGACATCAAGGAGCTCTCTTGATAGTACAGCTACTAGTGTCACACCCAGGTCAAGTACAAATTCAACGAGTTTCAACAATAGTTATGCAGCTAGCAGTGTCAATATGCTGGGTGTTGCTGCTCAACCTAATAGTGATACTGTTGAACCTGGAGTTGGTGGTGTGCCAGATCATTTTCTTGGAGTAACAGCAACTTATCTATGGCAAGTCCAACAAGAGCAACCTGCCCTGGCTGTGGTGTGTTTCATTGGAGTTTATGGTTTTGAAGTTACATTCATATAAATGCATATTGTGTAACTAGAAAGGCACATTGTCCTTTTTGCATGGTGGAGGCCTTGTTAATAATTAATTTTAATCATGGTTCAACCTTCATGTACGTCAAGCCAACATGTCTGAGAAGTAGTATTATTGTTGTAGGACATGGCAGAATATCAAAGATCCCTTGTTAGGGAAATTGAATCCCGCTTAGAAGCTAAGTGCGATACTTTGGCTGATGTCTTTACAATGGATGGGATAGGTAAATAATAAATTAAATAATAGCAGGAAGATGGCATATATAGTTATTAGAACTTTATTTAATCCATCTGATGTATAAGCTGTGGTATATGTGCAGCAGACTCATCTTCCATTAGTCAGATAACAAGTGCTCGTCTTCCAGAAAGGTGAACTCTTTCCTCTCCATTTTATATTATAGTTCTTTTCCTTGCTTCACTGACCAAGTCTTGCATATGATGTTCTATCGTTTGTTTTGAATGCTGTCATGTCTATTGTCCAATTTGTTCCAATATTGTTTTTATTTTATTTTATTTTTACAAACATAACACTCCTTTATGAACTCAAAGTTTCTTGCGTGCCTATAGTAATTTATTTTCTGATTAATGAATTAAAATCTTAGCACACAATGCCAGATAACATTTTCAATACAATTAGATGTAAAAAAGAAAGTGGATTAGTAACTAATTATTACATCTTCATCCATGTTTCTTGTTAAATGCCTTGGGAGCTATGAGATACAAGTGCCTTAGGACCTATGAGATTTATTGGTCTCAAAATGGAAGTGCTGAATACAAGTTGCTAGAAACCATATGTTGGTGCAAAGGAGATAATAATATGATGTGTAATCTGTCTAAAGATCATACTAGAAGATAGTGCCAGGTAAAAATATTTTTTTGTGCTGGACCTGGGAGCAGCTATAACGTCCAGTAAAGAGACGTCTAGATGAAACTATAGCGAGAATCGGAGGATTCAAATTTAAGGCTCTAGAACATGAAGTAGCTTCATGTGTAGCATGGTCATCCTTTATGTTCAACATTCATTTTAAAGTTATGGGGCTGTCATTGCGTGAAATTCCTCTTTGACACAGCCAACATAGGTGTGACCCAAAGAGATAGTAAGGTCGCTATGAGAAAGTAACTGATTTCATTCACCTTAGCAAGCCATAATTCATAAGCATTAGCTTCAGCGATCTAACAACCTCTGCCTTCTAGATTGCTCAAGATGTATTTTATTTTATTTATTTTTATTTTTTTAATTGATCATAGATGATGAAACTAAAGCTGCCGCAGCCATTGTTGACTGTACCATTACTTTTGATGGTTTTCTACTCATGCTCAGGCTTTTCTCTTTCTCCTGTGATAATTGATCGATTAAAGATAGTTTGGTATCATTGGCACTGCTACAATTGTTGGATGTTTTTTATACTCAGTGTGCATCATCCAAAAACTCAAGCAAAGTGCACTGAGCGAGAACCTATGCTGTTGAAGCTTAGAAATCAATGAGCAAGTTGTTTTGTGTTCAAACTTGTGGCAATTGCTTTCTTTATATGATCAAACAAGGGCAATAATTTTGACTTTGTTTGAGGGTGGTGCCTTGGTTTTTTCCCTTAAATTTTTGTATGTTAAAGGATCAAATATTAAGTCGTCCTCTTCTGGAGCCTTAAGCTAATTATATAAAATTTTGTTTCCAAGCAGGAATGTAAATTAAGGTGCTATTGCATGGTTTTCTGTTACAGATCACTTGTTTAATGGTTGGAATTATATGTTGAGCCCTTCTCAAAAAGAATGCGTATTACCAAATTATAATCCAGGACTTTTTGATGGTAGACAGACAGAAGGTTTTGGTTTACAGAAATTAACAGACAAAATGTTTTGATTTACAGAAATTAACAAATGGCTAGACCTACTGAGCTTGTATGAAGAGTTGGTATTCTGGCAGATGAGATGTGAGAACAGGGTAATGAGTGTCTAGGAAGCATTTTAAAATCCTTATCAGAAAGGAGCAGGTTTTTACATTTCTGGCCTTAATTCTTGCAAGAGGCCAAGCTTCCAAAATTTTCCGTGCTGGTTGTGTCTATGTGAATTCTTGTCTATGAACCTAGATCCTTTGTCAATTTAATACTCATTTTGACAAATCTCATAAGAAAAAAGGGGCTCAAAGCTATGTTTCAGAATGTTCTAATCTCGTGGTAGTTTGGTTGGTGTCCTCAAGCAGAAAGTTAAATTGCTGGCCTTTGTAGAGTGTATATACAACAGGCTTCATGAATAGAGATTTTAGTATGAACTATTTGTTTTGCTCTTTTTTACTAGATCACACCCTTAATTCTCATGTTATCGTTGCTTCATGATTTTTCACTTCTTTCTTCTTCTTGTTCTTCTTTAGATTCAACGAAGATAATCTCTCCTTTTTCCACTGCATATAAAAGCTTCCTTGCCAGCAGAAGACCTCAATTTGTTGTCTTATAAATATTTGACATCTGATTTGTTCTTAATCATTTTGAGCAGGTGAACTGATTGTGGGTGCCTATGGTTGTGGGATATAAATAACCATCTTAGTTATCTTGCTGCTATTATAAACCTATTGGCTTAAAATGTTTAGCATTTTTGGAATGTTAATAAAGTTATTAGTGACAGTTAATTCTTTGTTTGAGGCATTGTGGCGAGTGCTCTGACCATCAGAATTGCTGTTGAAATGGATTTATGGTTGTCCTGAGCAACTTTAATTTTAATTATCTTTTTGATATCAGGGTAAAATTAATCATTGAGGAGATTGAAAGAGAAGAGGCTGTTTTACTAGAGGATCTCTATTCAATGGATAGGAAGTTTGCAGAACACTATAATGTATGCTATCTTATTCTTCACATCCTTGCCTCTCCCCTTTACTAATAGCTCTTGACATAAATTTGCATAGTAGTATACATTTCACTCTCATTACTAGTGTATCTTTCCTTTCTTTCTTTGGCTGTATGACTATCCGGAGCACTATGCATACATAGGTTCTAGAGCAGATTCTTGGGGTTCTTGTCAAGTTTGTTAAGGATCTAAAGCTGCAACATCAGCATCAATATGTAAGCCTGCTAAATTGCTCATCTCCTGCCAATTTTAGGAGATGGGCATACTTATTGCTTGTTTCCTGAGATGTAATGTTTGACCATGCTTGTTTTACAATCTTATGTGATCCAGGATGAATTAAGGAAAGCTTGGCTTTGTAAAAGGTGCCAAACTATGAATGCCAAATTGAGGTTTGTCTCTTCATTGTTTTCTTATGTTCAATTGTGGTTGCAAGTTGTCATTCTGCTCTTAATTCAGATTGAAACAAGAGAACCAAATCATAATACTGATTCTGGAGAGAGGATCATAAGATGGATAAGGCATACATTGTAACATTCTAATGTAATGCCTAATAACTTGTGGGAATCCTGCTTCTTTATTAAATCATATAGGTTGTTCCTTGCGACTGTTGAAGCTGGGTCCACCTTCAGTAATGTTTAAAATCTGAAATTTCTTGGATCCAATCTACATTGTGTATTCATTTGCAGCGTGGGGTTTTTAACCTTGGATAATTTGAGAAGCATGAATTTCAAATTTATAAGTAATGCATGCTTTGTATAATTTGACGAAGAAATGGTGACTGCCTTTTATGTATTCGTTGTTGCTATTTGGGCATGTCCTTTTCCAGTATGTGTGGCTTCTCTTTCTCCTTCAGTGCATTTTCACATAATTAGTTGGTTGTCATACAGCTGGGGTCATCTGCTATTCTGGAAATTCTTTTTTCAAATTTGCTATCAAAAGGGAGGTGTGTGCGTACATGTGCGCCCATATGTATCTTTTCTATGTGTACCAATGGTTCAGTAGGTTCAAGCATATGATTATTGTCTTCGGCACTAATCCATGGAAAGGAATATTTTCTTGTTCTTTGCCTATTGCATTAACATTTGAATCATTGTATATGCAACTATCACCTTTTTTTTTTTAGATCAACCATTAATTTATTACAAGCATATGCAGTTGGACATACTTGTTGTCAACATGGTAAGATTGATATGTGTCAAACATGTTTCAGTTATGAAAGCACTGAAAAGGATTATGGGCAACCTGTCATTGTATAGTTTATTTCTTGTAATTGTGATATTACAACCTTTTACCTGCAGTGAATATCCTTTCTTTGTGCAAGGGTTTTGTTTTACATATGTGGAATTATAAAAATGTTTGATCTTGTTTAATGTCTGTTATCTCAGATACCCGTCTCCTGATGTTCCTCATCTGAGTAACTGGCATGCCATACTGAATTTCTATAACTAATTGTTTATGACAAGTTTGGCACAAGGTTTTCCAACATGACAATGGAATGTTCTATAGCTAGCTTCTGTATTTGATCATTCCTTAAAAACAATTTTGTCTGTTAATGGCATGGCAAGTGTTGCTGCAACCTTAAACCCCACAGTGTGAATGCTCGTATGACGTATTTATAAGAAGCTTGGTTTAGTTGCAAATAGCTACTGTGCCGCCACTGTGTGAAATTGCTTGTTATGTTTTGCTGCTCTGTAGAACTTTATATGTTTTCCAACTTTTGGTGATTGTGCTCTGAAGCATCTCCTCTTGTATGACACTTACATCCCACTTTCGGTTATAGTGTTCTGGAGCATCTCCTCTTGCGTGACACTTACACTAAGGGGTCTGTGCCAGCTTTGCATAGGATTCGGTAATCAAAAGAACACTAAGGAGTCTGTGCCAGGTTTGCATAGGGTGTAAGGAAGTAGGATTTTTTTTTTAATGAATCAAAAAAACACTTGTTGCAGGAAATATCTCTTGGAAGCAACTGAAGAAGCATCAATCGCCTACAATAAAGCGGTAGGGTTTATTTAGAGATTTCTTGATGTTATACATTACAATCAGAACTTTTATGAGGAAGTACTGATTTAGCAAGTCTTTGTTATAGTTTGCTTTGCTATTGAACTATTTTTAAAATATCATTTACAAGAACTATCATCTGTTTTTCTTATAACTCATTTATTTGGTAATTTTTGCTAATGCTTGAATGTTACAATGAGGACCATATGGTAAATACCGATCCCTTCATAGATCTGATTCCTGTGCTTGCCCTCTATTGTGCTAAGTTTGGTTTACTTCCTACTTTTATGCAACTAAACTAAAAGTATAAAATGTTTATAATTACTACCTTTGATTTGGAACCAATACATGATTGTATCTCTTGTCAGGTAACACGTTTACGGGAGTATCAGGGTGTTGATCCTCATTTCGATATGATTGCAAGACAGTATCATGATATTATAAAGGTAACTTTTTCTTTGCAAAGTTTACTGTTAATCAGATCAGCTTCGGTGGTCTCTTCTGGTTGTAACAATTGAACTGCAGAAATTGGAAGGCATGCAATGGACAATTCACCAAGTTGAAATGGATTTAAAGCGCTCACTTGAGGACCCGAACTCTTAAGTCTATTCTAAGATCCAGTAAGATCACTACTGAACTTCACATTCTTGCTTCTAGTATTGTTTTGATCTTAAAGTTTGAATGATCTGATTGATTCAGAAGGACAGAGAAACAGTATATTTACTCTACATACTGTTTAACCCTAAGACATACCATCTCCTATAACTCCATTAAGCATGCCAATGATATTGCCAATGCACATTTTTATGGTTCCTTACTATTTCAGCCTTGTATAAATATTATGAAATCAACTCAATGAAAATTGTGAAACAATATAAAATAGAATTCCTTGTGTTCTTAGATTCTTGCTGATCAGAGCATTCAATTTTGGAACTTCTCTTTCCTGTGCAACAAACTATATCCTGAATGCATTTCTTGGGATACCTAAAACAACTTGATCGTAAGGGATTTACTTTCTGAAGATCTCAATTTTGATAGCCTTCTGTTAGATGATTTCCAAGATAGGGGTATGCAAAATATTCCTGATTGGTGTGTAAACTAGTTGGAAGGATAATTCTCCTTTGCAAAAAGCATTTGAATGCTACTCCTTGCTCATACATTTAAATTGATGTTGGACAATGTGCAGTGATGTCTCTTAAATACCTTGGTATCAAGCCCTTCATACAATAATAGAAATGCCTGCCCTGTTTGAGACCAGAGGCCACCTCACTCTGCTGTTTCATCTGATTGCATGATATGTGAACGGTAACATTTTTTGCGCCACTTGTGTCAGAAACTTCTGTGCACTAGTGATTGGCTGGTATCTGCCACAAAAAGGAGAGGCTTAACTATTTGCAAAAGATGCAGCCACCCAAATATAAATTATGTGGAACCCAATATAATGGAGTTAAAATGTCTATAGAGATTTCCTTTGTGTCTTGGCAAACCTCTATGCCCATGTAAATCTGCATCAAATTGCTATTTGACTGTTTTTGTTGGACATTTATTACAGTGAGATTGAAAACATGAATAATCATTGATGCCATTCTACATTTTTTGCCACTTCACAGGGTCCTGCTTGCTCCGGTCGTTAAAGTGGAGAAACCATAATGCAAAATTTTGCTTTTCTTTTCTGGTTCCTCATTGTTGTTGTACCTCTGACACTTGGCGAAATGAGCTAAGATGTGGGTGACATGGAATTTCTAGGAAACTACTGTTGTGTATCTGTAATCTCATTCATGTGATGAATGAGTTTTGTTTCCCTTGTTACATTTTATTGTTTGGTTTTTTTCTGTGACAGACAATAACAATTCATGTAGAAAGCAGCGCATGCCACAATCCACCCTCCCGGTTCTCCAAAAAAAGAAAGAAACAAGATTTTGGTCCGGAAGATCTGAGATGTTGGATGGAATTTTAAGTTAACTCTGCTTTGTGGTGGCTGCACCACTAAATAACGAACCTTGCATGGAGGGAAAAGTCTTTCTGCACTGGCTTCGATGCAGCAAGATCCTACCGGGCGTGCTCATTGGCCGCGCACCAGTGCGGATGTGCATGTACACGTTCGTGCATTTGGAATGGTGCACAAAGTCGTTCCGTGCATGGAGAGCTTTACTGAATCGGTTCAAAGCTTATAAAATGAAGGTAACTTGTAATGAATCAATAAATTCATAGCAACAATCAAGTAGCTTGCTGGCACAAAATTGCCCTTTCTTCTTTTAATAGCTCATTCTAACTTTTTTTTTGGATTGGTGGCCTCCGCTCATCGATCGCTTCAATATAAATGCATATTTTTTAACATTATTATTTATAAATATAATTTTTTTAAAATAAAATATATAATAATATATAATTTTTTTAATAAATTTAATTTATGAATATTTTAAAAATTTGATGCTATATGACTGGTAATTTATTTGTCATATCAAATACAGTAATCAATATTACTATAGTATTACATAGTAATCAATATTACTGTAACCTATCAAGTAGTAATATATCTTGTAGATAATTCATATTATCATTATCTGACGATGCATCAAACACAACTAAAAAACTTTGTCAATTTGAATGTAGTCAACCGGAATACCACGTTCAAAGTCACGTTGAACTGTTTAATGGTAAATTAAATTGATGATTGGGTGGTGGTGGTTGTTGGCAGCCTCTTCCAAGTCGCTCAATTGATGATTCATTTCATATTTAATTTAAATCCCGTATTACAGTCTATCTACCATGACTCGTTAACAGCAAGATGGAGTTGAGCTCATGACCGTGCACCTCAGCTTACCCCATGCCAAGTCCTGCACTACTTAGCTGAAAAAATCTGATCTATCACTGATGGTGCTGCTGATCATGGTGGAGTCACACCTTAATCTCCATTTAGTGAATCACCAATAATGTTTTCCTCGCCAAAGAAAGCTTTCTTTTGTTCAAGAATTGGCTAAGCTGGTGGCAATTATGCTGGATCTTTAATGCTAGCAAGTGAATATGCCATTGAAGAACTGTTACAAAAATATAGATCCATGCAATGAGCAAACATTGCACTAATGAGATTACTTTTGTTAGTAATCAGTAAAATTCCATGGTTTCTCCAATGTCTATATCTTTAATTAGTTAGTTAGTTAATTAATTAATTAATTAGTCTATGTTTGCTCCTTAAAACATTGTCTTCGACCATGCAAATGTCCTTCAGAAGCAATCAGCTGAAGCATCCCCGCACTTATAAATGGTCTAAATAGAATTAAATTGTTACCCAATTCAAAAATTAGCATGAAAATATTTTCCCAAGTCAATCGAGTATTAAATTGTTAAATCGAGTATTAAGTTGTGCAAATCAATGAAATCAAATATTCGTTACCCAATTAATTGAGAAGCGTTTGTAAATAAAACCACGAATCCGAACCCAAACCAAGCGACCAACGTCCAAAATCGCGTATGCAACGTAGCAAGGGAGCGGACTTAACCCGAGGCGAGTGACAAGTTATTAGGTCAGATCCGGTCCAAAATCGCTTGCCGACTTTCCGTTCTATTATTTCTCATAGACCGGCCTTTCTTCCATTCTTCGAGGGGGAAAAAAGGAAAAGAAAAATCTCTCAAATCCCTCCACCTTCTAGGGTTTAGAGAGTGTGACGGTGGGTTTTGGGCAGCGGTAGCAGTGGAGAGGGTAAGAAGAGCGGAAGATGAGCCGGAGCCTGGGGATACCGGTGAAGCTGTTGCATGAGGCGGCGGGGCACGTGGTGACGGTAGAACTCAAGAGCGGTGAGCTCTACCGCGGCAACATGATCGAGTGCGAGGACAACTGGAACTGCCAGCTCGAGAACATCACCTACACTGCCAAGGTACACAAACTCTTCTCTCTCTCGGCTGGTTCTTCTTGGCTTCGATTTAGGGTTTCTTTAGGGTGACTGTGGAAACCCTAGATATGCATCTAATTTGATAGGCTAAGTCGAGATTCATGAATGGCGGCAATGTCCGGGTGCTGATCTAGATATTAGAGAAGTTAAAAGAAAGACAGATGCCAATATTTGAATACCGTATAATCTTTCGGTTCGTGAAGAATTCGAACCTTTGAATCACTTTTCCTGAAGTTTGACGTTGGCCCCTTTGTTTCCCATAAAAAAAGGTGTCCCCTTTGCCATTACGAACATTTAGCTTCAAATTTAACATGTCGAAGCATTCCCTTTTTGTATTTACATTAGATGTGCCGAGAACTCTGATTTCTACTTATAGTTTTATATTTGTATTTGTAAGGTTTATGGGTGGGTCAGGGACAAAGGATGGTGGAAATTTTGATGGTTAGCGATTCTAAAGATATATACTATTGATGTACAACTGTTTGGCACCGAATTAGCATCTGTAATTTATGGACCCAGAATCTTTAATGCTAATGATTGCATTTTCTAGTGTGCTCGCCTGTCAGTTTTTTTATTTCTTTCCAACGTTCTTTGAATTGGGAGCTTATGTTTTCATTGTCTTAAAAATATGGTTTCTCAATCTATAACTTGGTGGTAACATGGATCTATAGGTCAAGTTTTTTTTTTTGTTAAAAAAAAAGAAAAAAGAAAATATCTTCTTGCAGAAATCTGTATATTGAAGATTATAGCTTGAAGAAACGCAGTAATAATGGTGTAGGGCCTGATTTTCAGTTGCTTGTTCCTCATTCTCACTGCTAAAGCATATGCTGTTTAGAAGAAGACTAATGCTGTTGAACCTGATTTTCAAATCCCACCTCTGAGCAACCAAAAACTTACCATGCCTTCCGGCAAACCTCAATCTAATTTCTGAGCATAGCTTTTAGGACTGTAGAATGCCCACATAAATGGTTCGAAAGAGTTTAATTTAAAATAAACACAAAGGTTCTAGTGGTTAATCCTCCGATGAGCCTATATTGCCATGTACTGCATCACCTTGTGCTTGGGAGGACAGCAAGGATTTGCATCATAGACGTGTCCTTAATTATTTGATAAAAATATTCACTGTCAACCTAGTAAAGTTTGTCCATCTAAGAATAAGCCATGGCTTGAAAATGAAATTGAAGGAATTAAATAATGTACAATATGTTTGTATCAGCAAGGGGTTAGTCATGAATTGTTATGTAACATGTGAAATATCATGTATTAAGATAGAAAGATGCATGATATTGCCTAAAGATGCAGCAATCGGATACTTTCTATTGTTTTGTGTTCATAAGCAGAAATATTGAAGTATTAAATTATTATCTTGGCTCTCTTAAACAAATCTAGCATTGACAGCCAATGATTGGCTGGCGACTTGGGTAGCCACAGCCTCCTCCATGTTGTACTGATCTACCAGTTAAATATCCAGGCTTCTTGACTTATCTTGTGTGGAAGCTAAAGGCTGCGCTTCTTGTAAAGACTGTACTTGGCTGCAAGTTAATCATCAGTATGAAACTTTTTGTTTTATCTTGATTGGGAGTTTCATGTGCATTTCTTTTTTCTTCTTGATAGGATGGAAAAGTTTCACAACTTGAGCATGTTTTCATCAGAGGCAGCAAAGTAAGGTAAGTACATCATTCCCTGCATTTAAAATATGTTAGTTTTGTCATATGAACATATGAATGATTTTTAATTACAGGTTCATGGTCATTCCTGATATGCTGAAAAATGCTCCAATGTTCAAACGCTTGGATGCAAGAATCAGAGTATGGATTTTTCTTTTTTTTTTTCTTGTCTTAGTTTAATAGAGTAGGTACTTTCCTCGTGTTTTAATCTATTGGTTGCTTCATGAAGGGAAAAGGCTCGGCTCTTGGAGTTGGACGTGGTCGTGCAGTTGCTATGCGTGCTAGAGTAAGTTATATATATTTCTTTAATGAGGCCTGATTTTTATAATATTTCTGCATGCTGTTTATTTATCTGTCAAGTCAAGTATAAAATAAAATAAGTTGCTCTTGTCGTGTAGGTTCTTCTTAGTTTGATTATGGCTTACCTTTATCATGTTGTCCATAATGCTTATTTATTTTGTAGGAGCAACTGAGTTTTGTTGTATTATTCTGTTGTCATTCCATGGTCTTTGGTAACATTTATTTATGTATGAAAGTTTTCCTCCACCGGCATGCTGGTTATCCCTGCCTGCTCATTCGTTATTCTTATGTCAGATGGGTTGATAATAGTGTGTCATCACCATGAAAAACAACTCTGTTTAAGCTGAAACTAATTTGTCAAAAACTAAACAAGATTAGAAACACATGGATCCAACATTTTATTATCGATAATGCTGTCATGTTTTGATCACTGCAATGACTTAACTTCTTACTTATTCAATTACTTATTCAAGAATCTTAGTTAGATTGAGATTCATATTTCTTGTGCCTGAATAATTTATATAGTCATAGGAGCTTGAAAGGGCCATACGTCTCCACTGTGCTTAATAATTGTTGTCCTTAGAGATGAGATTTAAGATGATGATTCTAGTTACCATGATGACTTGTCCCTTGTATTAGCTAAATTTTAAGTACTTACCATTCTTTTAAATTAGTGAAATTAATTACTCAAAAATGACCAAAAATACAAGCCATTTAATATCACCTAAAATGTTGACTTTCTCATTGGCTAAGGTTTGTTGTGAGATTATGCATCTGAATTTTCTCCTTGAAAGTAGATAATTGTCCTTAAATTTCAGTTCCCACGGGCAATAGGAAGATGGATTGTATTATAATGATGCCCTAAGCGTTGCAGGGGCTTTGTGAAAGAGAAATGTCGGTATCTTCCATGAGGGGAAGTCAGGTTAGGTGACAGATGCTATAATCTAAACTTCATATGGTTAACAAAGGAAAAAAATAATAATTGAGAGTTAGGGCATGATAAGGGACTCCACATCTTTCATTGATAGTAATATGATACATTTTCTTCAAGGGTTTTAAATTGCTTTGGAAATATCAAATTAGCTGGTAATATCTAGACATGATGTCATCTTCAAATGAGCTTCCAAGGCCTTCCGCTATTTGCTGGAGAAACGGAACCCTTCTTCAGGGCAGAGATAGATCTTTGCCCAATAACCCCATAAGCACTTTTGTCCAAAACATCAAACATTTTGGAAATCACTAGTGAGAATGACATTATGATCTTCCAGCCTTCCTTACAAAATGGAAATCAGTTTAAGTTACAATATTAGCATGGTTTGATCCTGACGTCGAGCAATTTTTGGTTAGTTTGGGTTGGTTGCTTGAAAAATTGTGTGCTTCTATTCCTAATGCCCCATGCTTCAATAAATGGTTTTATGTACTCACCAAGATGTCCTGAGTACTTCAATGTGAATGGCAAAGCCCCTCAGGCATATGGTTCCTTTAAGTCTGATGAGAATGAGACTAATTTGTGTTTCTGGGGAAAGGGAACTTTTTAATCATGTGCACTGAGTTTTGCCTCTTTTAATCCCCTCAACCCTCAAGACGATAGTCACCCAATAAAACAATGAAACTAGAGTTTTCTTAGCTATCACAATGCTCTTCATCCTAATCTTGCGAACTAACCTAGTAACTTCAGCCAAAAAGCTAACAGTGAAATCCCCGACTTGAGGAAAGAAATGAAAAGGTCAAGTTCTCCCATGAAGGTTATATTGAAGAGCAGATGGATCTCAAGAAATAAGGACAACAACTAGCTTCTCCTCTTCAATTTTGATTGTAATGAGGTTTGCAAAATTTTTTAGGCTTATTTGCAAATCCAATTGCGGCCTGCATATGAGTTGCAGCCAAACAAAAACAGCTGCAGTTTGTTCTGCACCTCATTTTGCTGCTTTCGGACTTGCAGCCTGCTCGATCCTAAATTATAATTCATCATATTCATACAGAGTGAACATAAAAAACCATAGAAAGATGCAATACAATGCAGATTATAAATTTTTATCACTTAAATAAAACATAATAAAGTGACAACATACATCATTCTCAAGTTTTAGAGATATCCAAGCGTCCTCGTACATTTTGGTTGAAAGCCTGAACTGTTTGGGTTTGAATGGAAAAATTCTCGTGTTCGCTTGATACTTTTATTTTTAACGTAACCTGGTCCTTTTAGTCCGTTTGCCCTCAAGTATCGCAGTATTATGTATAGTATCAGGCTGAAAAGCACCATCATCTTTTTTATTAATTTATTTATTTTGATGTTCTTCTCTTCCGTTGCAGGCTCAAGCTGCTGGTCGTGCAGGTGCTGCTGGCGGTAGGGGTGGCGTGCCTCCAGTGAGGAGGTAATCACCTTCGAGCACTTTGCTTGATGCTTAGATCTCGATGGGAATATCACATATGCTCGTTTCTTTAATTTTATGTTGGAAAGGATGTAGGCAATGGCTTGTTTAACAGGTGCAAGTTAGGCGTTTGAAGCCTTTTGTTGTTTGGCCTCTCTTATTTTCATTCGCTGCTGGTGCATCTAACATTTTATTGATCCAGTGTTACGTGCGCGTGTGGTGTTTTATTCCGACTACGTGCAAGTTGATGCTTTTATTTGAAGGGTTTATATATATATATATATATATATATATATATATATATATATATATATATATATTTTGATGCGGGACGGATAGATCACGTAACATCAATCTGCATCAACCATGCTAAAAGTACAGACGCAGGTGTCCTGTCCTGAGAAACCCATCAGAATTTTTGTAGCCCAAAAAAAAAAAAAACAATTGCAAATATTTCAATCATTCAACTACAGAGCTTCCTATTGGGATAGGAATTGCCATGCATTTTGGGGCGATGCATACGTATTTGCTAACCCTAGCCTACTAAATTTCGATCAAATTTTACATGTGATGGTATTTGCAAACCCTAGCCCTAACTTAATTCCGAAAATGTCAGTTTGATGTATTTTATGATTTATTGTTAGCTGGCCACCCTATCCATTTGTGGACAAGCTGTGTTAGGCAGGTAGGCTAAGCGGAGGCTGCCTAGTCTTATGGCTTTTTAGATGGAAGGGGGTGATGATCAAGCTTGAACTAAGCTTGACGGTATGTATTCCAGCTTTGGCTTTCTTCTTGGCTGAACCAAGCCCTTAAACGAGCCTGTAAACATGTTTGAAAAACTCACGCTCCGGCCAAGATCGACTACTAGCTGAACTTTAAAAAATGTTCAAGCTCAGCTCAGGATGTTAATTTCTGCTGACTCCTAGCGCTGCCCCTACTGAAATTGGCTAGTGGCTCATTGGCCAGTTGATAAGAGGCAACAGCAGTTCCAGAAAATTAGGCAGAGATGCATATTCCTCATTCATCCAACAGGTGGTTAAATCATATTGGGGCGATCAACTTACTAATTTTGTTAACCCAATGGCTCTGTAATAAACCTGGAAGGATGCTTGATAGTTAATAGGCATCAAACTGGCTCAACTCTAATTCAATATATTCATGTTACTGACTACATTTTCTGGATTCATTAAAACAACCCAAAATTAGGCCGCTAGCGCCTGAAGCTTTTTAACATCCGTTATCCTTACAAAGTGTGCCACTGGGATACGCAAGCTTGCTGGGTCTAATCGGATTTTTCAATCAAATAAGATACTCCCAAAGAAATTGATCCTCTCTGAATGAACTCAGCACCAGAGCACCAATGGAGCTGTGACCATTATTTTTTGCTCCACCCTGGAGGCTCTGACAAATTTAGGTATGCATACAAAGCCCCCCGCCAGGCTATCCAAATTGACCTGGTATTTGTGCAAAGCAAAGACCAGGAACCTCCGCTTGCAGGCTTATGATGGAGAATGAGATAAGAATAACACTGCAACCACTGATGCCGATCCACTGTGCTTGGACCACCAAGCAACTTGTCTATGCAGAGCACTAGATTCACTCCTGTGGCTCCCCCATCAATCCTTTGTAACCCACCTGTGTCCCCTAATTTCATATCCACCACATGTACGATCACTACTCTCTCCCCCACTTTCTGCACTGGTATAACCTGATTTCCTACGATGCCTTCTTCCTCTGGAGGGTCCACTATCACTAACGCTTCCATACAACAATGGGTCATCTATTCCACGAATTACTTTCCTTGATGGTGATGATGTGCCAATGTGACCATCATCTTTCACTCTCTTCTTCTCCTTTTCCTGCTTTTTTATGTTTTGAGATATCTTGTGAAGCTTCTCGTTGAACTTTGTTAGGCCCTTCTCCATGGGCTCCACAGCATGGGTGACTGTGAACTTCAAATCATTTACAATCTGCAGGGGTAAAAGGCATCAGGAATTCAGTCCATTAATCAATTTTGAGCTGTCAATAGAATCTCATACAAGATGAAAGGAAACAAAAAGGTCTTGTCAAATTCTTGAATCCAAGGTCTGAGCCCAACATTCCATGACTTTTTTTTTTGTTACTAATTTTCTGGTAGTGTGAAAATTAGCTCCCATCAAAATTAGGTACTGATGCAACTAAACCCCCCCCCACACACACATACCATAAAATGAAGATTCTTATTTGGAATGTTAAAGGAGCTGTAAACCTTCGTTTCGCTACTCTTTTGAGAGACTTATGCTTTAGAAACCCGATTGTCGAAAGATAGTTTAGCACGGTTTCGAAGACAAATTGCTAGATCGTGGTCTTCTTATGCTGTGGAGTCTATGGGTCTATTAGATATTTTGGCTCTCTGGCATAACACCTCCATCAGGGTGGATGCCATGCCTTTCACCGATGCAATCAGCAGATTGCTCTTGTCCTCTGAGGAGACATCCGACCCCTAGCTTCTCTTGGGAGCATATGTTAGCAGTGATTTTCGGAAAAGATGTGTCCTATAGTCTGAGATTCTCTCTACTTGAAAAGGGTTGTCCATCCCTCGTTGCAGGTGACTTTAATTGTATTATTGGGGCCAATGAAAAGAGGGGGCAACGGTTTGTTGGTTCAGCGGACATAGCAGAGTTCAGGTCCTTCATCTCCTTTGCTGGGATGCTGGACTTGGGGTTCTCGGATCCCCAATATACTTAGTGTAATAACCGCCAGGGTTTAGCTTGTGTTTGGGAGAGATTGGATAGGGCTATAGCCACGGCCCAATGGCTTCAAATGTACCCTTCTGCCACTGTTACTTATCTTCCAAGGATTGCTTCTGACCACTGTCCCATCCTGATATCCACGGAGATGGTTACGCAGCAATAGAAACAGTTTTGGTTTGAGCAGTTTTGGACTTCTTATTCATCTGCTCGGACCATTATTGCCTGGGTTTGGCGCATACCTATAAGAGGTAGTGCTGCGTACAGGCTTTCTAGGCTACTTAAGTTAGCAAGGCACCAGCTTTCCAGATGTGACAGATTGGAGGTTGGAGACCTAGTTAGGAAAGTTAAGCAGGTGGAAGCTGAAATTGTTACTTTACAGATCAGAGAGGATAATGAAGGTTGTCTTTCTAATAATGATCTAACTGCCCTTCGAGCTATGCTAGCCCTCCATCACTCACTTTTACAACAGCAGAAGATTTACGGGAGGCAGAGGTCTCGGATACAGTGGATTCGCGACGGGGATCGTAACACCAGATTTTTTTTATTAGGCCACCCTAAAGTGACAAGTTGCCAACAGAATTCGACGAATTGCTGACGAAGAGGGGCATTACTAGGATGACATCCATGTTATCAGGGACCAACTTTCTCACTTCTTTCAGTTCAAATGGTCTGAGCATACTGGTGATGGGTTTCCTGTCCACCCAATCCCGTATTCTAAGGTCTCTGCATATGAGAATGACCTTATCAGACCAATCACTAGGGACGAGATAAGATCGGCTTTATGGGATCTTGGACCTGACAAGGCCCCTGGGCCCGATGAGTATTCGCCCTTTTTCTTCCAGTCATATTGGAATATTGCGGGCCATGATGTTGTGCAGGCCATCCAAAATGCATTCCAATCTAAATCCATTCTTGCTCAATGGAATCGGACTCTCATTACTCTTGTGCCTAAACGCTCGGATGCTTCCACTCTACACTATCGGCCCATCAGCCTTTGCACTATCTTGTATAAGGTCTGTGCCCGGCTCACTCGATTGAGGGATGTGATACCCCGCATTATATCTATGGAACATGGAGCCTTTATCAGAGGGCGCAGCATATCAGATAATATCCTCATAGCCCAAGAATTTATGCAATGATCTTCACAGATCCTCTGGCTGACAGTGTCTTATGGCTAGTAAGCTAGACATGGAACGAGCTTATAATAGATTGAGCTGAATTTTTCTGCACCAAACTTTTCTTGAATTTGGGTTTAATGGACTCTTTATTGATTGGATCATGGCTTGCATCCATCGGCCATCTTTCTCTCTTCTTATTAATGGCAGCCAGACCGACTTCTTCCACTCCGCTATGGGGCTGTGCCAGGGATGTCCGCTATCCCCTTTATTGTTCATCCTTGCTGCTGATGATTTATTGCGCGCGCTCTACCAGGCGCAGCTTGATCTTTGCATTGCCCCTTCATGGCAGGTCCGAACGGGCCATCGGTCTCTCATCTTCTGTTTACTGATGACTGCATCTTGCTGGATCAGACTAATGTCCATAATGCGACTACTTTTGCTTCTATTATTCAGAACTACTGTTAGACCTCGAGCAGAAGGTTAATCTACAAAAGTCAATGATATGCTTCAGTCCGAAGACTTCCAATATAATAAGGAAAGCCATCCTTCATACTTTTGGCATCTTTAACCAAGCTAACTGACTATCGTATTTGGGGATCCCTATCACCGAAAGACGGCCACGATGCTGTGATTACAGTGATATAGAGCGTCGGGTCCGTGATCGCATCGATGGCTAACAGATAACTAGATTATCTATGATGGCAAGGATCATCCTTCTACGTTCGGTTCTCACGTCCTTTCCTCTATCTATTATCCAATGCTACTATCCTGATCACTAGTCTGAGAAGGATAGAGAGGTACTTTAGAGACTTCCTCTGGACCTCGATGCAGGATGGTCATAGTATTCATCTACAGGCATGGAACACTGTTTGCATGCTGGTTTTTGAAGGCGGCCTTAGAATTTAGTCACTGATCATGAGGAGAGGCTCTACTTGCTAGACATGTGTCACGGTTCATTCTTAATCCGCACTGCTTTTGGAGCTCTTTTATGCGTGCTAGATATGGTGAATGAACTCCTACTATGAATTTTCAGTCTTTTCGTGGTTATTCTTTTTTCTGGAAGGTCTGCAGACGTGCGCCGGCTGTCTTGAACAACATCACGTGGATGATTGGAGATGGCTCATTAGTGGATATTGTCAAGGACACGTGGATTGCGGAGCTTTCACTCTCACGCTGGCCTACTTTTATCAGTACTAATGTTCCTAACAGCATGAGTCACTGATATGATCTCTCAGGATCCCTTCTCATGGCATACACCAACGGTGTCCCGGCTTTTTAGTGAGAAATTAGCTCGCCAGATTCTTTCTATTCTGCTCGTAGCGGGGCATACAGATGATACCAGATTATAGAAGAGATCATGTCTCTCTAGTGCTCCTACCAGGGATCTCATAAAGATTTATAGGCCATAGCCTCAGCACACGATAGATGCAATGTGAATATAAAAACTTGTCATCCATCTCAGACTTCAGCTCTTTATATGGAAGCTTGCATGGGACTCTCTCCCTATTTGCTCTCTGCTCTTAGGAAGGGGTTTGTCCATCCAGGCTACTTGCCCTTTGTGTGGCCAGAATGATGAGACCACTGATCATGCCATTTTTATCTACCCCAGAATGTGACAGATTTGGCATATGGTAGAATATCAGCTCAGAAAGGGGGGCACGTTCTCTTGGCGGACCTCTTTCCTGCGCGATATCAGGTGGGATAACCAGCAGCAGGGAGTCATTTGGGCAGCCACAGCCTACCAGATCTAGTTAGTGAGGAATCAGCTTATCTTTAGCGAGGATATTGTCTCCCCCCAGAGGATTATACAAAAAGCCTTATCCTTCTCTGCTGAATACACACTCCACTACACTGCTAATGATTCTGACAGCTCTGGTCATCGGAGTTCCCCTGCTGCTTCGGCAGCGAACCAGCAAACGATTTTTATTTCTTGAAAGCCCCTCCAGAGTTTGTTAAAATCAACTTCGATGGGAGTGTGCGAGGCAGATTTAACTGGCTCAGCATTTATTATTCAAGGGATCGATGAAGCAATGCTGGCGGTGGAAGGAATTGGCCTTCTAGACTCCTCTGTTCCTCTGACGAAGCTTTATGTAGCATGGGCTAGCATTTCCTATGCTACTAGGATCCTCCATGCTCAGTCTCTTCATTGATGGAGATTCTCTCACTGTCATCTGATGGCTTCGAAGGGATTGCTTTGATCATGTTCCTATCAACCCTCTGCTTCTTGACGTCTGGTCTACCCTGCGGAATATGCACAGATTCCAGATCCGTCATGTTTATCGGAAAGCCAGCTCGGCGACCGATTGGGTAACGGCCTCTGTGGCCCATCATTCCGGGTTTTGGTTTTAGAAACAGGGAGACCCCTGTCCTATTGTACTTAAGCAAATCCTATTTTTTGACTTATCGGAGCTGACTCGTACTAGACTAGTATGATCACCCACCTGTACCAAAAAAAAAAAAAAAAAAGTCAAGAGGCAACTGTACTATACTACTCCCATACCCAGATCACATCCTGACCAATTTAAAATATAGATTTATAATTCAAACCAAAAATATCAGTAATCTAAATCAAGGATTCTTTATTCTGTCACATCTATCAAGGTTTTTTTGGAATGATCATAAATTTCTTCTGGAGATCTGCAACTAGTACTCATATTTCATTATGTATTTATGTCCGGTACAGGTCCAAGTCATTATAAATATTTGGGCTGATAAAACTCAATGAATGGGGTGAGACAAGTTTTAGGGGTAGAATCAGGAATTTATGCTTGTGGTTTTGTCAAAATATATAGGCCCCATGACAACTGAAATGGGATACAGAAAACCTTATTAAGAATTCCCTGTGAGCGAAAATATGCTAGAGAGAGAGAGAGAGAGAATCTTACATATTCTCCTCCTCCAAGGACAACATCACGCATGCTTTCTCTAATAGCTGTTCCACTTTTGATGTCAACATCAGGCCGGGGAAGTCTAAGCTTGGTAGGCCGTTCACTGTCCCTCACCTCATCAGGGTCCAAAGGGCAGTCCATAGATGCATAGTCCCCAAGAACTGAGACGCTTCCCGCAAAGCGTTCACCCATTAGTTCATATGGCTTAGAAGGGAACACAAAGAGGTGAACAATAGAAGCAACACCCATCTGTGCTGGAAGAATATGTGAGTCTGTAAGAGCTTCAGCCAGCAACAGGATATTAGAAAATTTTCATCAACTAATAATTGATAAAATTTCAAGGAAACCGGTAATGGAAACATGAAAGCATAAGTGCATGCCTAGAGAAGACATCTGACTCCTGAAGATAGGACAAGTCAAATAAATAAGATAACCATCTACATATGAATTGTTAATACTTGGTCTCATACGCAACCATTATTTTTCCATTGCATATATATCACAACATAAATCTGCTAAAGAATTGATTGACATTATAGTATGTAGGGAAAGAAGATTCATGCTTTAAAAAGTCCTACCACCACAGCAATAGCATACCCAAGTTTGCATAAGCTTTTATTCTAGTCTAACGTGAAAGTGGGGTCAAGGAAATTTGCAAAAGGAAATGCTTTTAACATATATTTGTAGTAGCAGATTCTAATAACTTGTAACTGAATTTTGCATTAAAGAAAAAGAAATTACCAAATACCTCTATACAAATAATGAAGTCTTGAATACTTGACTTAAATTGTAACCCTTGAGCTATAGGGCTTTTGAGCAAACCCCAGGAATAAAGTAGTGCAATAGCCACACCTTGCCACCAAGTCAAAAAGACAATTGACTTGAACACCAGAAATTTGGCCAATGGTTTTATATGAGCCAGTTCATCCTTCGTTGCAGCATAGAATTGAACTAAACAATACAATGCCCATGATTGGCTGAAATTTAGAACCACAGCCATGTAAGGGTACCTACAAAATTTATAAAAAGAGAGCATTTAATCATATCTAATCAAGAAAACTGGATTCTCACATGTAATAAATACAGAAAATGAAAGGTTATCATCTGCTCGATCAAAATTTTGTCATAAAAGCTGTGATATCCAGTTACCACAGCTACATAATAATCCATTTATCAAAATGAACTACCAAGGGCTAGCATTGACAATTACAATCTCAAACGAATGAACTGATAAGTTGCAAGAAAAAAATCTCATATGGAGATAAACTATTATAACATATGCATATGTACATACATGCGTACTCACATATGTGTGCACACACATGTATGTACATATGTATGTATGTAGACCATATGTATAAATGTGTGCATGCGTATTAAAATGGCATGACTCAAAAATGGCATGCTGGTATGCAGTGCAATGACTGAATAATGCAAGCTATTATCTGTTTATCAATCAAAATGCTATTCCGGTAGAAATGATTCACACCTTAAGACTGAAACTATACATAGGATAGATCAATTTACATTCAAAAGTTAAACATATTAGCATAATGCAATCACAAGCAGATCAATTCAATACAGCATGAATAACATGCAATGAGTGTTTGCTTGCAATTGAATGATAAAAAGTGAGAGATTGTCTATCTTGAAGAATAAATCAAAATTTGGAAAATCAGTGTGTGTGTTGAACAATTGCCCATGATTTGCATTTTGGTGTTTGAGGTCTTATAAACTGCAGAAACTAGGGTACATGGCTTTTAGACTACAACCATCACAACATAGTGAAGGTGAAGGATCATAATAATTGAAGGTACGAACAACTAATGGTAGTTCATTGATAATGATGGATCTGATTTCAATGCCACATCATGAAACATGCTTGCCTATGAAATGAACTTATGCACTACTGACACAAATCAAATAATATATTAATCCTTAAACTGTTAAGGTATTACATACTAACAAAATAAAACTAGTCCACCTGTAGATGAGCCCAAAGAACATTGACCAAGCCTCAGATAACTGATTACATTAACAGAATCCTCAACTTCAGAGTGAATTTTAAGTAATAAACACTAAAGGAATCCATTCCAATCCAAAACTTTGGAGATCCCTCACTCATAAGATATTCATAGCAGGCACCCCCTTTGATTCTATAGGCCCTAACTACAGATTGCCACATATTTTTATTTGTCTTTCTTCCCAACCATCCACCAATTAGGTTCTTTGAGACAACAAGATTTTTTCCCCCATATCAATAGAAATACTTTTACGATTGAATAAAGTCCAATTTTTAGTTATTCATTTTATGGGTATGTGACTGGTGGGTTAGATCACATAATTGTGAGTTGTGGCAGATGGGCTGGCTGAAGTGATTCCAGTGGACCGACATAATGGTTCAGGTTTAGCAGACTAGTCATTAGGAGGTTTGAAGTGGGCTAGTGATAGAGTTAAGGATTTCCATTAAAGGTTTGGTTTGCTATGGGTATGAACTTAGGGTTATCATAAGAGATTTGAGGTCAATAACTTTTGGCAAAATGCTGGGTGTAAATGTTGCACCACTCAAGTTCATATTACTAGCGAGCATGGAGGTCACTTTTTGTTCTCATCAATATAGCTCTAAGTGTCTAACTCTCAAATGTGGAAATCTCTCTCTCTCTCTCTCTGCTTGCATGATTTTTCAAGATATTATGTTTACTAATCACTTTTCATCCAAGTTTGAACCAAATCACTGATAGGCTTCAAGCTGGCTGTACAACTTGGATTTAAATGATGGGTTTCCTAGGGGATCAGGGTTTTATAACGCTGTTATAGTATTATTCATGCCGTGTGCAATGTCAACAACAATATAAATTCTAACTCTTATGTCCAATTTGAAAAGACAAGATGCTCAGCTTGTTATGGTGATGGCAGATGTATACTGCAAGCACATTTACACCAATAAATCTATACGCTTTATTCTACTAACCATATCAAAAGATGGCATCACACTAAGATTTCAAGGCCTCATAATCATTTTCACTAGCATGAAACACCATTATTAACAATAGTGGCAGAAAAAACATTTTATCCATATCAGGAATTTTTTAACTTATTTTTCTAAATTGATAAATGATGCATGCCATGTTCATACTTATGTTGACCAACATAATGATAATATGCCTAAACATGTTCCAATCTTCTGCAAGATAACATCAAATCAATAAATATATCACAATTTGATGTTGTTAAAGATATAAATAAGCATAAACCACATCAAATAATGGAAGCCCGAATCAAAAAAAAAAAAAAAAAAACAAGAACATAATACATCACCAGAGAACTAGTAAACAAATGAAATCAAATCAAGTCATAGCGGAAAATTTAGCAAGTAGATCATAACAATAACCATAAGACAAAAGCCAGACTCCAACTACTGAGGTTCAGAAGTATAAGTCTTTTATGCCATTCAGTTGGCAAAATAAAGCAATAACCGGACATGCCGTCTGTCTTCCATCTTTTAAATGTCATATCATCTTACCCGCAATTCAATTTGAACTCTCCTTCACAATATACATCGAAAGCTTCAAGAACCACTGCTAAAATGGCACTAACTGTCTTTATTATCATCTGTGAAGAAAAGGAGAACACCTCATTATCTTATTTTGCCTTCCATACAAAAAGGTTGAAAATTCTGCATTGACAAATGGATGACATACATATTGAACAATTCCGATCTTAATAAGCTGATAAAACCATTTGCCAAGTTTCCATGGCCTTAGAATATAATTCACAGGAAAAGGATGCTTTATAACTCCCTTTTCAGAACCATGTTGCAATAGGGGAACAGAAGAACACGAAGCACCCTGCCTCTCCAAAAACTCGATTGTTCTCTCTTCCCCACCTAAAGAAGCACAAGATTGTGATCAAAAGTCATAATGAAGAACCTGTCAGCATGATGAAAAGGCACACGTAGCAGCAAACCAGCTAAGTAATACATGTCACTTGTGTGACAACTATTGTGGCACCTGTGTTCAACTTCTATCTAATGCAAACCAACCAACAAACCAGGCCTTTTAATATATGGACAGTAGAAAAACTGCCAGCGTTAAGAATTTATTGACCCATTATTATGTCCATAAAAACATTACAAATTTTATATTTAAGGCATATTTTTGAACTATAAGTTTCTCTTCTTGCCCATTCACTAGTTTATGCTTCCAAGAAAGCTATTTTTTGTGAATTTCTGCAGAAACACCATGAAACTCATGCAACTCTAAATGACATCACCAAAATAAAAGCATCTTCATCCAACTTAGTTTTTCCAAGATCATATAAAGCATTCTGGCTGCAACTAAACTAATGAGTCTGCCAATTGGCAAGATATAAACAAATAAACTAATGCATTCTTAACATGAACTAACATTGCACGTACAAAGAAAAAGAAATGTGGAGTAAACTTATATCATTGGAGTTTCTCTAAGAGACACCTACCTTGGCAAGCGACTAGATATCTTCCAAAACAATACATGGCAAAAGCCTCGTAACAATCACGCAGGATCTCACAATCAACGCTGATTGATGGATTTACCAACGATACATACTGCATTAAAAAAAAAGGCTTCAGCAAAATTTTCACATGCAACACTTAACATTGCTAAAATAACTCAAATACTTGTGAGATGAAAGTTCAAGGATTATTAGAGCAACCAATGCAGTTGATGGACTTGTTAAAATAATGGAAAATTTTCTATCAAAGGTTGAATTGAATGATAGCAAAGCAAGAAGACATCAGTCAATTTTTCAGCAACACCCAAAAAAAAAAATATTTTTGACTCCAGATGTCATATCTACTAGTGAGCCTGTTAGAAGTCACAAAATAGCTATCACAGTGAAAAGAAACTTTGCTTTTTGTATAATAAATGTGGATAGCACAGGTTTGTAAACCTGTATCTGGAAAAACATTCGTTGCATGACTGATAAAAAAGACTTTGGATATGCACATGGTGCTTGAACACATATTGCGAAAACAAACTTAACATCCAAAGAACTTTTAAAAAGGGTGTGCTATTTCTGTCAGTTCTATGATTTCATCTAGCAAGAAATTAGAAAGATCAATAAAAATGAAGTCAATTTAATAGATCTTTGCAAAATGACAAGCCTATGATTTAACATCACATAGATGATGTTGGGAAGCATAAGCTGAAGTATGTATACATTTAATTAACATACATGGCTATGCTTTTAGCTATGATCGGCAATATACTTGTTACACAACTTATAAATGGATGTAAAAGTTAGATCCTATACTTCAGTACATAGAACAGATAGGGGTTACCCTTGTTTTAGTCATTTTTTTGCACCAACCAAGTTTACCTGCTTTGAGGGTCTCAAATAATCACAAATCTTCAGGAAAGATCATCTTCAAATCCATTTGAGAGACTAATAATAAAAAATTCACTGCTAATCTTGAGAGCAAATACAAGTTCATTTCTAAAATTTATTCTGCTAAGGTCATAAGGCTGATATAAACTCATAAATGATTTCAGAATGAGAAAATTGGACATTAAATTTAGCAATGGTTGCATGATTATGTGTCACTTCAGACAATTGGAGAAAAAAAAAAAAGAAATCTGTTTTAGGGCAACAGATTTGCACTAATGGAGAGATAATATATAATATTGGTGTGACCTTGTGTAATGAACTACATTGTTATCAACCTTTTTACAAGTCTAATAATAGTGGCATTCCATTGGCAACATGCATTGTCTTTTACAAGAAACTCAAATGAAGCTTTGTTTCAAGTCTTACCTTAAACAAATTAAGCTGAAGTGGAAGATGGTAGGTTCATTGGTCTTATAAGCATATATAAAATATTTAAACATTTCTTAAGGAAGTGCAAGTCTTTTCTGGCTTTTCTTATTGCAAGTCCTACAAAATCCATGGAGATGAGACACCTTTCAATCTGAACCATATACTCATGTAATGGCAGGTCTCCAAAAACACTAGAGTTATTTCATTTGTGGTCCTAGAAAGATCTTAATTGTGACTATATATATATATATATATATATAGAGAGAGAGAGAGAGAGAGGCTTAGCTACATTCGAATGTACCCAGTTCAGCCATATTATATATATATATATATATATATATATATATATATATACATGCTCAAACTTGCTAGTCACATTCCTTTGATGGCACACTCAGTATATTACCTTCAATATGACATTGAACAAGATATCACTTTCATGATTTAACTTTCTAACTTTCTAAATTTGCTAAATATTCTTTGAGACAGAGACAAAAAGAGTCAACATATAACATCATAATGAATGATATGATCATATATTCTTAACTTGGTACAAAAACAATATGAAAGGATAAAGGATGTAATAATGTATTAGCCAATGCTGTAACTTGTTGTAGTGATATCATATGGACAGAGACATTGTTCAGCACAGATGCAGACTGCTTGTACAAACAACAGAATACAAATAACTGTATTTACATCTACACAAGGCCAACTTGTGTAGATGACAGCATGTGCAAAATTCTCCATTTCCCCAAAACTCTTCCAACTCCATTTGCAAAATTCATATTGGGATATGGCTTTTGGAGGGGAGAAAAACACTAGGTTTGCATGTGCTACATTATTCAGGCTGACCATTAATCAATGACAGCAATGCCTCCACCACCAACTAGCACCCATTAGCAGGTGATGTTGATTGAGTACCCACAGTTATCCACCATAAAAGCCAAACATGCCTAGCAAGACTAGTGATCTTTAGTATCAATCATAACACCTTGGAATATATGAACTACATAACAGCATCCTTTCTTGCAATAAAGATCTAACAACATGTAAGAGCACCTGCCATAGTTTTGGGGCTGCATGGATCATTTGTTTCAACTACAAGAAGTTACACAATGTTTGGATTGGAAATGGTTGCATGTGAATAATTTGGTTAAACATTCATCAACTTATTTAAATTTTTGGGCTATGTTGAAACACTTATTAAATATCATGACTTGTTAATTTTTCAGATTTTAATAAGGAATCAATTCACATGAGTGAAAAGGGAAAATATGGTGTTGCTTAATAAATGACCAAATTTGGTAGGCAAAATATTCTGCCTAAGGTACGATGCCCACTCTAGAAACAAGACACACACTTGGACCTGCCATTGCAAAATTTTTTAACTTAATTCTAAAATTTCTAGCACTCTAAATTTAGTTCAATGAATCTATGTTCATCTGGTACCACTTTATGATTTTATGCGCACATTGATTCTTCAGAGTCTTCTATAAAGAGGGAATCATTGACATGACATCAAAGCCGCATATTATAGTTTTTAAAAGATGGTCTAACATTTTACTCACATATTTTTCAAGGATAAAGAGATTACAGTCTAACAAGTCAAGAAAATCCTAAATGTTCTTACATTATACCATCTAGCATACATAATAATCATCTGCGTAACATAGCGAGGACAGTACAGTGGTCAGACAAAGAAACCACATTCTTGAAACAAAATGTCAAGCCTTTTTTACCCATTAATGTGAAGAACCATTTATCTATCAGAGTAGTAGATATCATACCGACTCGATAGCATAGCAAGGGACCATTAGGATGACGCCAATCAGAAACTTCTGTTCCTGTAAAACCATAGGCAAAAGCAACCAGTAAGATCAAACAAAAGCCCTTTTTTTTCCCAAGAAAACCACAAAAGAACATGTCCAAAAGCAAGGAAACAAAGTGAAACCTCGGGATTCTTATATGCCGAAAGGTGGTTGAACAGGAGAAACATGGAGAGCGTCAGTGTGATGACTACAAGGAAACCAGCAATCACTGTGGCCCAAACGGGTGGCGAGTAAGATAAGAGACTCGAGCGTAATTGCTCTGTTATCTTCATCGGGTAAAAGGCCTCTCTTCTGCCCTAAACTCTCATGGCTTCCGAGTCCAATCCAAATCATCAATAAACCATTCTTCAATAAATTCCATAAAAGAACAGCTTTTATCCCTATTTAGTGGTTTTCAGCCCCAGCGATGAAACAGACAACCACTTGACGAGAAGCCGACCCGAACCTAGAAATCACGAGATTCACAGAGACGAAGCACTTGTCAACAAGTGATCCTTCTCACGAAGGATGACAGAGAAAATTCGAAAGGGTAAAGAAAAATGTGCGAATGCCCACTCAGAATCTAACTGTCCGTAGGTCAAACCAGTCGGCCTCCGATTGCGAGATGCATCAAAATAAGACAACAAGATTAAAAAATAAAGAAAGCCAGGTCTAGGATTTTCGGCCCTAAAAAAAACCCAAGAAAGCAGAACTCTAAGTTCCTTCCGCACATCAAAACAAACCAACCGACCCGATATACCGTCAGACTGCAGGACGAGGGCAAGAATCGCTTTCGCTCGATCTAAGAACTCGAACTCGAACTCGAACGAGCGAGGGGTTGGACGAAACAAGAGGAGAAGAAGAAGAAGAGAGACGATGAATCAAATGGACGATGAGGAAGCGGACTCGCGGAGGGAAGTCGGCTTCTTCGGCTCACGGACAGCGACGAGGGAGCTGAGAGTCCGGAGGCCTTCGCTCATCGAGCAGCAACGCGCGACGCACCGAGCACGCAGCGAAAGCAGCTGCCGGTGATGGATTAATAAATGGGAAAACCGGCAGCCGCCGTATGATTTAGATTGAACGGACGGCAGCGTTCAACGCTCCAGAAAGCAACAAGAATGGCGGTGACACAGCACGAGATAATCGTCGTTGATGATAAGCCCGAGCCAGCCAAGTGCCAACGAGGCCAAACCTATTTTTATCCAAACACAAAAACAAAAAAACAAAAAGTCTTCTTGTCACCATTTTAGAATATAGAGGAAAAGGAAATAAAAGTATATTTTATTTTTCTACAGTGCAGATTAAAATACAAATCGGAGAACCAAGAGAACTAAAGAAAGTGCATTTATTTATTTATTTTTGTCGGCGTGGAGCTAAAGAAAAGAAGCATTTTAGAACTAACCCCTTAAGACGCTGGATTTTGGAAATATTATTGGAAGCGATTCCGAGAAAATTGAAGGAAAAATTGATCAAAAAATAAAATAAAATAAAAACACATGAATACCACCAACCCATTGGTTTCCCATGCATGCTTTATATTCGATGAATCATGTGCTTGGCTCGAAGATTGGAATAGCCCCTGATGACTCCTGATCATCGATCTTGAATGTCAAAAGAAGAGAGCTGTTTAATCTGCGATCCCACGTCTGATCGGATGGCCTGTAAAAAGTCTCAAGACTAGAGGGATGCTCCGGTGGGGATCCTTCGATGCTCAAATCAGTAACCGGGGTCACAACTTAGGGATAGCTCAGACAGCTCTGAGAAGAAAAATGAGTTCTTCGAAAAAGGGAAATCCCTTTTGGGTATCAGGGTAGCGAGTGTATGAGTTTGCGTACCTTGTTCCTGAGTGGACTTATCCTTTTATAGGGGGTTGACACTTGTACAACCACATGGAGTTCGTAAGAAAGGAATGTCCGCGGAGTTTATGGGGTTGCGTAAATTTGGGCTGGTCGATGGGTCCTGTCCCATCGAGAGGAAAAACGGTGGTTGGTGAGCTACGTCCCATCGGTCAGTGGAGCTGACAGGTAGTTAGGTCCAGTCCCATCAATGGCATGGCCAGTGGGTAGTTGGGCCTGGGGATGCTAGGCGGCGCGCGTTAGAAGGACAGTGGCGCGAACATCCAGGACCGTTCTGGGGCCGACCTGAGACAGCCTTGACCCCCCGGAGGGCACCGAGGCCGAGCAGGGCCGACTCGGCTGACCTAAAGATGCAAGAGCGGGCCGACCAGGGAAGATCGGGGCCGACTTGGCCGACTCGGAGATGTCGGGGCTGAGCGGAGCCGACCAGGGAAGGTCGGGGCCGACTTGGCCGACTCGGAAATGCCGGGGCCAAGCCGGGCCGACCAGGGAAGGTCGGGGCCGACTTGGCCGACTCGGAAATGCCGGGGCCAAGCCGGGCCGACCAGGGAAGGTCGGGGCCAACTTGGCCGACTCGAAGACGCCGGAGCCGAGCGGAGCCGACCAGGGAAGGTCGGGGCCGACTTGGCAGATTTGGAGATGCCAGGGCCGAGCGGGGCCGACTAGGGAAGGTCGGGGCCAACTTGGCCGACTTGAGATGCCGAGGCCGAGCGGGGCCGACCAGGGAAGGTCGGGGCCGACTCGGCCGACTCGAAGATGCCAGGGCCGAGCGGGGCCGACCAGAGAAGGTCGGGGCCGACTTGGCCGACTCGGAGATGCCGGGGCTGAGCAAGGCCAACCAGAAAGGTTGGGGCCGACTTGGCCAACTTAAAGACGCTGGGGCCGAGCAGGGCCGACCAGGGAAGGTCGGGGCCGACTTGGAGATGCCGGGGCCGACCAGGGAAGGTCGGAGCCGACTTGGCCGACCAGGGAGATGCCGAGGCTGAGCGGGGCCGACCAGGGAAGGTCGGGGCCGACTTGGCCGACTTGGAGATGCCGGGGCAGAGTGGGGCCGACTTGGCCGACTCGGAGATGCCGGGGCTCAGCGAGAAGACCAAGGAAGGTCGGGGCCGACTCAGCCAACTCGGAGACGCCGGGGCCGAGCGGGGCCGACCAGGGAAGGTCGGGGCCAACTTGGCCGACTCAAAGATGTTGGGGCCGAGCGGGGCTGACCAGGAAAGGTCGGGGCCGACTTGGAGATGCCGGGGCCAAGCGGGGCCGACCAGAGAAGGTCGGGGCCGACTTGGCCGACTTGGAGATGACGGGGTGGGGCCGCCTTAAGATTTGGATTTTGCCATAATTGCCCTCGTGGCTACGTCAGCCACATCAGATGCCCCCCCCCACCCCTGAGCGCGAAGGGCCACGCGCCCGCTGCCCTTTGGGCGAGAGGGGCACAAAAATTCAAAAAATGATTGCTCTTTAGTGCGCTTTTAATAGCTTGGTGAGCTGGCGCTTCGTCCCGAGGCAGTGTCGCTTCGAAAATCTTCCACAATCATGCGGTAGGTGGGAGCTGACGCTAGCGTCGGACGTTTCGAAGAGGAAGCCTATTGGGGGAATGGAAAAAGGTAAAGGCTATCATTGTTTCTCCATTTTCTATGCCCCGCGATTGGTTGAGGATCACGCTCCTTGGGGTGAATCGAGGCGACACACCTCGGGCGCAGGCGAGATTTCCGACGGACAGCTCGTGGCGCAATAGGAGAACACCACGTGGTAGGGCCTCGATTATCGTCGCTCGGAGATGGGGGTATAAAAGCGCCCTAAGGGCCTGAGGAAAGCTTTTACATTGCCATTGTTTTCTTCCAGCTTTTCTTCTCCTGAGTTCTTCTGCGACTTAAGCCTTTTTGTCTCCAAATTCCCTTTGATTTCCAAGTTAGTTTCATCTTTCCTTTTCATCTATGAACCGTCGTGCTATTAGGGAGGGTAAGAGGCTTGTAGTTGAATCTTCCCATTCCGATAGTGAAGACCAAACCTCCTAACCCGTCAGGTTCCTCGTCCGGTGGGCGGAATCGCCATCCACGGTCGACCAACGGTGACCGGGCCTCCGTCCGCCTCAGCCTCTCCTATTAGGGCAGTTCCTGTGTCCTCCCGCCGTCGAGACAACCTCCGACGGTGAGTTCTGATCCGGCAGGTCCGTCCGAAGTGGCCTCAACCGTAACCCCGAAGACGTAGAGGCCATTAGGGCTAAGTACATGGTCCCAGCTTCATTCATCTGTCCGTCGGGGCCCGAAGATAGAGTGACCTCCACCTACCCCGATCGGGTCGCTCTGTATGAGGAATTTTTCCGGTGCAGGCTGCGCCTTCCTCTCCACCCCTTTTTCCTGAACCTTTTAGATAGGTATAGGCTAGTGCCGGCGCAGTTGACTCCGAACTCGATTCAGATCATCTGCGCCTTTGTTATTCTTTGCTATTTCCAAGAGGCCCGGCCGGGTTATCACTGTTCCGGGTGTTTTATAAACTCCGCCGCCAAGGTGAGGGGGCCTGGTGGGCTTTCACCGCCAGGCCGGGTAGGGCCTTCCCCATAGGTCTTCGTCCAAGATTAGGGGATAGAAATCCCGCTTCCTTTTTGCCCATGTCGAGGGGGTGAGGACCGACTGGATGGAGCGGACACCAGCTCCAATGATAATGCCACCGTGGGGGAGAGAGATAGGGAACTCTTCACCCAATTGTCCAACTGCCAAATCCCTGGCTACAAGGAACTCCTGTCCGAGGAGAACCTGATAGAAGCCGAGTTGGCCCGGCGGTCGGTGAGCACGATGCCTGATTCCTTCTGTCTCGACCGGAGGATTGCTATATGCTGTCGCTAACACTTCTCATTTTTGGATGCAGCGATGAAGTTCTCCACCGGTGCGTTTGAGGCTGCCTTGAAGCAGAAGAGGCCATCAGCCGGGGAAACGTCAAGACTGGCGAAGAAGGCCCAAAGAGGGAGCGGGCTGGGCCGACCCAAGTCGTTGAGGTCCCCAAGGCTCCAACGCCTGCAGAGGAGCCGCTAAGGAAGCGCCGGCTAGAGGAGTGGTTCCGAGGCTGACCAGGACCGAGATAGAGGAGGGAGAGATTCCAGCCACCACAGAGCCACCATGGTGATTGTGGATCTTGAGGAGGAAGCTCCTACCACCGCCGACGTGCCCGAGGCCGGGCAGGTCACAGTTGTCGTCAGCCCTCCGGCTGTCGCCGAGCCGGAGACGGAGAGGGCTCCCCCAACTGCCAGAGAGAGGGAGCCAGCCGCCAAGAAATCCAATGCTGGGGCGGAGGTGACCAGGGAGCAGAGGGATGGGCCAGAGAGCTCATCCCAGCGGTTGGTGCGCCACCCGACCTGTCCTCGGGTCGAAGGTCCGCAGGAGGGGCCGACGCGACCGGCCCCTAGGCTCAATTCAATGGCGAACGCCATGCAAGCCGCCCATCTTCTATCAAGAGTCTGGACTGCCGAGTCGAGGAGGAGACGCGGGGATTGAGCTACTCCGCGCTCCTGGATATGGTGATGGTTGCCATTGTCCAGGTAATCTTATGAGTTCTCTCTGTTTCCGGACATGTCTTTTGATGACCCAATCTTTTAGGGTTAACATGTTCCCCTTGCTGCAGATGGCCAACGGTGCGATCGGCCTTCGTGAGGTGGTGGCCCATTCTTCGGACGCGCTCACAAGGGCTATGGCGCGGGCCGACAAGTACAAGAAGGAGAGCATGGCGTCCCATAGCCTTGCTCGACTTCACCAGGAGGCCAAGGCCCGGGAGGAGAACCTGGGCGGCCGAATAAGGGAGGCGAATGCCGGGCCGAAGCCGAGAGTGGCCGGGCATCCGCAGCCGAGGCCAAATTGGAGCTGGTCTCGGACCGATTAAAGACCGCCATGGCACAGAATGAGGAGCTGGTCCGTCAGCTTCAATGCACCGAGAGGGAGGTCGGAGCGGCGCGAGATGAGGCCCGGGCCACCGCGGAGAGAGCTGCCGCCGCGGAGAAGGCGGCGGTTGAGGTGGGCCATGAGAAGGTTGGGGCCGTGGCCTATGCGGACGAGGCCAACGCACAAGCCGAAGAAGCCGAGGGCCGAGCCAGGGAGGCCATGGCGCAAGTCCAGGAGGCTAAGGCCAGGTCACAGAGAGCCGAGGCCAAGGCAGGGCAGGCCGTCTCCAGCTACAAGTCCTTGCCGAGTTCGGGAAGGAAGTCCTCGAGGCCAGCCTCGATGCTTACGTCAAGGGCTTCGAGATGTGCAAGACTAAGGTGTCCACGGCTCTTAAAATTGACATTGCCGAGCTCGAGGGAATCCGGCCTGGGGAATCTGACGAGGAGTCGGTGGAGGAAGAGGACGACAAGGGAGAGCCGGGCCCAAACGAGCCCTGAAAAGTTATTGTTTCTTTTCCCTTTTCTTTTTGTAACCGGCCTCGGGCCAAATTTTGTACTTCAATTTCATTATCAATGAAGAAGAACTTTTTGTGAAGACGCTTTTGTCCTTTGTCTCGCTCGTTTCTTCTTTCCTTTGGGCTGAATGTTTTATTGTGCGACTAGCAATAAAATGGGTCCCGTACCTATTGATGAGAGAGGGCCTTTTTTCTGAGATGCCCCTTTACTCTGAGTGTTGCGCACGTTGATAATGCCATAGCCGAACCGTTGTATCAGGTTGGCCAATGTTGAGATGCGTCTTCGAAGTATAAACCGACCGCGTAGAAGATTACTTAGGATACCTTGAGCTGTCGTAGGCCGTTTGAAGGGAGATTCGTCTGCGCTCGAATATTCTAAGGACTTAGAACGATCCGAGGGCAACTTAACGCCGAGATCGGCTTGAAAATGCTGGGGGCCGAGTGGGGCTTGACCGGGGAAGGTCTGGGCCGTCTCGGCCTGATCTTGGAGATGTCGAGACCGAGTGGGGCCGACCAGGGGTGGTTGGGGCCGACTCGACAGACTTGGAGATCGTGAGGGTTGGCGAGCTCTTTTAGAACCACTCGGGGGTTTGTCTGTCACCCGAGGGGCAACTCGGCGGGTACGAAGCCTTTAGGGTCTTAACCACCTCGGGGCACCTCGTGCCAGGGCCGAGTGGTGTCCGTAGGCTGCGATGCCGGCGAGCTCCTTTAGAACTACCTCGGGGGTTTGTGTACCGTCCGAGGGACGACTCGACCGGGTACGAAGCTGTTAGGGACTTGAACCGACTCGGGGGCATCTCCAAGCCAGACCGAGTGGTGTCCCGTTAGCCACGATGCCGACGAGCTCCTTTAGAACCACCTCGGGGGTTTGTGTACCACCCGAGAGGCAACTCGACTGGGTACGGAGCTGTTAGGGACTTGAACCAACTTGAGGGCATCTCCAAGCCAGACCGAGTGGTGTCCCATTAGCTGCGATGCCGGCGAGCTCCTTTAGAACCACCTCGAGGGTTTGTGTGCCGTCCGAGGGGCGACTCGACCGGGTATGGAGTTGTTAGGGACTTGAACCGACTCGGAACGTCTCCAAGCCGGACGAGTGGTTCCCATTAGCCGCGATGCCGGCGAGCTCCTTTAGAACCACCTTGGGGGTTTGTGTACGCCCGAGGGGCAACTCAACCGGGTACGGAGCTGTTAGGGACTTGAACCGACTCGGGGGCGTCTCCAAGCTAGATCGAGTGGTGTTCCGTTAGCCACGATGCCGGCGAGCTCCTTTAGAACCACCTCGGGGGTTTGTGTACCGCCCGAGGGGCGACTCAATCGGGTACGGAGCTGTTAGGGACTTGAACCAACTTGGGGCATCTCCAAGCCAGACCGAGTGGTGTCTCATTAGCCGCGATGCCGATGAGCTCCTTTAGAACCACCTCGGGGGTTTGTGTGCCGCCCGAGGGGTGACTCGATCAGGTACGGAGCTGTTAGGGACTTGAACCGACTCGGAGGCATCTCCAAGCCGGACTGAGTGGTGTCCCGTTAGCCGTGATGCCGGTGAGCTCCTTTTGAACCACCTCGGGGGTTTGTGTGCCGCCCGAAGGGCGACTCAATTGGGTACGGAGCTGTTAGGAACTTGAACCGATTCGGAGGCATCTCCAAGCCGGACCGAGTGGTGTCCCGTTAGTCGCGATGCCGGCGAGCTCCTTTTGAACTGCCTCGGGGGTTTGTGTGCCACCCGAGGGGCGACTCGATGGGTATGGAGCTGTTAGGACTTGAACCGACTCGGGGGTGTCTTCAAGCCGGACCGAGTGGTGTCCCGTTAGCCACGATGCCGATGAGCTCCTTTAGCGAGATCTGGTCCTTGAATGCAAGGGAGAGCGGGCTGTGGCATTGGAAGGGACCCTTTTATTGCTCATATTATGGAGGATACATCATTGATAATATCGGCGGAGATTATCCGCGTTCCAGGTATGCGGAATGGGTTTTCTGTTGAGCTCTTCTAGTCTGTATGCCCCTCGGTGGAGTATCTCGGTGATACGGTAAGGACCCTCCCAGTTGGGGGATAGTTTGCCCCCCTCCGTAGGCTTAGATACCTCAGCCTTTCTTAAAACTAGATCTCCGTAGCAAAAGACCTTGGGATGAACTCGGGCATTGTAGTACTTGGCTGCCCGCTGACGGAAAGTCGCCATACGCAGCCTTGCCCGGTCATGTGCTTCGTCGATAAAGCCTAAGTTGGCTCGTATCAATATGGAATTGTCTTCCTCATTGAAGGACTTCACGTGTGGACTGGGCAGTCCGATCTCAATAGGGATGATGACTTCGGATCCGAAGACGAGACTAAAGGGGGTCTCGCCTGTCGGGGTTCTGGGGGTCGTATGGTAAGCCCATATCACACTGGGGAGTTCCTCCACCCATCGACCTTTTGATCCATCTAGCCGAGTCCTGAGCCCTCTGAGAATAGTGCGGTTCATGACCTCGGCCTCCTCGTTGGTCTGGGGGTGGCCGACAGAGGTGAATCGATGGTGAATGCCTAGCTCACCATAGAAAGTCTTGAATGCTTCATTGTTGAACTGGCGACCGTTGTCCGTGACGAGGGTGCGCGGCAGGCCAAAGCGGCATATAATCGACTTCCAGAAGAAGGCTTTAACTTTACTCTCGGTGATCTTAGCCAGCGCCTCGACCTCGACCCACTTGGTGAAATAGTCGATGGCTACTAGCAAGAATCTTCGCTGTTCCGAAGTTGGGGGGAATGGCCCAAGGATATCCATTCCCCACTGGGCGAAGGGCCAGGGAGCTGAGAGCAAGTTGAGCAGGGTAGACGGTTGGTGTTGGATGTGTGCATGGCACTGGCAATCATCGCATTTCTAAACTAGTTTGGCAGCGTCCTCCCTCATGGTAAGCCAAAAGTATCCCTGTCGAAGGGCCTTCTGGGCCAGGGACCTGCCCTCCAAGTGATTTCTGCAGATGCCTTCATGGATTTCTATAAGGATGTAGTCGTGTCGGAAGGTCTTACACATTTGAGCAGGGGGTAAGAGAATGACCTCTTGTATAGACGTCCGTCTAGGAGGACGAATTTGGAAGCCCTCTACTTGAGCAGCTTGGCTTCATTGCGATCATCAGGGAAGGTGCCGTCAGTGAGATAGTGGACGTAGGCGTCCATCAATGTAGGCTCTTGGGTGAGCGGGAGGACTTCCTTGCCATCTTCTATGCTGGGCCTTTCTAGGTATTCGATGTAGGCATCTCTTGTGATACTGTCGGCGGAGGTAGCCAAGCGGGAAAGGATGTCGGCCTTGGCGTTCTTACTCCGAGGGATGTAACTGATGCTGAAATAAGCTAACGGAGAGACCAAGAGCCGAACCTTGCCCAGGTATTGAGTCATAGCAGGGTCATGCGCCTCGTACTCTCCGTTGATTTGTCCAGAGATGAGTTGTGAGTCGGTGAAAGCTCTGAGATGCCTTATTCCAAATTCTTGGGCCAGCCTTAATCCTGCCAGCAAGGCCTCATACTCGGCCTAGTTATTGGTGGCTTTGAATAGAAACCGTAGAGCGCATTCTGCCTTCTCTCCATCCGGTCCGATGAGAATGAGACCGGCATAGCTTCCCTGAGAGTTTGACGTGCCATCTACATGGAGGATCCAGGTTTCTCCATCGCTGCTTGGCCCGGGCTCATGCTGCTCCACGGAAACCTTCCTGATCTCCTCATCCGCCTAAGTGCACTCGACTAGGAAATCGGCCAGGACTTGGGACTTCAAGGCCGGCCACGCTTGGAATGAGAGGTCAAACTCTTCTAGCTTGATGGCCCACTTGGCAAGTCGGCCTAAGGTGTCTGGATGAGCCAGAATGGCTCGGAGGGGCTGGTCCGTGAGCACCACAATGGGATGAGCTTGAAAATAAGGGCGGAGATGCCGAGCAGAGACGATCAGAGCGAAGATGATTTTTTCTATCTTGGAGTACCTGACTTCTGCGCCGTGGAGCACCTTGCTCACGTAATAAACGGGCTTCTGGGTTCCATCAGCGTCGAGACGCACCAAGACTGAGCTAACGGCCTCTGAAGAAGCAACTAGGTAGAGGAAGTGACTTTCCCCGTCCCTTGGTTTGGATAGGAGCGGAGGAGAAGACAGAAATGCCTTCAGGTCATCGAAGGCTTTCTGGTAGTCGTCCGTCCACTCGAAGCTGTTTACTTTCCGCAGGGCCTTGAAGAAGGGCAAGCACCTCTCGACTGATCTGGAGAGGAAACGACTTAAAGCCGCCACCCTTCCCGTTAGTCGCTGTACTTCCTTCTTGCTGGATGGTGATCTCATGTCGAGGATAGCGCTGATTTTCTATGGGTTTGCTTCGATCCCCCGCTGAGTCACCATAAAACCCAGGAACTTGCCCACAGTGACTCCGAAGGTGCATTTCTTGGAATTCAGCTTGACCTGGAAGTGGCTGAGGTTACTGAAAGTTTCCTCTAGATCAGAGACATGATCAGAAGCACGGATGCTCTTGGTCAGCATGTCATCCATGTAGACTTCCATGTTCCGACCTAGCTGATCCTGAAACACCCTGTTCATCAATCTCTGATAGGTCGCCCCTGCATTCTTGAGACCGAAGGGCAGCACTTTGTAGCAATAAATCTCCTTTTCTGACACAAAGGATGTGTGCTCTTCATCACTGGGGTCTATCCTTATCTGATTGTATCCGGAGAAGGCATCCATGAAGCTGAGGAGCCCATGGCCGGAGGTGGAATCTACCAGCTGGTCTATCCTTGGCAGGAGGAAACTGTCTTTCGGACACGCCTTGTTGAGGTCGGTGAAGTCGATGCAAATTCTTTAGCTTTCGTTTACCTTTCGCACCATGACCACGTTGGCCAGCCAGCTAGGGTAATGCACCTCTCGGATGTGGCCGGCACTGAGCAGTTTGTTAACCTCCTCATCGATGGCCTTTTGTCACTCAGGAGCGAAGCTCCTCTTCCTATGGTGGATTGGACGGTGCTTCAGATCGATGTTGAGCTTGTGGGTGATTACTTCTGGAAGAATGTTGGGCATGTCATATGCTGACCAAGCAAAAACGTCTGAGTTGGCCCGTAGGAAGGTCGGGAGGCGATCGCGATCCTCCAGAGGGAGGAGTCCGCCGATGCGCACGGTCTTTGCCGATCGTTCCCGAGGGGAAAGGTCAGGAGGTGCTCAGCCGGCTCCCCTCTCCTGTCGGACTCCCTGGGGTTAGGTGCCTCTGGGACCGGCTCGGCCTCCAAGGGGCTTGACGCCGTGTGATAGCATGGCAGAACTGAACCGATTTCGCCTTTCATCTCCCCAACACCTCCACTAGTAGGGAACTGCACCAGCTGGCATCAGGTGGAGATAATCGCATCCAATAGATTTAAGCCTGGGCGCCCGAGAATGGCGTTGTATGCCAAGGGGACCCGCACAACCAAGACTTCATGATCACTGTGCTTTGACATGGCGGTGTTCCGGCTGTCATAGGCAAAGATATCTCGCCCTCAACCCTTACCGAATCCCCGGTGAATCCGACCAACGGGGTTGCTACAGGCTGGAGAGAGTCTAGAGATAATCCCATCCGAACAAAAGCATCATAAGTGAGGATATCAGCTGAGCTGCAACTATCAACTAATATCCTTTTTACAGGGTGCTTGGCGATCGTCATAGAGACAGCGATGCCTTCATTGTTTACATTCTCAAAATTCATCGGTCCCCCCCCCCCCCCCCCCAGAACTACGTTACCCGGTGCATCCTCCCCTCTTGGCTGCTTGGATGAGGAAGCCGCTCCCAAGACACCATTCCAACTGTCCACTCCGTGGGGGTGTTGTCGACAGCGGCCTGAGCAAGTGGGGGTCCCATGAGTGCTGACAGTGGTTGTGGCCCCTTCTAGACATATTTGCCGAGGTAGCCCCTCTAGATGAGCTCCTCAATAGCGCACTTCAAGCTGAGGTAGCTATTGGTGTCGTGCCCGTAGTCTCGATGGAATCGGCAATAACGGCTCTTGTCGCGGGGAGGACCTTTCTTCATAGGAGGAGGGTGCTGGAGATAAGGCCGCCCTCGATTTCCATCAGGATGTGGGATCGAGGGGTGAGGAGAGGCGTGAGCTTGATCTCATCGGGGATGGGGCTTCGATGCCTGTTGTCGGATCGGCGAGGCGGGTCAGGCAGTCGATGGCGAGAGGGCCTGCTCGGCTCGGGGCGAGCAGGCTTGCGGTTGGAGCTCCTTGATGATTTTCAGCAGGTGAGGTCGGCCTCATCCGTGCGGATGTACTTCTGGGCCCAGAGGAGAAGGTCGGAGTAGGAACTTGGGGGCTTTCTGTCCAGAGAAAAGGTGAAGCGGGACAGGAGGAGTCCATGCTTCAGTGCCAGCGTTGCCACCGCGTCATCCAGATGGTAGACTTCAAGGGCGCGGTTTTGAACCGGAACACGAAGTCCCGCAGCGATTCCCCCTCCTTCTGGCGCACGGAGAAGAGGCTGTCCGTGACCCTCGAGATTTACCGGCAGGCATCAAAATATGCCAGAAAGGCCTTTTCCAGCTCCTGGAAGGAGTCGATGCTATGGGGGGACAGGCGTGAGTGCCAAGCGCGAGCAGCCTTCCGCAGAGTAGCAGGGAAAGCTTTGCAGAGAAGGGCGTTTGATGCACCCTGGACCTGCATCATGGCCTTGTAGCTCTCGAGGTGGTCGAGAGGATCCGTCGTGCCATCGTATGGATCTATCTGGGGGAATCGGAATCTAGAGGGGACGGGCTCCTCCAGTATCCGGCGAGTGTAAGGAGGATGGGTGTCATACTCCTCCTCCGGTTGGTTGTTGATCTTCCTGGCGAGCTCGTCTAGTCGCCAGTTGTACTCGTCCAGGCGCTCCTCCGCCTGGCGGTTGATTGTCGGGGCCTTCCAAGACGGCTTGAAGGATGAAGAAGAGGAAGATGAAGAAGAAGGAGAAGGACGCGGAAGATGAGATTTCCGCTTTGGTTCCTCCTGGCGGTGCGGCTCTGGAGGAAACTTGCTCGGGCCACAATCTGGAGATCGCAGCCGCTTGAGGGACTCACGACGAGGCTTCCTTGGAGAAGCTCGGTGACGACCGGCCTCTCATTGAGGAGAACCTCCCCTTGCAGACTGTTGACTTGCAGGGGGAGCGGTTTGATGCTGGGTGGCCACGGACTGCTGCTGCTGAAGTCCGTGGACCATGGCAGTGAGGGTCTGAACTTGCCGAGTGAGGGTTGCCAGCTGCTCCGCAGCCGGGACAACCGCTTCTAGTTGAGGAGAAATGACGGGAGGATCAGCGATAGGTAGGTTGGTCTCCTGCTGCTTAGTCGGGGGAAGATGCCCCCAGGGTGGCTGACTGAGGCATCCTAAGCTCGTGTCATCACCATTGTTGGGAGAGGGAGAGAAAAGAGAAGTATACTGTAGGATTTGGGCCTTCTTTGCTTGCCTTCCCCCTACCTAGCACGCCAATCTGATGACACCTGATCACCAGTCTCGAACATCGAGAGAAGAGAGCTGCTTAATCTGCGATCCCACGCCTAATCGGATGGCCTGCAAAAAGTCTCAAGACCGGAGGGATGCTTCGGTGGGGACCCTCCGACGCTCAAGTCAGTAACCGGAGTCACAGCTTAGGGAGAGCTCAAACGAGCTCTGGGGAGAAAAATGAGTTCTCTGAAAAAGGGGAATCCCTTTCTGGGGTCCAAGGTAGCGAGTGTATGAGTTTGCATACCTTGTTCCTGAGTGGACTTATCCTTTTATAGGGGGTTGACACCTGCACAACCACGTGGAGTTCCGTAAGAAAGGAACGTCCGCGGGGTTTGTGGGGTTGCATAAATTTGGGCTGGTCGGTGGGTCCTGTCCCATCAGAGAAGGGAAAATGGCGGTTGGTGAGCTACGTCCCATCGGTCAGTGGGGCTAACAGGTAGTTAGGTCCAGTCCCATCAGTGGCATGGCTAGTGGGTAGTTGGGCCTGGGGATGCCAGGCGGCGTGCATCAGAAGGACGATGGCACAAACAGCCAAGACCATTCTGGGGTCGACCTGAGACAGCCTTGACCCCCTGGAGGGTGCCGAGGCCGAGCAGGGCCGACTCGGTTGACCTGAAGATGCCAGAGCGGGGCCGACTAGGGAAGGTCGGGGCTGACTTGGCTGACTCGGAGATGCCGGGGCCGAGCGGGGCCAACCAGGGAAGGTCAGGGCCGACTTGGCTGACTCAGAGACTCCGAGGCCGAGCGGGGCCGACCAGGGAAGGTTGGGGCCGATTCGGCCGATTTGGAGATGCCGAGGCCGAGCGGGGCCGACCGGGGAAGGTCGGGGCTGACTTGGCCGACTTGGAGATGCCGGGGCCGAGCGGGGCCGACCAGAGAAGGTCGGGGCCGACTTGGCCGACTCGGAGATGCCGGGGCCGAGCGGGGCTGACCAGGAAAGGTCGGGGCCGACTCAGAGACACCGGGGCCGACCAGGGAAGGTCGGGGCCGACTTGGCTGACTCGGAGATGCCGGAGCCGAGCGGGGCCGACCAGGAAAGGTCGGGACCGACTTGGCTGACTTGGAGATGTCGGGGTGGAGCGGGGCCGACCAAGGAAGGTCGGGGCCGACTTGGCCGAGATGCTAGGGCCGAGCGGAGCCGACCAGGGAAGGTCGGGGCCGACTCGGCCGACTCGGAGATGCCGGGGCCGAGCGGAGCCGACCAGGGAAGGTCGGGGCCGACTTGGCTGACTCGGAGATGCCGGGGCCGAGCAGGGCCGACTAGGAAAGGTCGGGGCCGACTTGGCCGACTTGAAGATGCCGAGGCCGAGCGGGGCCAACTTGGCCGACTTGAAGATGCCGGGGCGGGGCCGTCTTAAGATTTGGATTTTACCATAATTGCCCTCATGGCTACATCGGCCACATTAGCCCCCAAATACTTCTATCAGGGCTAACATGGATTAATGATAGAGGGTGCAACTAAGTTTAATTTTTTTAAAAATTAAAGCTTAAATCACCAGCTACTTGAGATGGCATCACCATACAAAATTGAAAGCGACATTATAGAATTTATCTTTATAGAAACACTAAGACAACATTACTTACAATTAATGCACATAAGAACTAAAATTCAAGTATGATCATGCATATAATGATACAATTCAGTTTAAATTAAATTATAATATTTTGTTAATTATTTTATTAATTTTATTAAACTCATGTAGCAAAATGTTTGAAATATAATATTTTTAAAATATAAAATTAAACTATAACATAAAAATAAATTTTGAATGAAAGTTTAAGGATCAAAAGTATAATTTTGCCTTCAATTTATGAGGCATGGTACGCAAGGCTTTAGACAGTTTTTGACGACAATAAGAGTTTGAATGATGAAATAATCTTTGCTGCATCTCTATCCCTTGACTCAAAATCGCTGAAATTGAGCACAAAAAATTAAATTGCTTTCCAATTCAACTTGAATATTCAAACTAAATACATAAAAAACTGGCATTTAACTTGAACGTAGGCTTGCATAGTGATATGGCTAGAAAAGTCATGTGTAAGTTAATGACCAAAATTATCCAATGATGAAAGTCGTTTAAATGCCAACGGCCCCAACCCATAAGCGACTCCTAGGCAGCTCCGGCTCCTAGGCGGCTGTAGCTCATAAGCGGCTCCTAAGCGGCCCTGGCTCCTAGGCGGCCCAAGTTTATAAGGGGCTTCTAGACAGCTCCAACTCATAAGCGGCTCCTAGGTGGCCCCGGTTTCTAGGTGGCCCTATTTCATAAGCGGCTCCTAGGCGGCCCTAGCTCATAAGCGGCTCCTAGGCGGCCCTAGCTCATAAGCAGCTCCTAGGTAGCTCCGACTCCTAGGCGGCCCCAGTTCATAAGCGATCCTGAGCGGCCCTAGCTCATAAGCAGCCCTAAGGCGGCCCCGGCTCCTAGACGGCCCCAGCTCATAAGCAGCTTCTAGGCGGCCCTGGCTCCTAGGCGGCCCTAGTTCATAAGCGGCCCTGAGGCGACCCCTACTTCTGGGTGGCCTCATCTCCTCTTATCTCCAGATTCAGCTACAACTTCTCGGGCAAGCCTTCACTCCTGACAAGGTCGGGCCCATCAGCCACCTTCAATTTACATATGTCCAATAAGACAAATCCCACTAGTTCTGACACAAGCTTAAGAAGTCATAATTCATCATGAAGCATTAATGGCTCTGATCAGATAAGCTCAAAAAGTTGTCATCTGCCATAAAAGTACCATCATCCGTTTTAGATAGGATAAATCCCACTAATTCTGGCATTCCATTCATAAAGTCGTGGCTCATCATGAGATTTCAAAGCTTTCGAAGTAAGTTACAAGACCCCAAGTATCAATAAAATGGTAAGAGGGATCCCTGACTGAGGTATGAACACTCGAACACTTAGAGAATGTTCAGATCTTCTTCCTAACTCTCTTTCTCGAGCTTCTTTAAGCTCATGACTATGATTCTGATCACTAACTTGAGTGTCGAAGGTCCCTACCAGAATATTCAACACCTAAGACTTCTTGCAAATCTCGGTGTCAAGGTGAAGCTTCTTCAGCAAATTGACAGCACGTCCACTAACGCTCAAGGACGTCAGCTCAAGGTGATCAGGCATCATCAGATTGGCACGCCAGGTAGGGGGATGTAGAAGGATAGGTTTGTAACTCTGAGTTACAAGCTCGCCCTCTCTTGAACAACAATGATGGTGACATATATTCAGGAGGCTTCTGCCAGTTATACTGGTGAGCATTCCTATCATGCTAAGCAACCGGAGGCTAATCCCCTTGCTCTTTTCTTGCCATCAGTTTTTTCTACTCCACATGAACAACTGGCCACCCTTACCCAGCAAGTCCAAGCACTTGTTGGGGCAGTTTGTGAGTTGCAAGGGCAACAACTGGTAGCTATCCGACAACAACTCGGGCATCCCATACTGCTTGCAATAGCAACCCCAGCCAGTCAATAATCAACCTACAGAAGATCCTCTTCGGAAGAGCATCGCCACCGTCATGCTCCATCCAGGCACCACCACTAGGAACCTCCAAGGGGTTGCGGTCTCCTATCCACCGCTCGAGTAGTCCCTCCTCCAAATAGCGATGGGGAAAGGAGCCCAGACGGATATGCCACCATCAGCGCCATCGCTCCCCCTGCTCATCTTCTGAATCAACGAGCGAAGACCTCAATCGCCAGATGGAAAGGCACTTGGAGGAGCAAGATCGACGATTGGAAGAGCTCAGTCAGAAGCTCAATAACCAACTAGGGATGGATTATGATACCCGTCCACCCCTTAATCGTCGGATTATGGAAGAGCCTCTCTCTCACAGGTTCCGTCTTCCCCAGTTGGGTCCTTACATGGCACAACGGATCCACTTGACCACCTTAGAGTTATAAAGCTCTCATGCAAGTTTAGGGGGCGGCTGATGCCCTCCTATGTATTGCTTTCCCTGCTACCCTCTGGAAGGATGCGCGTGCTTGGTATTCTTATTTACTCTCGTGCAACATCGACTCCTTCCGACAGTTGAAAAAAACTTTCTTAGCGCATTTCGATGCCTGTCGGAAGATCCCTTGGGTAGCAAATATTTTGTTCTCCGTTCAACAGAAGGAATAAGAATTTTTGAAGATTTTATGGCCCGGTTCAAGATGGCAACCCTTGAGGTCTACCATCTCGATAATGCTATAGCCACTCTAGCCCTGAAGTGAGGACTCTGTCCCTTTCGCTTCACCTGTTCTTTGGACAAAACACCTTCTAGTTCTTATGCTGAGCTTCTAAGTCATGCGCAAAAATATATTCATGCCGATGAAGTTGATTTCACTCGGAGAGACACTGAAAGAGGGTCTAGCAAGAAATTGGTCCGCGCGGAGCCAAGCGGACCTCCTTCCAAGAAGCCTGAGGCCCCCACACCAGTTAGATAATCGGCACCAAAACTTCATCCCTAGAGGAGAGAACTTCACACCTCTTCTCGCCTCCAGGTCTCATATCCTTATGGAGATCGAAAGCGAACCTTATCTCAGGTGCCCTCCCCCAATGAGGATGGACGTCGTTCACGATCGGAGTCATTATTTCTGCTTTCATAGAGACGACGATCATGATACTGAAGACTGTCATAATTTGAAGCGTGCCATCGAGGAGCTCATCTAGTAGGGCTACCTTGGAAAGTTTCCAAAAAGGAGGGCCTCTGCCGTCCAACTCTAATGGGACCTCGCCTGCTCAAGCCAACGTCAATAATGCTATGATAGAACAACGGTAGGCATGCTTTTTGAAGGGTGCTATGCCTTCTAAAAGATTGAGGGGTGGGAGGGAATAGAAAATATAATCCCTTTTTTGAAGGGAAGTTAGCAGGAAGGGGCAATCTGAATAATGATAGCGTAATCGTCTTTATGACGATTGCTAAGCATCCTGTAAAATAAATTTTGGGGGATAGTGGGAGCTCTACTGACATCCTTACTTATGATGCTTTTGTTTAGATAAATTTATTTTTTAGTTCCCTCCAATCGGCGACAACGCCTTTGGTTAGCTTACAGGAGATTCAGTGAGGGTAGAAGGTAAAATTACCCTACAGGTTACGGCAGAATCATAGCCGTGTCAGAGCACTGTCTTGATGAGATTTTTAGTGCCTGAGTGCCCCTAGCTTAAAACATCATACTCGGTCGGCCAGGCTTAAACCTCTTAGATGCGGTGATATCTATTAGATGCCTGCTCGTGAGATTTCCTACAGTGGGCGAATCGACGAGAAGCAGGAAAAACAAAATCCGATGCAATTATGCTATCATATGGGCCCTAGCCCTCAGGAGACGGTGATCCCACCGGCCTCAGTGCTGCTCGATCCCAAAGAATCTGAAAGAAGGGGAGAGTCAGCCAAAAACTTGCTTTAATACTAATATGATTCCAAAATTTTTGCATTAAAATGATGTAGTTTAATACTGTGGAAAGATAAAAGTTGATAAAATATTTTTCTTATATTTGACACATAGTTTTATGACGTGGTGTTGACAATATGATTTATTTTTACTAGCTTTAATATTATATAGATATTTTATGTTTAATACATATTTGTATCTATAAGTATAAAAAATTCCAATTGAGCTGTTAGCTTATAACATCTTACTAATATCATTTCAGAGAACGATGATTTTGATGATAATAAGATGCATATTTATTTGATATAATGATTTGAATTATAAGAATTATTGAGGATAAACAAGCTTTGCATGCTCTTAAGATTTCATTCTAAGGATACATAGTCATGTCCCAGATTAGACGTCGATTTTAGGCATAACAATTCCGATATATGCAGTGTCGATAATTTTAGAGTTTTTATGAATGGTAATGAGTTATTATTTACTGAATGCCTGTATCTCTTAATGCCCAAAAGGAACGGGTAAATAGAGATAAGGAGAGAGAGAAGATAGAAAATGAAAGGCAAAAAAGAAAATGAAAATGAGAAGAATAGCTTACCCTTGCATGCCAATGGCCAACTTTTTTCCTCCTTCATGCAGCCATCCAAGGTTTTTGGCCCCTCCCCTTCTTTTATCTCTACCGATGAACTTATTTTAGGCATAACAAAATGTATACCCCATAATTTTTATCTTTGATCTTCTTCATTGGTTGACCTATGTCAACACATGGTGCAATTATTTACTTCTGGGATGTGATTGCATTTCCTTGGCTGAGTATTTTTCAGCACCAACATGAACATGAAAACTGAGATTGCCTATGGAAATCAAATTCCAGGGTATTTTAGGAAGCTTTGATCGAGGACATTACCAATTCAATATTGAATGCACCAGAAGTGCAAAAAATCTTCGGTAATGAGTAATGTCCCATTTTCTTGAGTACCATGAGGTCTTACTGTCATGATATTATTATGTGACCAGCATAAATCTAGACCACATAATACTCAACTAGAAAAGCTTCGGATGTTATAATGATCATGTTTATCTGTGCAAATCTCTGATCAAAATATCTAGCACAAAAAGCTGAATATTGTAAATTTGTCAACATATCTATCTAGTGTGATAAATCATTATTCTTGTGATAATATTCACTAAGCTTCCCTAAACAATGACCAATAGGTTACCTGAATTTAAATGTAAGATCTGCTCACTGTACTAAATTGACAAATTATCAAGTGTACATCAACAGTCAGTCAGAAGAATTATCTAATAGAAGCTGGACAAACATTAGAAATGAAATTTTACAGACTGAACCAGAAAAGCAAATTCTTTTATTTGCCACTTGGAAATGGTGAAGTACGCGATGAATTGTCTCTACATCTGATAAATTGAAACAGTAACTTCTCTAAATTATGGGACATGAGTAAGCAGAAAGATTCTCACGGTAAAATATCAAACACAACAGTTCAGCTATTGCAACATCTGTTGAATAATTTAGCAACTTATGTTGCACACACTTGAGCAATCAATCATCTGTTGCAACATCACTGCATGAAGTTGGGACTATACTTTTAAGCATCATTAACCCCCTAAACGATATCTGATAAAAAAATCTGCATTGAGTTTTTAATCAGCAGTTGAGGGGACTTGTATCCAACAAAAAAAGGGCTGGTTCAGATTTTGCTGCACACCCAAACTTGAACATGCTGTATTTCCGGTGAACCCCAGTAAGCTTCCCATGTCCTGCCTTCTGATGGAATTCCACCATCATCTAGAGCACTCTCTGCAATGGTAGCCAAAGTATAGGAATGTCAGTATAGTGTTGTAAAGCACAGTAGAAAATATTGAAGTCCAGTACATTCACAAGCAAACACACAAAAAAAAAAAAAAGGAAGGCTCACAAAAGCTGGTCCTCTAAGTAATTTGTATGTAGTTCGCTAGCTCTACTCCAGTGCTTGAAACCTTTAAGAGTACACTGAGCAGTGTAGACAGCAGCAGCGGCTAGCAATGAAGGGCTGAACTTTAGCATTTGGTACTCGACAAGGCAGAGCTCGGTAATGAAAAAAGATAGAAGTTCTTGCTGTTTCAATGCAAAAGGGATTATTGATCAAAAACCATCACTAAATTCAGAAAATTTTCTTTCTTATGCTAGTTCCTTTGCACAACCAATGTATACCATACCTCCTTGTCGGATTCAGCTGCTTTGAGGAACCTCCTCATGAAAACATAAGGAGTTGGCACAGACAGGTTGAACTGCAAGGTATTGACTATGAACCTCTCCTGTTGCAAAACGCTAGAGATCCATTAGCACTTGCAGCAAATATGATAAGCAAACAAAAAGCAAACTCCAAATATTAGGTTAATCCTATAAACTAGAATTAGATTATTGTTGGTATCTAGGGTAACTTAGTGCAGGACATAGCATATATAGTTCATCAGGCCCATGGACACATCTTTAATAGCAAAGTCATCACCATTTCAAGAATTTCTTTCCTTGTGTAAGCACGGTCTGATATTATGATGAGGTCATTCACCACGGGAACGGAGACTTCCTCATATTTGCATGCAAGAAGCATGGCAGTCACTCCTACCAATTGGAGCTTCTTTCTCACAACTGTTTGACGTTCTAAAAATCTATCAATGATGTTCACAGTTAGAAATAGAGTCTCGTCCATAAGCTCAAATTTGTAGTGCACCTGTGAGAGAGAGCTCATGGCAAATTAGGAATTTCAAAAGCAAGAGAATGAACCGACTCATAAGTGACAGCAGAATTTGATGATGAGCTTCAAACCTCTATTAGCCAGTCAATCAAAATAGCACGCATCTTCTCATTGATGTCAAACTGGTTTGACATGTAGTTAGGACCGACAGAAGCTAAATCCTGCACAGCAATAAGAGCAAGCATCTGCGTTATTTCACATGGAATGCTTTGAGAGTTCCAGAGTCAGTCTACTAACAAAAAAACATATGCTGGTCTTCTTTGATGAACTAGGTAATCAACTTAAGTCAACAATCACTTAAGCCACAAATTCATAAGTTTCAAATTTGACATAACTTTTGCTAACTTGGCATTGTACCAAACAATAGACTGGGCACACCAAAAACAATTCCTTGTCATGTGATGAGAAAAATCAATTCAATTCTTGTTTCAAAACATGTGCTAAACACAACAAAGACAGTAAAATTGATGTCAAACTGGTTTGACATGTAGTTAGGACTGACAGAGGCCAAAATCCTGCACAGCATAAGAGCAATTAAACATGTGTGTTTTTCACACGGGATGCTTTCTGAGAGTTCCAAAGGCGGTCTACTAACAAGAAAGAATGTTGGTCTTCTTTGATGAACTAGGTAATCGACTTAAATCAACAATCACTTAAGCCACAAATTCATAAATTTCAAATTTTACATAACTTTTGCTAACTTGGCATTGTGCGAAACAATAGACTGGGTACACCAAAGACAATTCCTTGTCATATGATGAGAAAAATCAATTCAACTCTTGTTTCAAAACGTGTGTTAAACGCAACAAAAACAGTAAAATTGAAATCATTGTAATTTGATCCATCTAATGCCATCATAGAAATCAATTAGAGGTCAAAGTTCACCTCAATCTGTCTGTAGAAGTTGTAGATGTCCTCCACATACTCAACAACTGCCAAAGGGTTTTTTGAATCACAGGAGTCAATATCTGGAACAGGCTCCTCCTCTAGATCCTCCATTTCAATCTCCTTGAGCTCATAGTCATCCTGGACATTTTTTGCCCCCGCTATTAGACTTATTTATAAATACAAAATAAGAGATTTCAGAAAACTAAAGATGATTTGTGTCAAAAAATGGCAGGCGAGCGCAAACCAGTTCTTCCATCTCCTCCACCATGGGTGAAAGCAACTTAGTAGCTGACTTGAAATCATCCACATCTGTGGCATTGGAATCATCCGAGGCACTAGAACTTGGAGCAGATGGCAAGGGTTTCTCCGGTCTTTCACTCCCAATTGGCTGAAGTCTTGCACTAGAAACCTATATCAATATAACCATCAGACTAAGGGATCAAGTAACAAAGCGAGCCAATACGTTCTCATTGTATCAATTGAGAGTACCTGGTGACAAGGTTGTAATTGGTTTGCCAAGGAAGCTGCGAATCTCCTATATTGCAATCCATCAAATATTGTTTCAGAAAAAATAGAAACCAAAATAATAAATTGGTACAAAAAAAAACATGTGACGTATGACGGCTTCCAACCTTGTCATCGGTCGCCGGCCGACAAAACTTCGTGAGTTCTTATCATCCACCTCACTCTTGCTGAACGGAAAAAGAAAACAAAAATTAGAGCTTAGACTTACATGAATTCAAATAGTTCAAACAATAAAGATTAGGGTTCGGTGAATTACTCCTGCAATCCCGTCTTGCTCACTGCACCTGGAGGAGCGCCCACAATGTTTCTGATGTCCCTTAGTGCTCTTCTATTGCTGTTCCCCACGTCTGCGCCAAATTTAACGCCCTCAATAGCAACACCTTTGCAAAAAAAAAATTTCCCTCCCAATTAGTAATCAAAGAATATAAAAAAGATCCAATTAAGGATCCCGCAGCTAGGGTTCTAAAGGCTAGAGTGCAAATTATGAACTGGTCCCATCAAAGAAATCACGAAATCCATAAGAACTGCGGTCATACCTCGGGCACTGGTCGATTTATTCATGCCTCTATGATTCCCGTCAACTCTATCCATTTCTAATATCTACAGCAAGAGAAAAGAAGAACCAGTTCAAGAAACCTGTTGAAACCCCGAATCCTTAAACAGAATCAGAAAATTTTGAAAAGATCGTTAAAGATCCAACAAGAAACAGCCAAAAGACAACGCCCAAAATACTATTCCAATAGATCGATCAGAATGTCCAAATACTATTCCAATAGATCGATCAAGACCTTTTGTAAGCCCCTCGGTTCTCGCAAAATTCCAGCCCGGCCTTGCTTCAATTCCTCTCAGAGGACGCTGGAGAGAAAGGGAGCCAACGAAGCAAGAACCCCAAAGAATGGAATTCTCTCTCTTTCTCTCTCTCTCTCTGAGCTCGATTTGGGGAGAGGGGAAGGGGGGGATTAAAAAACGAAAAAGAAAGGAGAGATTCGTTGTATGAAGGGGGGGAGAACGAAAACAACGGACACTGTCCGCGTAGACTTCAATTAAAACCAACGGCTAGTGAATGGTAGCCGTCGGATGGAGGCGGGGGATGGCTCATTTTAAATAACCGCCGGGGGTACCTTTAACGGCTATATTTCTGGCATGTGCTTCCAAAAACCACTGTGGTGAGTGGTGGCAATGGATACGTGAAGTTGTTTGTTTTATTTCTTTTACTGCTTGCTTGGATTGGTCTCCATCACTACTTTTTTCCCCTGTGTGCTCCCTATCACACCGCTTCTTCCCATTTTCTTCTCATGTGTTGCATGTTTTGCATTGAATTGAGAATGAATGTTAAGTAAATATCCATAAGATTTCACTATTGATTTTCAAAAAGTACCAATGATAGTATAACGGTGATCATGATTTTTGAAAAGTGTTGCTGCAAAAATTCATTCTTTAGCTTAGGGGCAGTGTATGTTAAAATTCGAATAGCGCTCTTCTGTCTGGATAGACATATAAGACAGCCCTCACGAAGGAATCACAGGGAGTGATCCCTGCGAAAGACCCTCCGATGATAAGTCAGTGGAGATTCTGAGCAAACAGATGAGAGAAGAAGGCTCCAGCAGAAGGATCTTCCTCCTTGAGATGATTTTTCAGGAGCAATGACCTTTGTTAGAGTTATTTTTTTTGGGCTTAGATTGCTTTCGAGAGCATACCTGAGGGCTTTTGGGACTTGATATTTGTACGCTGCTAAGAAGGTGAGCCGCGTTACCTGATTTTTTAGGTATGTTTTAGGGAGTTGACATCCGATAAGATCGAAATCCCAATAGTTACGGGGATCGACAGTTGATGAAGCTGACAGACGCTTTATCAAAAATTTGGAATCCTGTTGATTATGGACGAAGTGCTGTATTTGGCTTCCGTTTCTCTTTTGGGAGGCTCATTCCGCGATTTTTCTGATCAGGATGGTTCATCCTCCGAGATATCCGATGTGGTTTGAAGCATCAATAGTGCTTACGTTGAAGGGATGATGATCGATCCTGACGAGATACTAAGATAGCTCGGTCCTACTGAGGTTCAGATATGGTTCGGCCCTTTCGATGCACTGAGATAGCTCGCCAGATGGTTCGGCTCTGAAGCTCGGCCAGATAGTTCGGCTCTATAGCTCGACCAGATAGTTCGGCTCAGTAGCATATATTTGTCTAAATCTTCTTGAAATCTTCTTGAAATCTTCTTGAAATCTACGATTTATGGTAGAAATTGTAGTATATGTTTGTCTAAATCTTCTTGAAATCTACCATTTATGATAGAAATTGTAGCATATGTTTGTCTAAATCTTTACAAATTTTCTACTACTATAAAACGATGTGATTTCTCTGCTTAATTCCCAAATTTAATTTGGAAGATGTTTTTTTGATGTCCTCAAAATAATGCATTACAAAAGTTAAATTAATCATCTAGAAGAGGCAAGCAAAATAAAGAAAGATTGTGAGAAAATATATAAGCAACATGGCCATATATATTGGAGTTAATTAACAGGAATGCTTTGCTAGAAAAAGGATGACAAAGATTTTAATAGATTATAAAATAAATTGAAATTTCTTGCTCCAAAAATAACACAATTTCTTATTTACTATTCTAAAATGAATATGAATAGGCTTTGGAGTATATGCCTAAAATTCTTGATTGTGAACCCAGCTGCTAAAACTTGCTTTAATAATTTAAGCTTCTCATCCATATAAAGAACTTCGATTGAAAGTATATCCCACTAGCAAGCTACTTTTCTTACCTATATCAGATATTTTTGTTTATTTAACCATTAATCAACCCATCCATCATACCATTTATATTGTTAGTAAATTTGAAGGGTGTTGTCTAATAATTTTACTACTATGCCAAGTTCTTTTTTTTTCAAGATGGGAAAGTTTCTGATTTCTTTACTATCTATGGGAATCTTCTGCCACATTTATATCAACTTTTGCACTTTTTATCTTTTCTTGTATTTTGAATTGTCAACATTAGCTTTTTTTTTTTTGTCTTAACTAAAAGCACAATAACAAATGGAGCCCCAACTAAATTCTAGTTAATTTTGTATTGGTATGCTTGGTTATTTTTAGTTAATTATAATGGATTCCTCATCACCACTACTAATAGTTTTAATCTACTATAGCAGTGAAAATACCACACTAGAATCATTATATCTTACAAACAATGATAATCATATAAAGAAAGAATTTATTATCTTTTTTTTAATTTTATTTTTAAAAATGGGTTTACCTCATCAATAATAACAAGTGCAACTTTCGATGCATTGTGACCATAGATCCAGAATGAGATGCATATCATATATATATATATATATATATATATATATGTGTGTGTGTGTGTGTGTGTATGTATATATATACACACACATATACATATATGTGTGCGCGCGTAAAGCACGCTTACGCATAGCCGACTGCATGGTATGTTGTGTGAGTTTTCAGATCAGATTTGAGTTAGCCGCGTGGAACATGGTTGCATCAATAGTTGGCAGACGCAAGCATGCTCATTGGGCCATTGTACAAGTGTGTGCAACAGACACGCAATACTGGATGTTGTAGCCAAATCACTTTCCTCAAACGTCAGGCAAGAGTGAGGATCCAAAGGATGGTGAGGATGGATCTAAGAATCTTCAAACACCTCCTTCCCAAGCAGGAATCCTGTAAGGAAGTCCTCGGGGACCGGTTGCTTCGGTGGTGATCCTCCGACGCTCAAGTAAGTAACTCAAAAATAGTTAAGAATAATAGGCTAAAAGACTTAGCCAAAAATTTGAAGTTCAGATTCCTTCTCTCGTTAAGAGCGAAGGTTCTTATATATGTTCGAAAGTCCCTCTCACTTCTTTTTTGGAAGGTTGTTGAATCCGAGACGTCATCGTCTGGCAGAGAATAGGCGGCAAGGCTAACAAGGACGGGTCATAACCATTCCTAAGCTTGTTAGAGGTAGCCTGGCCTGCCATCTCCATGTCAGGTGCAGCACCACAGGTGGCAGGTGGGCCTGGTCATGTCGAATGTGCGTCGTAACTGGTAGTGGTCATATGGGGTCGCAGGAGGTTGGTGAGCCATGTGGCAGTTGTAGGTATCTGCCAGGCCACGTGGAGGCTAGGTGTTGAGGCCGAGGGGGACTCTGGAGTCCCTCGGTGCCAAGGCCAAGGGGAACTCTGGAGTCCCTCGGTGCCAAAGTTGAAGGGGACCCTAGAGTCCCTTAGTGCCGACCTGATCTATCCGAGCCTAGCTTCGTCAGTCACTTAGTCCGTTAGCCTTAACGTGGCTTGATCAACTACATCAGATGCTCCCTTACCCCTGAGATGGTGCAGGCGCATCTCTTGCCCAGTGAAAGGGGCGTAAGATCACTCGGTGGCCGATCTTGCTGCGCCATCAGTCGTTGAAAGGGGCACGTGTCCTCGAGGGGGGGTGATGACTCTTTAATGTCGAAAGTATGAGGCATCGCCAAGCCACCGCCTTGCCAACCCTCACTGTTGGATCTAAGGGGGATCTTCCTTGAAATTGGAAAAAATCCTTTGGAACCCATGGAAAGGTAATCACCATCATTGAGCTGACGTTACTGATGTCCCATCATTGACCGTAGCTCTTGGCTCTAGTGCATCAGGTGATTGTCGAAGCATTTCCTCCAGTGGCAGGTGTGCACGTGGCAAGTCGAGTCAGGCGGAACGATTCAAACAAGAGGCATAAAAGGAGGGTCACCCTGAACCCAGCTCCTCGCATCTCCAAGATTTTCTTCTTCTTCCCCTGAGCTTGAGCTTCATCTGAGTTTTCCTCCTTCGAGCCTTGTTGTTCTTCTTTCTTCATCTAGGTCATTCCTCCCGACCTCTCTTTGCTTTCCTTTTATGGCTTCATCACCCTCGTGGTCTTCTTTCCCTCCTTCCGAGGACCATGTTTTCTCAGCACAGTTGCGGGTTTCTCCATCCTCAACACCCCCATGGTCCTTCTCTTCTTCTTTAGAGGATCAGGTTCCTTTACTATAGTTGCGAGCTATCAGGGATCATCCGGCCACCGCAGCCTCTCCATATAGGGTTAGGAGGGCATTCCCAGAGGGGATCGCCTCCACCATCACTCCTGTAGACATAGCATCTCTTAAGGTAGCCTATAGGATACCCGAAGATGTCTGGTTATCTGCCTCAGTCCGAGAGAGTCACCTTGTATGAGGTGTTCCTCAAGGCAGGTCTCCGGCTTCCTCTCCATCTTTTCCTAGTCAGCCTCCTCCATCGGTATGCCTTGATGCCTGCACAGTTGGTTCCAAACTTCGTTCAGACCATCTGTGCATACCTAGTGCTGTGTCGCTTCCGGGGCATAGAGGGTAGGGTCTTCTTGTTCTGCAGTCTCTATACCCTCTGCCCACAATCCGGCTGGTGGTTGTTCATACCCAGACCCAGCTGAGCCATCAAACTAGGTCTTCCCACGTCTATTAAAGGATGGAAGACCCGATTTTTTTTGTGCACCTCGAGGGGATGAGGCAAGATTGGGGGGACCCGAACCTAGAGCCCAACAAGAACCTGTTGGTGGTCCCAGGAGATCGGGAGGTGTTCGAGCAGCTGCTGACCTCCGTGGTCCCCCGCTACTAAGAACTCCTATCGAAGGAGAACCTTCGGCTCATGGGTATTGCCCCGAGCGATGGTGAGCAGCCATGAAGACTTCGCCCCTCTATCTTTTTTCTGTTTCTTTTTTTTTGCTGATTAACCTTAGCATGTGCAGATATGAGGATATCGGCTTACGTCGTGAGGAGGATGACACTAAAGAGGAAGAGGGCCCTCAGTGAGGCCAAGGGGTCGAGGAAGAGGCCTTGTTCTCGGTCCCTGACTCCTCGCTCTCGTGAGCCCCAAATGAGCTAGGAGCCCATACCATCGATCGACCTCACCGCCGAGTCCCCCTCGGAGGGGCTAAGGTAGTCCCCCAGCCAGCAGAGCCATTTATCTCGGGCGCGGAGCTGGTTTGCTCAGCAACTGAACCAACCTCGAACAGAGCCCCGCCAATAGGGGAGAAAACAAGCGAAGCAGGTCCAATGGTAGGATAGCCATCGATGGAGGGCATCCCTGTCGGAGGAGGCTGCGAAGAGGTGCAATCGGCCTCCAACTCGATGCCCGCAACCTCCGCATCGGCCGAGCCCACTAAGGGAGGTGGGTTCGGGGTGATCCCATCCCTACCATCACTCATGAACCACAGCCACATGGCAGAGCGGTTGATGGCTCGGGTGTGTCTGCCAGAGTTCCAGGGGGAGCTTCGCCGTCAGAGAGCCTCCACCTTCTTTCGGGATGCCTTCGCCGCTCTACTATGGGTAGGTACCCTCCCCTCTTCTTGAAATTTTTCTTCTTTATGGTATACTGACAGAGGCTTCCTTCGTGCAGTCGGTGAACTCCATGGCCGCCGCGAGGGATGTCACCCTTCAAGGTGATGTGAACCTTCACCGCATTCGAGGAGAGGCCGCCGATGCTCGAGCCCGGGCCGAAAGGGCTGAGGAGGTGCTGGAGATGGCCCAGAATGAGCAGGCAAAGGAGCTCGAGGAGGCAAGGCATCAGGAGGCGACCGAGCTCGAGCACGCTCGGGTCACCGAGGCAAAGTTGGATGTTACCGAGGTGACGATTGCCACTCGTGACCTCCGCGTCCACTCCCTTGCTTTGGAGGTGAAGGCGGCCGAACAGAGGGCCAGTGATGTAGAGGAGATCACTCAAATGGCCAACGCGAGGGTAGCTGAGAGGGAGGCGAAGGCTCGAGCCACAGAGGAGAGGGCCGCTGCTGCTGAGAGAGGAGCCGTCGAGGCGGTGGAGCACTATCGAAACTCCATAGCCTTTACAGACGAGCTGGCGGAGGCCTCTGCTGATGTCTACCTTCAAGACTTCCAAGATTGCAAGGAGAAGGTGGTCAGAGTCCTCGGCATCATGGGCCTCGATGACATTGAGCCCGACGATGAGGAGTCAGAAGGATCGCCCATGGTGCAAAGATCGACCGATGATGGGTCAGCACCGATTGGGGCCTGAATACATCTCTTTGTACTTTGTTTTAATTCATTTCTTATCTTTGTACCAAAGTCCAACTTGAGTCAGCATTTTGTGAACATTTTGACAAGTAATAAAAATAATTTCTTTCTGAGATCTTTGAGTTTTGAGATTTTTAAAATACTTAGCTTTTTATAACACGTCGTCCCTTATTCCACACTTGTGGGACTCCCTAATGAGGTTGTATCTATCCCGGCAAGGTCGGAATACTCGTCCGCTCGCACCAGGTGGGCTTGGGGTGGTGCTTTATTGCTGGAGTTGGTCTTGGCGATGACTTAAGGTCAGACTTAGATGTTGATTTTTCGGCAGGTTTCTGATGCCGATTTGATGCAGGGCTTTAGGTGCCGACTTAGCGTCGGGCTTCAAAGCTAATGCGGAGTCGATCTCCAGCACCATCCTACTAACAAAATTTAGTGCCATCCTGGCGACGGGCTTTGGTGCCATCCTGCCGATGGGCTTTAGCGTCGATGCGGAGTCGGTCTTTAGTGCCAATGTAGAGTCGATCTTTGGTGCCATCCTGGCAACGGGCTTTAGTGCTGATGCATAGTTGGTCTTTGGTGCATATGCGGAGTCGGTCTTTTAGTGCCATCCTGGCGATGGGCTTTAGTGCCAACGCGGAGTTAGTCTTTTGTGTCGTCCTAGCGACGGACTTTAGTACCGATGCAGAGTCGATCTTTTGTGCCATCCTAGTGATGAGCTCTAGTGCTAACGTAGAGTTGGTCTTTGGTGCCGTCTTGGCGATGAACTTTAGTACCGATGCAAAGTCGGTCTTTGATGCCATCCTAGCGACGGGCTTTAGTGTTGACGTGGGGTCGATATTTTGTACCATCCTGGCGATGGGCTTTAGTTCCGATGTAGAGTCGGTCTTTTGTGCCATTCTGGCAACGGGCTTTAGTATCGGCACGGAGTTGATCTTTTGTACCATTCTGGCAATGGGCTTTAGTGCCAACGCAGAGTCGATCTTTGGTGTCATCCTAGCGATGGACTTTAGTGCCAACATAGAGTCGGTATTTGATGTCGTCCTGGCGACGGACTTTAGTGCCGATACGGGGTCGGTCTTTTGTGCCATCCTGGCGATGGGCTTTAGTGCCAATGCAGAGTCGGTCTCTAGTGCCATTCTAGCGATGGGCTTTAGTGCCGACGCGGAGTCGGTCTTTGGACTGAGAATATGAGATGCTTAAACATATCTTTATTAACCAAAAAGGTGAGATATTTAAACTTATGAAGGGATGCAATACTCAAATTTATCTTCATTTCAATAGGTTGAGAGGATGAGGTACTCAAACCTATAGTCGGCCGATAGTGTACATTACTGATAGTACCGATGATGGTTGTCCAAATTTCAAGTACGGGAGAGTGGGTCCCCATCGAGTCCTTCGATCCGGTATGCTCTGCGATGGAGGGCTTCTGTGACTCGGTAGGGATCCTCCCAGTTAGGTGACAACTTACCTCCTTACATGGGTTTCGAGATCTCAGCTCGTTTGAGGACCAAGTCCCCTAGGATGAATGCCTTAGGGTGAATGCGAGCATTGTAGTCCTTGCGGCTCTCTATTGATAGGTGGCCATCCTGAGTCACGCCCGGTCACATGGCTCCTCGACGAGATCAAAGTTGGCCCACAGTTGACTTGGGTTGTCCTCCTCACTGTATGATTCCACCCGAGGACTCAGGATGCCGATCTCCACGGGGATGACAGCCTCTGACCCGAACACGAGGCTGAAGGGGGTCTCTCCTATGGGAGTCCATGGGGTCATGTAATATGCCCACATCACATTAGGAAGCTCCTCCACCCATCTTCTTTAGGAGTCATCTAGCTGTATTCTGAGCTCTTGAAGGATGGTGCGGTTTGTCACCTCGGCCGCTCCATTTGTTTGTAGATGGCCGATAGAGGTAAACCACTGGTAGATGCCCAACTCGGCGTAAAATCCTCTGAATAAGGTATTATCGAACTGCTGGCTGTTATCGGTGATGAGAGTGTGAGGTAGCACGAATCGACAGATGATGGACTTCCAAAAAAAAGATCTCATGTTACTCTCGGTGATCCTCGCCAGTGCCTCAGCCTCCACCCACTTGGTTAAATGGCTAATGGCAATGAGTAGAAACCTTCACTGACCGAAGGTCAGAGGGAATGGCCCCAGAATGTCCATCCCCCACTGGGCAAAGGGAAAAGGGATGACAAGGGGCTCAGCTGGGAAGTTGACTGTTGCTGGACGTTAGCATGTCGCTGACAGCTGTTGCACTTTTGAACTAGCTCAGCGGCGTCCTTTCTTATGGTAGGCCAATAGTACCTTTGGCGCAGGACTTTGTATGTTAATGCTCTGCCCCCCAAGTGGTTCCTGCATATGCCCTCATGGATCTCACGAAGGACGTAGTCGGCATCTGTAGGGCCGATACACTTAAGGAGGAGATAGAAGAAGGACCTTCGATACAGTTGTCCATCGAGCACCAGAAACTTGGAAGCTCTCCATCTGAGTAGCTTGGCCTCTGTAGGGTCCATGAGAAGAGTGTCATCAGTGAGGTATCGGACGTAGGCATCCATCAAGGTAGATTCTTGGTTGACCGGTAGAGCTTCCTCCATTGCATCAATGGTAAAGGCCTCTAAGTGCTCCACGTAGGTCCTCCCTAGTGCCCCATCGAACGAGGTGGCGAGCACTAGGATCAAGCAGAGGATTCTTAACCCTCTGTGGATATCTGATTAGTTATGATTCAAGTCTTGAGTTGGGAAATAAAGTTTAGTTTATTTTGAGTCACGTCCAGTTCATTTTATTCTAAATTGAGTCCTATCAAGTTCAGTTTATTTTAATGTGAGTCATGTAGTAAGTTCATCAGCTTACAAGAGGAGACATCAGTATTGGAGCAGAAGACAAGGCCATCACAGTCAGACAGAGCAGCTGCTAAATTTAAGTTGGTGCCACACCTACTTCAAGCAGCCCACATGCCACCTAGCAGAGCAAGTAACCTTCCCAATCTGGATGATTATTTTCCTCATCTGGATGCCACAGATTTCATGCCGAATCCAGCTACCGCTGATTGCATCTAGAAGATTACCTTCCTCATCTGAACGCTGCAGATTTTATGCCAAATTAAGCTGCCGCTAATTGCATCTCAATCATATCTAGAAGATCACCTGCCTCATCTGGATGCCACAGATTTCATGCCGAATCTAGCTGCCACTGATTGCATCTAGAAGATCACCTTCCTCATCTAGAAGCTGCAAATTTCAGGCCAAATTTGATTATGGCACCTTTTTTTCTTTTCTCTCTTTCTATATCTGTATTTTCTTGGGCCCCAAGTCTCTTGCTCTATAAAAGAGACCCTCTTGTATGAATGATGTATCTTTTATTATTAATCAATCAATCCAAGTTTTGAGTTATTATGATTTTTGTTAATTGGTTCTCTGGTGCTCTTGTTTCCCTCCTCCTACGCGTGATAACATCCCAAGTCTCCAGAAGAAACCCTGGCAGCCACCTTTATCTTCCAATAGTGGACGCCCAAGAGCCCTTGGCCGGCCTCCCCTTTTCTCTACTCCTTTCTTGTCTCTTTGCCTCTATTCTAAATTTTTTCTATTATTCTTTAACCCTTGTATGGTGATCTTGCAAATCCCTCAGTAGCCACGAATCCATGATTCAAGGTGATCGTCATCCTAGTCAGCGGATACTTGGCCACAGATCCGTGGGCTCAAGGCTTGGTCATCTAGGGCGCATCTGCCAGGCAGAGCAACCCCTTCAACGCTTTGATCTTCCTCCTCTTATCAGGTACACCTCTCTAATCTACTAGTAACTTTATTGTAGGAGAGCAAGCCCTACCGGGGCTTCTTAGCCTCGGCGGTCTTTTTTCCTTATTTGTTAGGAACTGTTTCGCATGCAGATTTACTGTGAATTTTTCTGAATCCCTCTTAGGCTATTACTTTAGAAGAATAATCAACTACAATTATTAATTATTAAAAAAATTACTTGCATGTGAATCGGTCCTGCATCAGTTTGGTATCAGAGCATAGTTATGGCTTAATTTTAAGTCACATTATTATCAGTATATCATCTGTTAATTAAATTATTTCTATCTACATACATATCAAAAAATTATAAAATTTATTTCTCTAGATTCGTTATAATTTAAAGTATTTTTTATTATTTTTTGAGAATTTAATTCAATCTTTGAATTAATTGCATGCCTGATTACTCATAAAAAAAATGTAAAAATTCTTGAGATTTTGTTAATTTTTGAGGATTTAATTCGATCTGTGAAAAAAAAATTCTGAGATTTATTGCTATTTACAGATTTCTGGATTAGGGTTTGTATTTTACATGTCATTCATCTGCATTAAATTACTCTTAAGGGCTTTCATTGTTGTCAGATAAGGAAGGGATTGAGACCCCTTTCTTGGCCCAAAACAACCACCCGTGCATTCCGATCCCAAGCCTCTAATCTAAAACTGAGTAGCAACTTAATTGACATTTGCCCTAGAGGGCTAGGGACACCAATAGTCAGTTTAGTGTATTGGAGGAGACTAGTACAAATCAATCTGGCGTGTGCTCTAAAATTGGTGTCTAGAAGGGAGGTCAAATGTCAAATGACTTAAGCGGAGTATTGGGGTTATTCTAATTAGGCACCCTGCAATTTACGGGATGAGCCTCCCCCCCTTCCACCTGTCCCAACTAGCCAATTGAAGAGTTACTATTAGATTGGCTTGCATTAAGCCAAATCCTTTACTCTGGATGACTAGGTCTAGCATACCGTAGTCCGAGTCAGTCTGAGTCTTGTATGCTTGATTGTGCTTGCATGTGCACTAGATCAGGAGCATCTTTTCGCTTGTCACCACCTCCATTACAGGCTGAACCCATGGCTAATCAAAGCATTGATGATCATTTAAGGATCATCATTGAACAACTAGCTCGAATGAACCAAGACATCAAGCAATCTGAGGCTAGATTAGGGTCTAGGTTCGATCAAGTCGAAACTAGGTTGGGCATCTTAGAAGAAGCCCGTGAGCCCCACACTGAGTCTGATCATGAGACCCCACCTTATCCTAGGAGAACCCAACAGCCTGACCTCTACATAAGGCCAAACCCTAGGAGACCACTTCGACCTGATCCAGTCCTAGATATCCTCGCTAGGAGACACAATCATGAGACAGTAGACCAAGAAGAAAGAGCCCTTAGAAGTGTCAGACTTGAAGCACCTACTTTTGATGGCTCTATAGACCCTAAGGACTACCTAGATTGGGAGGAAGGGATGGACCAGTACTTTGACTGGTATGACATGTCTGAAAAGCATAAGTTTAAGTTTGCCAAGCTCAAGTTAGTACGACAGGCTAGGTTATACTGGGCCACTTTAGAGCGAAGGCAATTATTAGAGGGAAGAGACCCCATAGTCACCTGGCATGCCATGAAGGCTAGACTTAGGTCCAATTATATCCCCACATCGTATGAATAGAGCCTATTGGACCAGTGGTAAGGATTTATTCAGGGTAGTAAAACTGTGAATGAATACATTGCTACATTCCAAGAGTATACCATGAGGTGTAATATCGTTCAATCTGAGGAAGTCACCCTATCCAAGTTTAGGTATGGCTTGGGAGCATATATTCAAAGAGAACTCTACCTAAGAAGGGTACACGATTTAGAAGAAGCTTACCAAGTTGCTAGGGATTATGAACGTTTTCAGAAAGGGCCACCCTATCGTAGATCAGAGACTACCAAGAGCCCTAGCCCATATCCATGATCTAGCCAGACCTATCCTAGTCGTCCCAGACTGACCCAGTACTCATACCCCCGCCAGACTTTTCCGAGTCGACCCAACACTAGCCGACCCAGTACAAGCCGAACTGAGTTGAGTCGACTCCAGAATAGTACCCCTATACCCCAGAGAGAGGATAAAGGAAAATCTATAGAGGTCCAAAGAAATTCCAACCCCCAGATCAAATGCTTTAGATGCAACAAACCGGGACACATGATTAGCCAGTGCCCAGTCAGATCCCTTCATATAGATGAGTTACCTGAGACTGAATCTGAGTCCCTAGTTGAGCTTAAGGGAGAGGTCTATGAGGCTGATACCCATCTAATAGATGAGTACGATCGAGAGGAGGAAACATTTGAGTCTGAAGACCTACTAGGAGTGATTAGATGTATCTTGACCCAGACTCAAACTAAGGATCAGGAAGATTGGCGTAGGACTAACATCCTACAGACTTTTGTTAAGATAGGGGATAAAGTGCTCAAGATCATAGTGGATAGCGGGAGTTGTGTCAATACGTCTCTACCAATATAGTTAAGTCATTAGGATTGACCACAGTTCTCATCCTAGTCCCTATAAGGTCCCATGGGTAGATTCCACCTCTATCCCAATCAAGTCAGATGCCAAATACTAATCAAATTGCAAAACTATGAGGAAAAGGTCTGATGCGATGTAATTCCTATGGGTGTTGTAGTATTATATTAGGTCAACCTTGGCTTTATGATCACGATGCTACCTTGTTTGGTCGATCCAACATCTGCTCTTTTAAACACAACGGGAACAAGTATGTGATACATCGAACTCCACCTAGGGACCCAATCAAAAAAGGATCTAGCGACCTTAAGGATAGCAAGCCAAGAGTTAATCTGATTAAAGCTAAGGAATTAGAAAAGGACATCACTGAGGGTAATCATGTTTGGATTTTGACCACTAAAGAGATCTATGAATCAGTCCAAAAGGAACAACCTCCAGAAGTAATTGAGATCCTAGAGGAGTTTAAGGATGTCTTCCCTGAAGAATTGCCTGATCAGTTATCACCCCTAAGAAACATCTAACATGCCATTGACCTGATCCTAGGATCCACCCTCCCAAACCTTCCCCATTATAGGATGAACCCCACTGAGCATCAAGAACTACAAAAACAAGTGGGAGAATTACTTAGAAAAGGTTTCATTAGGGAGAGCTTAAGTCCTTGTACAGTTCCTACACTATTAACCCCTAAGAAGGATGGTACCTAGAGAATGTGCATGGACAGTAGGGCCATCAATAAAATCACTATCAAGTATAGGTTCCCTATCCCCAGACTATATGACATGTTGGACATGATGGCGGGTGTCACTATATTTTCCAAAATAGACCTTAAGAGTGGCTACCATCAGTTAGAATTAGACCAGGGGATGAGTGGAAGACTGCATTTAAGACTAGAGATGGTATGTTTGAATGGGTCGTCATACCTTTTGGGTTGTCAAATGCACCTAGCACATTCATGAGAATCATGACCCAGGTCCTGAAAGAGTACACGAAAAAATTCTTAGTGGTTTATTTTGATGATATATTAATTTATAGCAAGACCAAAGAGGACCATCTTAACTATCTCAGATTAATCTATCAGACCCTTAGAGAGAATAGCCTATATGCAAACTTTAAGAAGTGTGATTTCATGATGCATAGGGTTATCTTTCTAGGTTTTGTGGTAACCCCAGAAGGTGTTTCAGCGGATCCTGAAAAGGTTAGGTCGGTCATAGAGTGGCCGATACCCATGAACGTCCACGATGTCCGCAGCTTCCATGGCCTAGCAACCTTTTACAAGAGATTCATTAGGGGATTTAGCACCATCGTCGCACCCATCACTGATTGTATTAGGAAGAGTAATTTTGAGTGGACTAAGTCAGCTAATAAGGCCTTCCTAGAGCTTAAGGATAGGATGACTCATGCACCCATACTTAGACTTTCAGACTTTTTTAAGGTGTTTGAAGTTGCATGCGACGCGTCGGGAGTAGGCATAGGTGGAGTGTTAAGCCAAGAAAATCACCCCATAGCTTTCTTTAGTGAAAAACTAAATGAAGCTAAACTTAGATATTCCACCTATGATAAGGAATTTTATGCGGTAGTACAAGCCCTTAAGTATTGGAGACTTTACTTACTACCACAGGAGTTTGTCTTATTTTCTGATCATGAGGCACTCCGATTTCTGAACTCCCAAAAGAAGCTAAATTCTAGGCACTGCAAATGGGTTGAATACATTCAAGCATACACTTTTATCCTGAAACACCATACTAGTATAGAAAATAAGGTAGCAGACGCTCTAAGCCGTAAGTCTTTGTTGTTGAGTACTGTTAGCACTGAAGTTATAGGGTTCGACCGGATAAAAGATGAGTATGAGACCTGTCATGACTTTGGTGAAATTTATAAGATCCTTCAGCTAGGGCCATCCAGTACCAATGGAGATTATACCATCCAGGATGGTTACCTTTTTAGGGGCAATAGACTTTGTATCCCTAGGACGTCACTTAAAGAATTCCTAGTCTGGGAAATGCATGCTGGGAGATTAGCTGGTCATTTTGGAAGAGATAAGACTATTCTAGCGATAGAGGACCAATTTTACTGGCCACGATTAAAAACGCTCGTTGCCCTGATAATAGCCCGATGTCGAACTTGTGCCATTGCAAAACAGCAAAAGCAGAACATCGGTCTATATACTCCTTTGCCAGTGCCTGATTGTCCTTGACAAGACCTCAGTATGGACTTCATTCTAGGATTACCTAAAACCCAGAAAAAGCATGACTCCATCTTTGTAGTGGTCGATAGGTTCTCTAAGATGGCTCATTTCATCCCTTATTCGCAAACCTTTGACGCGTCTAGGGTAGCCCAAATTTTCTTAGACAGTGTGGTCAAGCTCCATGGCCTACCTAAGACCATTGTTTCTGATAGCGATGTTAGGTTCACTAGCTACTTTTGAAAAATGCTATGGCATCTGTTAGGGACCAAACTTAATTTTTTCACAGCCTTTCACCCCAAACGGATGGGCAAACTGAAGTGGTGAACCGTAGTCTAGGAAACATTCTTAGGTGCCTTGTAGGTGAACACCTAGGGATGTGGGATTTATTACTGCCTCGTGTAGAGTTCACCTACAATAGCTCAGTGAACAGGTCCACGGCAAGAGTTCATTTGAGATAGTCCATGGGTACAAGCCTAATCGTCCACTTGATCTAATTCCTTTACCCCTCCACACACGAGTCTCAGAGTCCGCACAAGCATTTGCATAGAATATCAAAGACTTACATAAGGATATTAGCTAGAAAATAAATCTAAGTAATGAAACTTATAAAAGACTGGCTAACTCCCGAAGAAGAGCCAAAGAGTTCGGTGTAGGGGATTATGTCATGGTTAGGCTTAGGCCTGAATGGTTTCCACCAGGGACCGTTAAGAAACTTCACGCTCATGGAGCTGGTCCCTTTAAAATAATAGAGAAGGTAGGACCCAATGCCTATGTGCTAGATCTGCCCTCGGATTGGGGCATTAGCTCTACCTTCAATATTGCAGACCTAGTAGAATATAGGGAACCGACAGCGATTCCTAGTGAGTACTTTGGACCTAACCCTCCTTTCATGAGCGAACCTACCCAAGAGTGTCCACCTCCAATTTTACCTGAGCAAGGAGAGCAGATCGAGCGTATCCTAGATGATCAAGCCATTACGACCCAAAACCGTGGTTATCAATGCTACCTTGTTCGATGGCAGGGTCGCCCTAAATCTGACGATTCATGGATTACTCAAGAGGACTTGCAACACCTCGACCCAAACCTACTAGAGAGATACTAGAGCCAGAATGACCCATACTCGATGGGGTTGAGTTCTTCCCACCCCGAGAGAATTAGTGCGGGCACTAGGATCAAGCAGAGGATTCTTAACCCTCTGTGGATATCTGATTAGTTATGATTCAAGTCTTGAGTTGGAAAATAAAGTTTAGTTTATGTTGAGTCCCGTCCAGTTCATTTTATTCTAAATTGAGTCATATCCAGTTCGGTTTATTTTAATGTGAGTCCTGTAGTAAGTTTATCAGCTTACAAGATGAGACATCAGTATTTGAGCAGAAGACAAGGCCATCACAGTCAGACAGAGCAGCTGCTAAATTCAAGTTTGTGCTACACCTACTTCAAGCATCCCACATGCCACCTAGCAGAGCAAGCAACCTTCCCGATCTGGATGATCATTTTCCTTATTTGGACGCCATAGATTTTATACCGAATTCAGCTACCGCTGATTGCATCTAGAAGATCACCTTCCTTATCTGGATGCTGCAGATTTCATGCCAAATTAAAATGCCGCTGATTGCATCTCAATCATATCTAGAAGATCAAATGCCTCATCTGGACGCCACAGATTTCATACCGAATCCAGTTGCCGCTGATTGCATCTAGAAGATCACCTTCCTCATCTAGACGCTGCAAATTTCAGGTCAAATTAGATTAGGGCACCTTTTTTTCTTTTCTCTCTTTCCATATCTATATTTTCTTGGGCCCCAAGTCTCTTGCTCTATAAAAGAGACCCTTTTGTATGAATGATATATTTTTTATTATTAATTAATCAATCCAAGTTTTGAGTTATTGTGATTTTTGTTAATTGGTTCTCTGGTGCTCTTGTTTCCCTCCTCCTGCATGTGCCAACATCCCAAGTCTCCAGGAGAAACCCTGGCCGCCACCTTTGTCTTCCAATAGTGGATGCCCAAGAGCCCTTGGCTAGCCTCCCCTTTTCTCTACTCCTTCCTTGTCTCTTTGCCTCTATTCTAAATTTTTTCTATTATTTTTTAACCCTTGTATGGTGATCTTGCAGATCCCTCAATAGCCACGAATCCAGGATTCAAGGTGATCATCATCCAGGTCAGTGGATACTTGGCCGCAGATCTGTGGGCTCAAGGCTTAATTATTTAGGGCGCATCCGCTAGGCAGAGCATCCCCTTCAACACTTTGATCTTTCCCCTCTTACCAGGTACATCCTTCTAATCTACTAGTAACTTTATTGTAGGAGAGCAAGCCTTACCGGGGCTGCTTAGCCTCGACGGTCCTTTTTTCTTATTTTTAGAAATTGTTTCGTGTGCAGATTTACTGTGAATTTTTTTGAATCCCTCTTAGGCTATTACTTTGGAAGAATAATCAACTACAATTATTAATTATTAAAAAAAAATTACTTGCATACGAATCGGTCCTGCATTAGGCGTTCTTGTCTCTAGGGATGTAGCTGATACTAAAGTGAGTAAAAAATGAGGTTTGTGATTGGACCTTACTCAGATAACAGGACATGATGGGGTCTTGGGCCTCATACTCTCCAGCAATCTATCCAGAGACGAGTTGGGAGTCGGTGAAGCCCTGGAGGTACTCCGCTCCGAGCTCCCTAGCGAGTCTTATTTTGGCCAGCAAGGCTTCGTACTTGGCTTAGTTATTGGTAGCAGGGAAGAGAAATCGGAGGGCATATTCCACCACCGTCCCCTCCGGACTCACGAGGATGAGGCTCGCTCTGCTTCCTTGAGAATTCGACGCACCGTTCATGTGGAGAATCCAGTTTTTCCCCATTTCCTCAAGCGAAACGCCCAAGGGCACCTAGTGGGGCTCCTTCGATCGCCCCTCAGTCCAAGCGCACTCGACCAAAAAGTCCGCCAAGACTTGAGACTTCATGGCCAACCTAACCGAAACGATAGGTTGAACTCCCCCAGCTTGACCGCCCACTTGGCCAACCGATCGGAGGTGTCAGGACGAGATAAATTTGCCCTTAATTAGCAGTTGGTCCGTGAGCACCACGATCAGGTAGGCTTGGAAGTAAGGCCTGAGACACTGAGCGAAGATGATCAAAGCAAAAATTTTTTTTTTAATTTTAGAATACATGGTCTCTGCATCGTGAAGCAATTTGCTGATGTAGTAGACGAGCCTATGCGTTCTGTCGGCATCAATGCGAACAAGCATAGAGCTGACCGCCTCGGAAGATGCCGCGAGGTAAAGGAAGAGTTCCTCCCCCTCCCTCAGCTTGGACAGCAGTGGTGGGGTCGCTAGGAACTCCTTCAATCCTTTGAAGAATCTCTAGCACTCCTTCATCCACTCAAAGCCGTTGACCTTATGTAGGGCTTTGAAGAAGGACATACATCTTTCTGCCGACTTCGATAGGAAGCGGTTTAGGGCTGCCACTCTCTCAGTAAGCCGCTGCACTTCCTTCTTATTAGCCAACAACCTCAATCTGTTGTTGTAGCTCATGAACCGCTGCTATAAGTGACTGGACTTGTCTGGTGAGGGCGGCAATTCGGTCATCCTGAGGTGGTGGCGAAGGCAGAGCTGGAAGGTTGGCCTGGAGGGCAGGGAGACTAGTCTCCTGCCACTTGGCCCCCTGACGATGCTCCTAGCGTGGCTGGTGAAAATCTCCTAGGCACGAGTGACCACCATTTCTCTGTTTCTAAGGGGAGTGGAGGTCTGTAGCTAATTGTTTCAAAGCTTTCTATCTCTTTGTTCTCTCGCCTCCCTCCTACTTGGTGCGCCAATCTGTTATAGTTAAATCACTTTCATTGGACGTTGGGCAAGAGTGAGGATCCAAAGGATGGTGATGATGGGTCTGGGAATCTTCAGACGCCTCCTTTCTAAGTAGGAATCATGCAAGGAAGTTCCCGAGGATCGGTTGCTCCAATGGGGATCCTCCGATGCTCAAGTGAGTAACTCGGAAATAGTTACGAATAATGGACTAAAAGACTTAGCCAAAAACTTGGAGTTCAGATCCTTTCTCTTGTTATAAGTGAAGGTTCTTATACCTGCTCGGAAGTCCCTCTTACCTTCTTTTTGGAAGGTTGTTGAATCAGAGACGTCATCGTCTGGCAAGGATAGGCGGCAAGGCTGACAGGACAAGTCGCAACCATCCCTGAGCTTGTCAGATGTAGCATGGCCTGCCATCTTCATATTAGGAGCGGCGCCATAGCTGGCAGATAGGCCTGGTCATGTAGGGTGTGCGTCGTAACTGATAGTGGCTACGTGGGGTCGCAGGAGGTTGGTGGGCCACGTGGCGGTTACAGGTATCTACTGGGCCACGTGGAGGTCAAGTGCTGAGGCCGAGGGGGACCCTAGAGTCTCTCGGTGCCAAAGCCAAGGGGAACCCTGGAGTCTCTTGGTGTCAACCTAGTCTGTCCAAGCTTGGCTCCATCAGTCACTTGGTCCGTTAGCCTTAACATGGCTTGATCAGCCACATTACTAGGTATTCTTGGTTGAGCTTATGGTGGGGTTGATAGGCGCGCAGCGGCACGCACGCGAAGTGGACTGAGTCAAGGCAGCCCAACCCTTGGTTGCATGGTGCACAAGTGGAGCATACATGGGCCAAGGCTACGACACACGACATTTGGCCATGCAGCTCATAGGTGATACACGCAACTGATCAAGGAGCGGCATCAGCAGTGCGTAGTAGACCAAGGGGCACCCATCGCAGTGCGCGGGGCTGTGCAAGGGCGCGCTTGTGCAAGGCATGTGGCTCTCTCCACATAACATGGTGCCAAATGCAACGTAGGAGAAAGAGCATGCGCAACAGTATGGGGGTCTGTGCAAAGCGCATGCTGACAGTGGGCGCGCGTGCGTAGAGGGAGCTTCTATTTACATCCCAAAAATTACTCAGTACATCCCCTCATTTTTTTAAAAAACTAAATTCCTAAGCTACCCTTATCCTTTTCTCTCTGCACCCCCCCACCCCGTCTCCTCCCCCCGGCACCGCCCCCTCTCCCCTTCCCTCCTCAATCAGCACCGACGCAACCCCTCCTTCCTCAGCATCGGTGCCTCCCCCTCTTCTTCCCTTTCTCTAGCACCATCCCTCCATCCCTTCTCTGGCCCTCGGCATCGGCGCCTCCCCCTCTCCTTTTCTTTCTCCGACATTATCTCTCATCCTTTCTCTGGTCCTTGTCTCCTTCTCTTTTAGAGAGAAAAGGATAAGAGTAGTTTAGGAGGTTAAATTTTTTTAAAAAAATAAGAAAATATACTAAGTAATTTTGATGGTACAAATAGAAGCTCCCTGCATAGAAGCGCTGCCAGCGCACGCAATGCATAGGTGCATGGGTGGATGGCCCATGATGGCATGCGGCGCACGCGTGCACAACCTGGGTGCGCGGACATGGGGAGAGTTTGGATCATGGCAAAATCTTGAGATAAGGTTTGGCATCCTTATCAAGAGGAGTTTGAGTGCTCATGAGTCTAAGCTTGTCGTGCCTATAAATAACCAAGAGGACCTAACACTAAGGAATATAAGATCCGCAATCCAATCTCACGACATAGGATCCGAGGATTAAGGGAGGAATCAAGTGGGTGACCAAGTTTTGGCAAAACTTGGAGCGATGGTGTAGTAACCCGGTTTAGATGAACCAGGTTTGATTCAGATGAACCAGGTTCTAGCCTGTTGATTTTTTCGGGCTGACGCTTCGCTCCAGGTGAAGCGTTTAGTCTTCAGAAACTCTCGAACCGAGGCATCGAACAGGTGATTAAAATGTGAAGGAGGAGGACTCCTTCCTTCATCCTGGCGCATCATTCTCAGGTATGTCCCCATGCTACAGAGAGAGAGAGAGCCTAGGAAGAGAGAGAGAGAGTGCAGATCAGCACAGTGAACCGTGCCGATCCTTGGTTTGGGCCGGCAGCGTGCCCGTCGCCTGGCCGGGCCCGAGAGTTGGCCGGTGACCTCCACCGGCGCCGGACGTGCGTCCGATGGAGGTCCGGCCGGCCTAGGTGGCCGACCGTGCCGTCGGCACCAAGCGCACGGTGCGGACAAGAGAGAAAGAAAGAGAGGGAGAGAGAGAAAATTAAGGAGAGAGAGAGGGGGGCGCCGCGGCGGCTCTGGTCCGACCAACGACGGTCGGACCGACTCCAATTTGGCCGGAATTGACGCCGGCACAGTGAATTTCACGTGGGAGCAAGAAGAGAGAAAGAGAGAGAGGGAGAGAAATTTAGAGAAAAGGAATGGGGAAGGAGGCCGACCGTGGCGGCGGCCGGCTCCGGCCCGGCCTCCGGTGGCCGGGCCGGACGGGATTAGGCCGGCGGCGGCCCTGGCTGCCGGCCGGATGGTGTCCCCTGTTTCGGGCAAAACAGGGGAGCAGGGGATGGTGGCTTGGCCATGGGCCGGCTGGGCTGGCCTGGTCTGGGCCGATTGGGCCGTGCTGCGAGCAGTTTTGGGGCTAGTTTTTGGGCCCCGTAACGGGCCAAGATTAGCAAGAAAATTATATGACTAGAATCTGGGATAATTCTAGTTTTTTGGGGTATTTTACTTCCCCAATTGGGTGTGTATAGTGGGAGATATTCGAGCCCAAAGTTGGGCCCGTGAACTAGTCTGGGTAGGATCTTAGGGGTCATTTTATTAATTAGATTTCAGTGAATTAATTATGTACATTGATCCTGTAGGTGCCTAGACATCTGATTAGTTGGTGCATCATTTGAATTTTGCGTAGAAGGTAAGTAAGACTATTATGCAAATTTAATAATTATTTAAGTAATAAATTGAGTATATACAATTTGCATGCATTTTTATAAATAAGAAGAAAATAGAAATTATCTGAATTGTCTATGTAGCATGGAACTGTGGATTACAAATGAATAATTATATGATTATAGTGATTGGTAATATTGTAAGAAATGATTTATTGATGTATATGCCAGAAATGTGACTGCCTGTATGATATGTTTATGTTGAAGTGACTATATGCATTTCCTAGTACTGTGCAAACCACTGTGAGGTAATGTGAGATACAGATGCATGATGTAATTGTGATGAAAATGTTAAATAGATTTATATGGGTCGCCGCGGTTCTCCTTTACTACGGCCCACACATTGTAGCTGTGTTCTGTTATGATATGGCCACACACACTGGAGATGTATTCTGTTATGATATGGCCCCACACATTGTAGATGTGTTCTGTTATGATATGGCCACACACACCGTAGAGTGTGTTCTATTATGGTATGGCCCCACATGTCTTACAATGTGTTCTGTTGATTTTCATATGGCCACATACATCGTAGAATGTGTTCTGTTATGGTATGGCCTCACACATCGTATAATGTGTTCTGTTGATTTTATATGGCCACACATCTGGAGGATGTGCTCTGATTGAGGTATTGCAGGGCCGTGGGACACATAGGAAATCTATAATTACATAAACAGTGAGTTTGCTAGAATGCATATCCTGATGCTTATCGAATGTTCAATTTATGTTAAGTTGACAAAATGCATATGTTGATAGCATGTTAAATATAATTCAAGTATGATATGATTGTATAATAGGCTTACTTATTGAGTGTAAACTCATTAAACCTTCACAATATTTTTCAGAGCCTCAGGGTTGATGATGGATATTCGAAGTTGATGGAGCTTCTAATAAATAAAATAAGAACCATTACATTTGTGTAATCCTATTATGTTTGTGTGTAGGGCTTGTTGTAGCCCAACTTTATTAGCATGACTTGGGTGTAGGGTTTGAAACCCAAAACTTATAACTATCATTTGTATTATGGTTGGTTTTCATATTTATTGCCCCATTTGAATCGTATATCAAGATTTTTAAGACGCCTTGCGTGCCCGGCACGCGGCGGGTTGTCACCCTAGCCCAATATTTGGGTCTGGGGCATGACAGCTTTAGTGGTATCAGAGCCTAGGTTATTGACCTTAGGATCACATACATGATGACACCCTAGGCAAACAAATAAGTTGACATTGAGACAATTATCACTTTATATGAATTTCAAACCTTATGTTTTGGGAGCCTGATATGAAAAGTTTGATCATGATTTTTATAATAACTAATTTATCAGGAGATAGTAATGGCTCGCACTAGGAGCCAACAAAATGATGAGGGCTCCCAGGTTGAAAATGTTGGTCAACCAGGAGGTCAGGATGCTACTGGAGGTTCTGCCCCTGTCAACCCTGTTGGGACTGATCATCAGCGACTCCAGACCGAGATGCTTCAGGTTCTATCGGGAATGGCACAGTCGATGTGGGACATGCAACAACAAATTCATCAGGCTTTATCCTCTCAGTCTGCCATTCCTGCTCCGCAGACTCAGCCTACTCCCACTGTTCCGCAGAGTCAGCCTACCCCTATTGTCCCACAGACGCAGCCTGCTTCCACTATGCCATAGACTCTATTTGTCCCTCCTGCTCCACAAATTCAGTCCACTGTACCTACTACTCATTTCACACCATTGACCCAGCCTACTCCACCTCAACCCTAGGTAGGGATTGGTCGTAGCTTTGCAGATTTCAAGAAGTTTGCCCCTGCTCCTTTCTCTGGTTCTAGCAACCCTATTGATGCTGAGAGATGGGTGCGAGATATGGAGAAGACTTTTATGGCCCATGGTAGCCAGGAGTTGGAGCGGATCAGATTTGCTACTTATCTTCTCCAGGGGGAGGCTTATGACTGGTGGCTAGTTGAGGAGCAGCGTCGGGGTGGTCAGGTTATGTCTTGGGGAGAGTTTAAGGAGGTATTCTTTGACAAGTACTTTCCCAGGAGTGTACAAAGGAGGATGGAATCAGAATTTCTTAAGTTGGAGCAAAGGAATCTTTCTGTGGCCCAATATAAAGTTGAGTTCACCAGATTGGCCCGCTTTGCTCCAAGTATTGTGACTAATAAATGGCCAAGATCACCAGATTTATAGAGGGGCTGCGACCCAGACTGATGCATGCAGTCAATGCATTTGAGCTTCATTCCTATAGTGCTGTGGTGAATAAGGCTTTGGTAATTGAGAGAGATATGAATACAGTTCAGAGGGATTGGGAGAAGCAGAGGAAGAAAAAGGGGCCTATTGCGGGCCAACCCCCAACCCAGGTCAGGAAGAGAGGTGCGCAGCAGGCCCCAGCAGGACAGAGGAATAGAGAGACTCGTTGCCTTCGCTATGGGAGTTTTCACCTAGGAAGGCCTTGCCGTGGTGTGTCGGGTGCCTGCTACCTCTGCGGGAGGACTGATCACAAAATGGCTACCTGTCCCCTTCAGAAGACTCAGCAGCCCTCTTCTAGTCAAGGGTTGATTCAGCAGCAGCAGCAGCCACAGAGGACCCAGGGTAGAGTCTTCAACCTCACTCAATAGGATGCTGCCGCTTCTAATTCTGTGGTGACAGGTAAACCATTTAAATACATACCTAGTATAATACCCTTTTCTAGCGCAATGTATTGGTAATTACTAGAACATTAGATTAAATGTTAAATCTTTGATGTTAAAACAAAATTTACTTATATCCAGGAATGATTAAAGTTGGCACTGCGTATGCTCAAACACTTATTGACCCGGGTGCCATGCATTCATTTATATCTGACACCTATCTTAGCAAAAATACATCATTGACACCTGAATCTCTAGACCATGAGTTGCTCATTGCCTTTCCAAATGGTGATATTATGAAAGTTGGCACAGTATGCAAATCCTGCTTGATTATCATTGAGGATATGAGATTATATGCTGATCTTTTTGTCCTTCCATTGAAATTCTTTGATGTTATCCTTGGCATGGATTGGTTAGCCTCCTATCATGCTTCAGTAGACTGTTTCAGGAAGATTGTCAATTTCAAAATTCAAATCAGTCTGAATTCAGTTTTACTGGGGGTCAGTCACACCTAGCCTCTGTGTTCATTTCAGCGCTACAGGCTGGAAAGTATTTATTGAGTGGTGGTCAAGGATTCCTTGCTGTTGTTAAGGATCTTCAAAAGGAGAGACCAAGTTGGAGGATATTCCTGTAGCTCAAGAATTTCTTGATGTTTTCCCTAATGAATTGACTGATTTGCCCCCAGATCGGGAGGTTGAATTCTCCATTGACTTAATTCCTGAAACTGGGCCTATATCCAAGGCTCCTTACCGCATGGCCCTGGCTGAGTTAAAAGAATTGAAAGATCAATTGCAGGAGCTCCTAGATCAAGGATTTATCAGACCCAGTGTTTCCCCTTGGGGTGCTCCAGTTCTATTTGTTAAGAAGAAGGATGGCAGTCTCCGGTTGCATTGATTACCGGGAAATTAATAAGGTAACAGTGCGGAACAGATACCCTTTGCGAGGATTGATGACTTGTTTGATCAACTCCAAGGAGCCCGAGTATTCTCGAAGATTGATCTCAGGTCAGGTTACCATCAGCTTAAAGTCAAGGAGGGAGATGTGCCTAAAACAACATTCAGAACCAGATATGGCCATTACGAATTTTTAGTGATGCCATTTGGATTGACTAATGCCCCGGCAGCATTCATGGACTTGATGAATAGAATCTTTAAGCCATATTTGGATCAGTTTGTGGTGGTCTTCATTGATGATATTTTGATCTATTCTAAGAGTCACATGGAGCATGAGGATCACTTGAGGATGGTGCTGCAGATTCTTAGGGAGAAGAGGCTCTATGCCAAGTTGCAGAAGTGTGATTTTTGGTTGGACCAAGTATCTTTCTTGGGTCATATAATCTCTATTGACGGCATTTCTGTGGACCCGAAAAAGATTGATGCTATTATTAGCTGGTGCAGACCTTCCAATGTGGCGGAAGTCAGAAGTTTCTTGGGACTTGCTGGGTATTACCGTAAATTTGTGGAAGACTTCTCTAGCATTGCTCTACCTCTAACTCGCTTAACCCAGAAGCGAGTAAAGTTTGATTGGACAGAGGAGTGCGAGAAAAGTTTTAGGAGTTAAAGCAGCGATTAGTGTCAGCTCCCATCCTTGTTCTTCCGTCAGGATCTGAGGGTTTTACACTTTATACTGATGCCTCTCGAAGAGGATTGGGATGCGTTCTGATGCAGAGTGGAAAGGTGATAGCTTATGCCTCCAGACAACTGAAGCCTTATGAGCAGAATTATCCTACTCATGATCTGGAATTAGCTGCGGTGGTTTTTGCTTTAAAGATTTGGCGGCATTATCTCTATGGGGTGTCGTGTGATGTGTATACAGACCATAAGAGTCTAAAATATATCTTCACACAGAAGGAGCTCAATTTGAGGCAGAGGAGGTGGTTGGAACTTCTGAAGGACTATGATCTGAATCTGCATTATCATCCTGGGAAGGCTAATGTTGTGGCTGATGCCTTGAGTAGAAGACCTCTTCTGAGTTAGCTGCTATGCTTACCTCCCAGCCTCACATTCTGAAGGACCTCGAGAGGTGGGAGATTGGACTGAGAGTACAATAGTCTGATGGACTTGTTGCTGCACTTATTCTTCAGCCGACTCTTGTTGACAAAATTAAGTCCTCCCAGATGGAAGATCCAGATCTTCAAAGAATTAAGGTTGTTGTTCAGTCAGGAGTTCAGAGTGGATTTTATGTAATGGATGATGGATCCCTGAGATTTGAAGGAAGACTTTGTGTACCTAGCAATGAGAAGTTGAAAGCCGAGATTTTGAGGGAGGCTCACTACTCTCCCTATACTGTTCATCCAGGTGGTACTAAAATGTATAGAGACTTAAAGGAGAATTTTTGGTGGAAAGGTATGAAGAGGGAGATTGCTCAGTTTGTGGCCAAGTGCTTGGTATGTCAGCGAGTGAAGGCCGAACACCAAAGGCCTGCGGGACCCCTTCAGTCTCTGATGATTCCTTAGTGGAAATGGGAAAAGATTACTATGGATTTTGTGACTGGTTTGCCCAAAACTCCCAGGAGTAATGATGCAGTTTGGGTTATTATGGACAGACTGACAAAATCAGCCCACTTTCTACCTTTCAGAGTTGGAGTCTCGAGTGATAGATTGGCTAGCATGTATATTGAGCAGATCGTGAGACTTCATGGTGTTCCTGTCTCTATTGTATCTGACCGGGATACCAGATTTGTATCACAGTTTTGGAAGAGCCTTCATAAGGCCTTGGGAACCAAATTAAACTTTAGCACAGCTTATCATCCCCAGTCTGATGGACAGTCAGAGAGGACCATACAGATTCTGGAGGACATGTTGCAAGCCTGTGTGATGGACTTGGGTGGGGCTTGGGATAATCACTTACCTTTGGTGGAATTTGCATATAATAATAGTTACCAAGCCAGTATCCATATGGCTCCATTTGAGGCCTTGTATGGTAGGAGGTGCAGATCTCCTTTATGTTGGAATGATGTGGGGAAAGAAAATTGCTAGGCCCTGAGCTGATCCAGCAGACAGTAGATAAGGTGCATTTGATCAGGGAGCGTCTTCGTACAGCTCAGAGCAGGCAGAAAAGTTATGCTGATGTCAGAAGAAGGGAGTTAGAATTTCAGGTTGGGGATCATGTATTCTTAAGGTATCACCAACCAAGGATGTGATGAGATTTGGGATTAGAGGAAAGCTTAGTCCACACTATATTGGACCTTTTGAGATCTTGAGCAGAGTTGGGGAGGTTGCATACAGCTTAGCACTGCCTTCGATTTTATCTGGTGTTCACAATGTATTCCATGTATCTATGTTGAGGAAGTATGTTTCAGACTCCAGTCATGTTATAGCTTATGAGCCTATTCAGTTGAGGAAGGATTTATCATATGAGTAACATCTTATGCGTATTGTGGACCGCAAAGATCAGGTACTGAGGCGGCATACCATTCCCTATGTCAAGATACAATGGAGTAATCATTCTGAGAGGGAGGCTACTTGGGAACTGGAGGAAGAGATGAAAACAAAGTATCCACAATTATTTGAAGGTAAATTATCTATCTTAGATTGTTGGCTTTTGAGATTTATAGTATACCAATTTCGAGGCCAAAATTTTTATAAGGGGGGAAGGATGTAGTAACCTGGTTTAGATGAACCAGGTTTGGTTCAGATGAACCAAGTTCTAGCCTGTTGGTTTTCCCTGGCTGACGCTTCGCTCCAGGTGAAGCGTTTAGTCTTCGGGAACTCCCGAACCGAGGCGTCGCACAGGTGATTAAAATGTGAAGGAGGAGGACTCCTTTCTTCATCCTGGCGCGCATCATTCTCAGGTATGTCCCCCTGCCACAGAGAGAGAGAGAGAGCCAGAGAGAGAGAGAGCCTGAGAGAGAGAGAGAGAGCCTGGGAAGAGAGAGAAGTGCAAGATCGGCACAGTGAACCGTGTCGATCCTTGGTTCGGGCCCGGCGGCGTGCCCGTCGCCTGGCCGGGCCCGAGAGTTGTCCGGTGACCTCCACCGGCGCCGGACGTGCGTCCGATGGAGGTCCGACCGGCCTAGGTGGCCGACCGTGCCGCCGGCACCGAGCGCACGGTGCGGACAAGAGAGAAAGAAAGAGAGGGAGAGAGAGAAAATTAAGGAGAGAGAGAGAGGGGAGGCCGGCCGTGGCAGCGGCCGGCTCTGGTCCGGCCAACGGCGGCCGGACCGACTCCAATTTGGCCGGAATTGACGCCAGCACAGTGAATTTCACGCGAGAGCAAGAAGAGAGAAAGAGAGAGAGGGAGAGAAATTTAGAGAAAAGGAATGGGGAAGGCGCCGCGGCCGGCTCTGGTGGCCGGGCCGGACGGGATTAGGCCGGCGGCGGCCCTGGCACATTTGGTTGAATTAAGCTTCATCTGATACCTTTAGAGTGTTGTAAAACTTTCTGTAAGATCATCAATGTGCTAGGATGCCTCCTTTCTCTTAACTAGCATATCGTCAACATAAACCTCCATGTTCCGACCGATTTGTTCCTTGAAGACCTTATTAACCAGTCTTTGATATGTCGTGCCCATATTTTTCAAACCAAAAGACATAACTTGGTAATAGTAAATACCTCGATCAGTTATAAAGGCAATCTTTTTCTCATCCTTAGGTGCCATTCAAATTTGATTATAGCCCAAATAAGCATCCATAAAAATCAGCATCTGGTGGCTCGAGATAGCATCCACAAGCTTGTCAATTTGAGGCAGAGAAAAACTATCGTTTGGACAAGCTTTTTTGAGGTCTGTGAAGTCGATGCAGATTCTTCATTCGTCGTTCAACTTCTTTACCATGACAACATTCACCAACTAGTCGGGATAGTTTACTTTCCAAATGAAGTTGGCTTTGATGAGTTTATCAACCTCCTCTTCAATAGCCTTCTGGCGCTCAGGGGCAAAGCTCCTTTTCTTCTGCTTAATTGGTCGAAATGTCTCATCCATATTAAGACAATGGACAAGGATATCTGGGCTAATCCCTGAAGCAAACCAAGCGAAGATGTCAGCATTTCTCCGAAGGAAATCGATTAAGCACCACTGAGGCTCCCCTTCTAATTATGACCCGATCTTAACAGTTTGATCTGGGCGAGCCTCGTCGAGCGGTACTTCCTCAAGCTCCTCGGCTGGTTCTCCTCACTGTTCAGCAAAATCCTTTTGAGCATCTAGTCCGTCAACCTCGGGCTTTCTAGATTGAAGGTCAACAATGAAGCAATACCGAGCCACATTCTGATTTGAACAACTCCCACTCCCCATTCGGTAGAAAACTTCATGACAAGATGAGGGATAGAAATGATAGCCTTGAGAGACATCTGTCTGGGTCTGCCGAGGATGGTATTGTAGGAAGACTGAAGCTTGGTTACCAGATAGTTCGTGTGAATAGTGGTTATGCTGGGCCAAGAGCCTGCTCGGACCACCAATGTAACGACCCCCTCAGGAATAATGGCATCGCCAGTAAAACCTACTAAGGTGGAGTCTATGGTTTGGAAGTTTTTTACTCGCAATTTTATCCTCACAAAGGCATCAAAATACAGAACATTAACAGAGCTTTTACTGTCAATCAAAATTCGGTGTACATCATAGTCATTCATATTGAGAGATACAACTAAAGCGTTATCATGCGGATATTGTATCTTCCAGAGATCATCGTCGGAAAAAGAAAGCTCATTGGTCCAGGCCTTTTTTGGTGGATTTTCTTCTTTGCTTGGCCGAGCCGACGAGGAGCCGATTGTTGCTATCATGTTAACGTTGCCAACAACCAATGGATTCGGTGGAGGAGGTTGGTGAGGCTCAGGCTGGCGGCCTCCTCCTTTGTTTGGCTCGGGGGCTCCTCTAAACTAGTCCAGCCTGCCTCATCGGATGAGTTGCTCAATCTCATTCCAAAGTTGCCAACATTCCTCGGCACCATGCCCGTGATCCCAATGAAATCGGCAGAACTTGGTCATGTCCCTTCGGACCGCGTTCCCCCAGAGAGGTGGAAGCCGAGGAATCTGGCGCTTGATTTCCATCAAGATCTGTGCCCTTGGCGCGGTGAGTGGGGTGTACTGGTTGAACCTCTGGGCTGGGCTCTGAGTATGATCTTTGGGCGATGGTGGAAGAGCTCTCTGGCGATGGGGCGGGCATGTATGGTGAAGGGATTGGCTCTTCTTCGAGCCCTTGGCCTCCTTTCATCTTGATTGCTCAGCTCGGGCTAACCTCTGCGACTCCTCCATCCTGACGTACTTGTCCCCCAAAGCCATCATGTCAGAGAGGCTCTTCGGATAGTTGGCCTCCATGGCTAGATAGAAGTTACCCTCCTTCGACACTCCATCCGTTAAGACGAATATGGCCACCTCATGGTTAAGATGGTCGACTTCTAACATGGTCGTGTTAAAGTGGCTGAGATAATTCTTCAAAGATTCTCCCTCCCACTGCTTGACCTTGGAGAGGGAGTTAGACCTCCGTCGATGGTGACAGCTACCAATAAACTGGCTGATGAATAGGTAGCTTAGCTCATCAAAAGAATTGATGGAAATTGGCTTTAGGCTATTAAACCAGGTTCTGGCGGACCCTCTAAGAGTAGAGGGGAAGGCTCTACACAAGATCGCATCTGACACTCCGTGGAACATCATGATGGATCGAAAGCTGCTTAGATGGTCGTCGGGATTGGCGGATCCGTGGTATAGTTTGATGGTGGGAAGCTTAATATGAGGAGGAATCACTTTCCGCATGATCTCCTCAGAGAAGGGGATGCCCTGCTCCGCCTTCAATTGGGGAGGAGGAGCTTGCTTAACGGCATCTAGCACTTGACGCCATTCCCAGTGCATCTCCTGAATTTTTTGCCAGATCCCCTCGTCTCAGGTAGTAAGGGAGACTGGTCGAGGGGAGTATGGTGATGGTGTTGAGTCATGACGGAAGAATGCCAGAGAGAGAGAGAGAGCTCACCGAGATCTAGATGGGCTTTTCTCCCCAGCCCTTTGTTGCGCTGGTCTAGCCCTTTTGGGCTGCTGGGGATGGATTGCGACCTCGGACGGGTTGGAAGAAGAGATCGCCGATGGAGTAGGGGCAGCAACTCCATCAGGGGGATGTGGAGCAGGGGCAGCTGGATGGGGGACTCCATGAAGCCCTTGCATCAGTTGAGCAAGGGTTTGTACTTGCTGAACCAGTGTAGCAAACTGGTCCTAAGTTACCGCGGTTGCCGATGGTAAGGGAGTCTCGGCCGGCGGCAGTAATGAAGGCGCCACATTGCTTGTGGGATCAAGCCTCTGGGAGGCGGCCTGATTCTGAGCATCAGAAGTGGCTCTCCTTCATTAGCCATTGAGGGGTTGTTCTTCTGACTTCAAACCTTATCTCCTTGATTACAAGTTTATGGGACTTAAGGCCCTTCCTCTAGCGCCAATCTATTACCGTAGAAATCCGTTCTTCGACTGGGGTGCGGCCCACCTTCGGATCCGGATGCCAATCTCTTGCTCGGGTGGAACCTGCAAGACAGTCCTCACACAGAGACTATCGGGGTGGCCTTCTACGAAAGACCCTCCAACGCCCAAGTCAGTAAAGATTTACAGCAAGCTAGTATGAGGAGAAGGCTCTTGCAGAAGAGTTCCTTTAGAATGATTTCTTGAAGAGCCGGAGAGCTCTCTTTGAGCTTCAATGGAGTTTTTTAGTGAAAGAGTGAGCATACCTGAAAGAATTTCAAGAAAGGTATTTATAGACTGTCCGAATGATGGCAGTTTGTTCACCTGATTTTTCGAATATGTCTTGGGAGATGGGAAACCAGAATGATGAAAATCTGATTCAAATCAAGTTTGTTACGAGGCCGGCGAAATTCGAATCCTGCTTGTTAAAAGGATGGACGGTGAAGAGGTTGATTCAAAGCTTTGAGATTCGGTTATTCTGTTATCTGGCTATTTATGGGCAATAGGCTATGCCTGACTCGATTTTTCTTTTGAGACGACGAGAGCTGACGTGGCCGGAGGGGGTCATACTTGGCTTTTGGCTACTTTGGGCCCGCCAAGGCATGAGAATGGCTCGGCCCCCGTCGAGATGAGGTTGAGGCATAATAATGGTTCAGCCCCGCCGAGATGAGGCCGAGGCATAAGAATGGTTCGGCCTCTGCCAAGACGAGAAAATTTTATCTTTTTTCGAGCGCAGCATCTGATAGGCAAAAATCAAGAGTGATCCTAACCTTTTTGACACGTGTATAAATATTAATATAATGATAATTTTGCTCCTCATCAATTACCACAACGAGTTGAAGACCTTTTTAATTTTTGACCAGCAGAGAGTGAAGCAAAGCAAGTCTTTTGGTTGCATAGAAGGACTGGTCTTTAAAGAGGCTAATTCTGAATGCTGTTGTATATACTAATAAACATTTTTTTTATTGAGAAAGACTATGATTGCTTTCTTTTCATCAGATAACTCATGCTATACCCGCAATCAGCATAAATGCTGCTTGTTATTGGCTTTTGACAAATGAATAGCTCCTTCAAACGGGAAAGAAAAAAAAAAATTTGAGGAGGTTCAGAGACATTAAGTTGTTGAAATGTTGCACCCCAGATTGGATGAGTATAGAAATAGTTAGGATATGAGCAATAAATTCAGTATGCTATCCTATTTTTTATGAAGTTGTTATCAACATAATCACTAGTATTAAACTTTTTTTTAGGTAGCGCCACAAAAATCATATTTTTGTTCGTACGCTGAGCTTTCACACGGATTCACCATGCTCTCGTTTTAACACCTCTCTTAATAAGAATTTGGAAAAGAGATGAAGTAGAGACGGTCCTTATTTTCTCATCTTTTTCCAAATAAGCTGATTTAAAAGAGGAGGTAAGACTGGAACTAGAGAGCAATTCAAAAAATTCCATGTGATCCTTGGTTGCCTCACTAAAGGAAGGAGAAGGTAAACTAGATTTCTAAGAGTTGGATTTTCTAGAGAAAGGATGTGGCAACAGAACCTGAATTTCGATTTTTTTTTTTTTTTTGCTTAGCAAGTCCATTGAATTTGCCTTGGAGATTTTGAGTCTCAAATGCTACTTTGCCGACAAGGATTTGTTCAACGCTGGAACCCTTCGCTTTGCTGGAGATTTCATATGCCGAATGCTTCCAAAGGGCGTTTTTCACGTATGGAAACTTGTGCGTAATAGTAGCATAAAGAGGTCCAGTGAACGGCAATCGTCGGGAGTTATTTTTTAAATCGGTATCTTTGGGCACCGATTTTAAAAGAACAAGATAAAAAATAATTTTTTTATAAAAATAATATTTGATGTGGCTGATCCAATGCCGTTAAGATTAACGAAAAAGATATTGTCAGCGCATTAGTTGGCCTCCAAGGCCCCCTTGGCCTTCGAGGCCTCCTCGGACCTAGCGTCCGGCCTCGGACCTGGTGTCCCCTAGGCATCGGCCTCAAGGCCAGACTTCGAGTTTCTTGTTCCACCACCTCGAGCCACCTGACACACCCACGTGCCCACCGATCACCTATGGTGGCCACGTGGTCCACTATCTTCTACAACAGCGCGTGGCCACAACCTGTAACGACGCAGGACTAGCACGGCTAGGCCCGCCTGCCACCTGTAGTGCCGCACCTGGCAGGCGGTTAGCGCGGCAAGACACCTCTAACATGCTTAGTGTCGGTTACGACCTGTCGCTGTCAGCCTTGCCCTCCGCCCGCTACCGGACAAAGGCACCTCGAAATTAACCATCTTCTGGAAGCAGGTAAAGGGACCCTCGGACAAGTATAAAATGCCTACACTCACAACGAGAAAGGAATCCTGAACTCAAGTTTTTCTAGCCTTTACTGCTAGCTATTTTGTCTGTTCCCAAGTGACTTACTTGAGCATCGGAGGGTCCCCACCGGTGCAACCGATCTCCAGGGACTTTCTTACAGGAGTCTATCGAGGAGGACCTTTATTTCTCGACGTTCGAGGATGGTGACTTGGCATCAACAGATTGGCGCATCAAGAAGGGGGAGATAAAGAAAAGCTTTGAACCAGTCGCCGACGACTCCTTCTCTTTCCCTGGGTTTTCAAGAAAATGGTGACAACTTGTGCGCAGGAGATCTTCGCCAGCTATGCTGGGGGGCAGTGCCTGGGAGCTGACCCATCGACGGCCAGTCTCCTTGCTCTCCAGGCCGGCGTCCCTGCACCACTGTCGCCACCATCGCAGCCGCATCAAGAAGACCGGATTGCCGCCCTCACCATGCAAGTTCAGTCGCTGGTGGCGGCGGTCCAAGTTCTGCAGCAGCAGCCAGGGCTCAGTCAGCGCTCTTCTCAAGAGAGGTATCCCGTTCGAGAAGCCCGTCACCACTGCGCTTCGCCCAGACCTCACCGTCGGGAAGCCTCTAAGAGGCTCCGGTCACCCTCCCGCTATGACAACGCCTTTCCAAAGCGAAGGCACGGAAGAGAGGCGGAGCGCACCTGCCTTCATATCCGCCATTCCTCTCCTCGGAATCGTCGAGGGAGGGGTAACTTTCGATGGTCGGATAGTTCGTCGGGCTGAGCACTGGCTCGACGAGTATAACCAGCGGTTGGAGGAGCTCAGCCATCGGATCACCAATCTGCTAGAGGCAAACTATAACAGTCAGCCACTACTGTTCCATCGCATTATGAAAGAACCAATATTAATCCGATTCCATCTTTCTCAACCGAAAGAATTTCTTATTAAGACTCGCTGAATGAAAGCTTTCTAATAAAAGCGGTAGCATCATCGAGCATCCTAGTACTTCTATAATAATATGAATTACTTGCAGCTCAGGTTAATAATGGCGAAGTAAAATAGTCGATGCAAGAAAATCCTGTGACATAAAAGTCGGTCGTACCAAACGTAGGGCCCCAAAACTCAAAAGCGGCATTATGGATCGTCCGAGTGATTCTATGATTTGGACGGTCGAAGCTTTGCTTTTGGCAGCTAGTGGTGAAGCAAAATAACCAATGCATGAAAAATCCTCTGACGTGAAAACTGGCCATGCTCATCAGCGGCTTTGCTTAACGTTGCTTCCATGATAAAAGAGTTAATATTTTTTTTATTTTTTTATTTAAAGCTTTTCTAAAGCCTATTTCTGAGCTCCAGAAGCGGAAAAAAAAAAAAAGTTGCGTCAAAGATGTCATGCATAAATTTATGCAAAAAGTCTTTGTACATCATTTTGATACAGCATGATCTGTAAACATGATTTGTTCTGAGCATGATGATTCGCTTACATATGGGTCTTTATCTGGAAGCCCACCCATAGGTTTCGTATTGCTTATGCATCGATTGGTGCATGAGTAAATCACCATGTTTGGTATAGACAATGCTGCACGGGGGCAGTGTACAAAAACTTTTTCCTCTATGCATAAATTTTTTAGGCCAAGTTATCTATGAGACTTTGGATGTGCTTGATATCATGTTTCCCAAAGCAGCTTTGTTTGGCATTGTTCTGATTCACAACTGCATGGATGGTGACCATGAACTCGTCTCATATCTATTAAGCCCAGAGAAACTGAGTTAAACGATTAGATTCCTGTTGGTTCGGCCTCCATATCACTGATAGATATCTCCCAATCTCCTTTTCTTGTGATATTTACCGAAGCTTCCCACCTGGTTGGCACCGAACTGATTTTAATCCAAATTGTTGGTTGTTGGTTGTGTTTTTTTTTTTTTGTTGTAAATCGAGTGGCAATGTTTTTTAAGGTCCCCTAACTTCACTCCTATTATTACCATTTGGCGAACGAGACGAACCATGACTTCCCAAATTCAAGTTTGATTCCATTGGAAAAGATTACACGCCTCTTTAACATTTCAAAGATTTGATACAAACATAACGACGACGGTGCATCACTCTAAAAACATCCAATTTGGGAACCCCACCATGCTTGCACTTTAGCTGAGTTGAGGGTGTTCAAAGTTGCGGCTTTCCACTCATCGTTATATTTACAATGTTTTATTGCAAGCAAGAGCTGCTGCTGTCATTCAGGATAAACAAAACCATCAGCAGAGAACTTTGTCAAAGTTTTCACATTCAAACAACCTGAATGAAAAATCAAAGCAATTTTTTTTCCAAAAAGAACCTGCGGGATATGCCCCATTTCTCCCGGAACAACTACACGACCTACAGCTGCGATCAAATCTACTTAACTATTGATCGAACACTTGTATGATTAGAATTAATTATCAGCTCGAAATGTTGCATGATTGACCAGGACACTGATCATCAGCCACAAGCCTAGGATCCATAAGTTGCTCCAAAGAAGAAGAGCATCCATTCGTTGACCACACGTTACTTGCCCCCCAAATTTTTAATAATTCTAAGGAACACTAAAATTGTAATAAAACAGAATATAATGCATAGAGAGCTAGGGAAGCTGATTGTTTATTGGAGCTCCAATCAAACTACTTATTTATAAGGAGTGTAGCGAAATTGTCACAAGGTACCCATACAGGTAACATTTCTTTTACGGGAGTTGGGAAAGCAGCTAGGTCTCACTTCAACGGTGAATCTTCCCACACAGCACGAACCCTTTCAAATAGATCATGTCATTATTCAATGCATCAAAACGAACTAGCAGAAGTTTAACATGGTAATAGATTGGGGTAAATGTACTAAAAACCAACAGATTGTTCTCTTAAACAATGCACAGAAACCACACAAGCAAGCGTACTTCTGTATGGATGCTTAAATAAAGAAATCAACCATCAATCAATAGTGCACGTTACAAACATTTTTAATGGCTTATGAAAGGCTCTGCAGTAACAAAAAATTTCTATATGGGGTAGTTTGTCTTCGTTTAGGACAAACCACACATTTTTGATGCTCAGTTGAAGTCAGTTTGTGGTTATATGATAAATTGCTACTTTTGAAGGACATACCTCTCATACAGAGCGACAATATCTCTTTTGTTTTGATCTCTCAGCTGCAGTAGTTGTATGCCTAGTGAGCTCCTGCTTCAGTTTCAGAATTGTGAACTTTGTATGGTCATCACCAGATTCAGTTTCTTGATGTTCCTGGCTCTCGGAGTAATCTTCTCCTTTATAAACAGAACCACCATCCTCTGTCTGAGTAATCTTTAGGGGGCTTGTAGTACTCTTGGATCTCTTTCTACCCCTCACCAACCCTTCATCAACGTCCATATCATGGACAGATTCTGTTCCTGGATAATTATCTGCTCTTAAACGTTTCCCATGAGAAGCAGTCCTAAGCTTACTATCAAGTGCAGTCTCATTTAGACGAACAGATGTCAATTCCTGATGGAGTGCATCTAGTCTGCCTTGAGTAGCTTGTAGCTGCAAGGACAAGGCCTCTGCTCTGCTGTTGGCCTCAGCTCGAGCAGCACGTTCTGTTGCCAGAAGACTCTCGAGGACTTGGACTGTGTTGGACCTTTGTTCGTTGCTTCGACTCAGCAGATCCTCAATTTCTATCTCTCTCTCGTCAACCCTTTTCTCAAGTAATGTAACCTTGGACATGGCATCCATTTCAGATTGATGCAACCTCGCTACTTCATCCATCAGCTTCACCTTCTCTTGCTCCAAACAATCAACCTGTCGTTTAACTCTTTCATTTGTTGCCAATCTTTCCATTGCCAACCGTTGCACTTCACTCTTCTCCTTCTGAGCAGCAACAACTTCTGCTCGAGCAGTATCAGCCAACTCTGTAGCTCTCTTCGCATCCCTTTCAGCAACCTTGAGCCTCTCTTCTGCATCATCAAATTTCTTGCATTCAGCAAGGTACTTTTCCTGGAGATGGTTATTTTCTTGTTCAAGTATTTTGGCTTCCCTCTCATATGACTGAGCCTTCACTTTCACAGAATCCAAGTTTGAAGTTAACTTCTTTGTTTCATTCTTCAAGACCAAAGTTTCCACCTCATGATTCTCCAGCTTTCTCTGAGCAGCCTATAGATAAAATTGGATGAAATTGCAATCATCATCTACTTAAATGTAACAAAGAAATGCAGATTTCATTTAAAAGAAAAGTGGAAGAAGAAACAAAAGTTCTCTAAGATCTAAATTTTACCTCCAGCTGTGAAACCAGAGTGCTTGTATGATTCTCAGTAGAATTAACTTGAGCATTCATGCTCTTGATTTCCTCTTCCTATAATCAACAGCAACATATAAGGATTGAACATAATTTTTAAGATCGATGAAAGGAGGAAACAAAAAAAAAAGGATGACGGACCTTTTCCACCAACTGGGCAGAGAACTCTGCCCTCAATGCATCTTCCCTTTCTTGTGCTTTCTTATTAGTGCGCTCCTGCACTAATGCTGCTCTCTCCAAGGCTGTTTTGGCTTCTCCAGCAGCAACAGCATACTTCCTCTTCCACTCTGATGCCTCTTCCTGAGCAGATTCTGCCTGTTCACGAGCAGCAGCCAATCTTCCTTCAGCAGCACTTAGCCTGGACTCCAGACCTGCAAATTTCGCTTTAAACCTGTCTTCCTCGGCCTTCAGCTCTGAACTGCTTTGGTCATACTTAATTTTCCAATTAGTGGATTCCTTTCTTGCAAGATCAAGATCCTTTGCAAAACTCAAGCAACGCTCCTCCAGTCTGCTGCATTTGTTAAGCAAATTTGCAATACGACTATTGTACTCCTCAGAAAATTTTTGCTTATCACTGATAGCTTCCTTATAGCGCTTCAAATATTCAGCCCTGTGCTTTTCATTTGCCTCGAGCTGCTTCTTAAGCAGCCCCAGTATATCTTCATTTGAGCGGCATTTCAATACAAGAGCACTCCGTTCAGATTCCATTTGATCTAATTGCTTTTTGAAGAGGTCCAGTATGGGCCCCTCCAAACTGTAAAACAGAATTAGAATAACAGCAAAAGTTAATAAAACAAAAATGTTAAATAAAATTATCAAGAATGTATAAGAAAATCGGTAAAACTTATGAAATCCAAAGTGTAAACGCCATCTGGAAATGATAATGTATTAAATTAAAACTATGGAACCATCAAATCAGTGTCAGGTTCAAAAGTTGTTTTGATGGTTATGGCGTTTTTCACTTTAACACCATTTCACCAATATGTTTCGTTCCCACCCCCTTGTTTTAAAACCGGTGCCAAAAGGCACCGGTTTAAAAAACTACTCTCCTGAAACATCTTTCTTTATCAACATTAACTTCATTCAGCCAACATAATAGCAAACAAAAGGGCAGAGCCATACCACTGTTGTAAAAAAGTAGCCAACATTTTCCATTTGCCCGGACCATGAGAAGATGACTCGTACTCGGAAAGCAGACTTTCCAGAACCTGCAGAGGATGTTGCATCATAATCTTACAAACACAACATAATTCATAGGACAATTGATGGTATAGGCACCCAGCAATAAAGCCAGCAATTTTAATCATGTAGAGCTTGGGACTACTCCCATGATTAAAAAGCCAAAAGTGGTGTATGTAACTCTTAAATTGGAAATAAGGTGAAAGAACTAGTCAGGTGCAGGTGTCTACATGTGTTATGGTCTAGGTTACAAGATGCCAGTCACTAGATTAGTGTCACACCTGATTGAGGGATTCATTAATACACCTAAGGTATAACTTAAAGCAGATATCAAGTTTTTAGCCAGATGTTTCAATAGAGTAGCTACGGCTAAAATGTTTAAATAAAGGGGTACAGTATCAAGAAGAAACATAATTATAACTGAAAATACTAAGATAAATTAGCTGTTTTTCTCTATTGTATCCTAAATAGGGAAATCACACTTACAAGATAGCACCAATGAATATAATTTAATCCCTTAATTCTCATGATTATTCATCCAAATGTTTTCATATTTCCAAGTGCTGGCCTAGATGGCACAATGTAACACACAATAAGCCAAGTCAAACCTGTATAGTAACAGTGTCAAAAGAGGTGCGATAGAGTTTCTAGAATTGCAGTCATCTATAGGGACCAGCACAAAAATTGACAAGTCACCACCAACCTTGGTAAAAGGTCTAATGGTTTTCATAATAAATATCTGGTTATTCATTAGTGAATCAACCCTGCAACTGACCTTCTGCAGCAATGTGCACAAGATAAAAACCTTCCACCGTTCCAGCCACTGGTGACATATTATCTACTCTTGGTTTGATGATAAAATGGGTAATGCACCTGACCTATCAGGTCAGACACCAAACATATGTTTACCTTCAAATGACTAAATTGTGAACTGGTGACTTGGGGCTTGCCCTAGCGGTCACACCCCTTGCCTAGCAAGGTTCAAATATTGGATGATGCTCCAAAAATCTGGATCTAGAAAGGTCAGGTTGATAGTAGAATCTTCATGAAAATGATTATAATTTTAAAGAATTAACTTATGCCAAGAACAACAGCAATAAAAGGTTTCTTTGAGGAAAAAGGCAACTGATGAAATATTTAGAGCAATTATACGATTACCTCAATAGAGAGTATCAGTGGACTGACAGATGGTATAAACATATGAAACAAAAGATAACAATGAAGAGAGATCTAGAAAGTGTTTTGAGGCTTAGAGAAGAGGAGGGATAGCATGGCTTGGAGCTTTTAACAAAGATTTGCAAACGTTCGTGTAAATACTTAAGGGCTTTACCAGGAAAAATAGGTGAAAAAGGATGTACAAAACAGAGCCCAATGTGCTGGGATAAGGCTTGAATGTGATGCACTTATGGTTAATGCCAAAATGCATTTGAGAGAAAATATAGAAGGAAATTTCTATAAAACAAGGCATTAGAAATTTCAAGATCAAAAGAAATGGGCTTTGCAGCAACCTAGTTAATACATAACATTAGTTTTTTGCAGAGTCAACCTATATGCCCTTGCACCAACACATGCTACAGCTGCTATCTCAACTCCAATAGTGTACCTATAACAGTATGCGGACATACCATACCAACCCAACCTGTATCTATAATTACTTAAACTAAAAACATTGCATCTTATTCCTTAATAATTATTAGCATAATGTCTTGTAATGTCCTATGATGAGAAAGATGCATGTTCTAGGCTGCAGCTTTGTTATAAGTATTTATGCAAATAATATGTATATACAAGCACATGCATATACAATCAAATGCATGAGACCACGGTAAAACTGTTATTACCTGAATCACAGTATCAAGTTTCGCACTGGGGACATGACATGCTGCTCGTAGTTTCTTTTCCATGCTCTGTATGGTGTTTGAACATCGCAAATCAGCCTCCAGATAGGCATTCCTTTTGTAGCCCTGCATCAGCATTCAACCAACAATGAGGGATATACAAAATAAAAATAAAAAAACCCTAGAAACAAGACTAGATCACTTATAGATAAATGGATAGAGACCTTGCAGTCACAAAATGATGACATCAGTACTAGAGGAAAATTTGAGTGTTACGAACCTTGATGACAAATTGGTAACATGGTTAACCTTAGGAAAAGTTGTAGCAGACTCCCATTTTTTTTTTTTTCCAGAACTATCTGGCAGTCAGTTATAGTTTTGATTAATTCAAAGCTTGGTGGGACCACTTAATTTAGTAATAGTGTGGTAACAAAGTCAGTGCCCTCCACTACAACCAGAGCAGCATTTTCTCTTCAATTTTCCTACAGGCTTCATACTCCACACGGATCTCCATAGCACACTTAAGGCACAAGACATTAAGGATTGAACGCTTCTTACACTCTCGTCAAAGCACCTTCCTATAAATGCATATGCGGTGAAAAAGATGCACGCTTTTGATCTTATTTGAAGCATAAGAAAAGCATACCTTTCTTAATAAGCTGTATTTGTATCATATTTTTTTAAGTTTATCATATTTATTAGACTATATTGACCTTATGATGCACCATCTCATACTCAACTCAACTCATCTAAGCCTTTTCCCAACTACATGGGGTCGGCTACATGAATCTGCTTCCTCCACTCTACTCTATTCAGGAATGCACCATCTCATATAAAATTATTTTTCTTACCTTATAAAAAGGCTACAAATTAGAAAACAAAGAGATAGAACATCAAAAATTATCTGAGAAAGAAAAGGAAAGGCATTAAGAAACTATAGATTTCAACTAAGAAAAAGAAGGCTTTCTATTGAGTTAATAGGCTAAATATATTACCATTATGATTTTTTAGCTTTTTTCTATTATGTTATAAATCTTGTTTATTTATTTAAAAATGTACCCCTTACTTCGCTTAGGCATGCCTTCGCTTTGAGCCTTGTGCCTAGGCTCCAAGGGCCCTTTACACTTAAATGTGCCTTGCACTATTAACAATACTACTTAAACCATACATAGATACTTAGAGATACACACACATAATCGATACCTCCCGATATGCATGCATGCCTTTCTATCACAAGTGTACAATAAATATCAGAAAGAGAACAGATAAAAACAGAAAGAATAGAAGCCGCTGCATCAAATCGTAATAACGTAACAAAGAAAATGATTGATGATAGGTGGCATGGTATTCTTATTGAGAATATACTCAGTGTCACCCAGGTCATATTAAGCTGGCTTGGTGGAGTTGCACCACCAAAAGGATTGAAATCAAATTAATTAGTCTGATAAAAAAATTCAATAAAAAAATGGAAGTACACCAGAAATATTTAGAAGGACAAGGATTTACCCTAATGATATGCAATTAGTTACGAAGCCCTAATACACTTTATTTTGGCATTAAGCAACTAAAAAAGTTGTTCAGATCTCAATACAGCTATACCTAATTCAAACATTATTTGAACAAATAAGCCAACAAGAGATAAAGCTATAGATATTATTTAATAATCATTATGAAGACCGGTAGAAGCCCCATATATACACAAATATGATATTACCTTGCAGGAATGCAGAGACTAACCCCTCAATTAACGATAGACATGAAAAAAAATATGACATTTCAATTTAGTACACCACACAAATTTGGAATTTGAGGTTAATTTGCCAAGGCCAAAATCTGTAATTCAGCAAAAGTTTAAGAGATTTGGGGAAATATTGAACTTCAAAAAAAAAAAGAAGAAGAAGAAAGAATTGTAAAATAAGATAAATAGGAAAATAAAATTCAGTTAGTTCTTTGAAAATATCCTGAAAAGTACAATAATGTATGAAATTTTAAGAAGGAAAAAACACTGAAAAATGCTTGTGGCAAAAATTTTAAAAGAAAAAGTTACTCTTAGTCTATATAACACCAACTAGTTTAAGGGGTTTTTGCAATATCCACATGGCTGCCTTTCAGAAATGATAACAGATCTGGTTGTCCATTTGCTTAAGTCCTAGTTGGACCATGGTTGGTCAAAAAGAATCAGAAGATAGTGCTTAAGAAACTGTCACTGACATCATGGGAATTACCTTGGGGTTCTAACAAAATCCAAATATATTATTGGCTGCATTCGGTGCATAACCAAGTAGAATCAACTCATATTTCCTTACTACAACATGCGGTTCCCAATTAAATTCTGCAGAAATAAAATTCAGTTATGCAGTTTATGCCATCATTTTTTTTATCCCTCGTTCATTTATTTAACTATGGCACATCAGATAGGTTCAAAAGAATATTAGCTTATCATCATTGCAAAATCCATCAATCTAGGAAGATCAGTATTGTCAAAGGCACACTGCAAGGTGCACCCAAAGTGTAAATTTGGTGTCTTGCCTTCCACAAAGCAAAGACAACTTCATTGAGGTGCTCAAAAAGCATGACTTATGTAGACCCTGCTCAGATGCCAAAGTACAGAAAAGGTGCACTTTCATGACCATGTGTTTTTTCTGCATGTGACAATGGATGGCTGCAAGCATGCTATGTTGAACCGTCCCGAACTAGACAGTTTGGGATGAACCAAACCAAACCAGCTCCGAACTGCATGGTTCAACCCAATTTGGGGCGGTTCATGGCTTGGGGCCCCTGATCCACCTAACCATTATGCTACTGGTTCAGTGCGGTACATCCCATATCGAACAATACTAGTTTAGTACCAAAATAGTACCAGTTCTCGGTACGGTAAACCTTGGCTGCAAGCATGTTATTATGTCTATGTTGTGTGCTGCAATGACTCTTTATGTGTTTGTGTAGGTACTGTATGTGTGTACAACTTCAACAATTTATTCCGAAGCATCATGGTTAAATTAGCAGCCAACTATAAATATTGTGGTCAATACTCAACGCAGATATATATGGTCAAATGGCCTTGTTGATAGGACGAAACACTGGATTTGTCTCACCAACTAAGTCACCAAGTTGAGCATCAAATGTTTATTTGATAGACAGGGAGCTGTATGCATAAAAGGAAAAACAAAGGGAGAAAAAGATGTAGGCTATCAAAAACAATTGGAATAAAACAAGCCCATGATGGCCAACAAAACCAAGACAACCTAATTTATGTGGAAGCAGTTAATACATGGTGGCTCTTCAAGGATCTAAACAACATGCAAGGTTTCAATTGTGGAGAGGTGAGTTGAACTTTTCTCCCACATCAAAGACAGAATAACTATCAAAATTATACAGAGCAATGGACGACATATAAAAGACAGTAGTAATGACATTGTAAAGGAATGTGAAGAAACACATATGCCGATGAATTGGTTTCATTAACAAAATATTTAATAGTTCAGAGAAATACTAAAGTTTTATACAACATTAAAGAGCATATTATGACTCAAACTTCAAAGAAAACATAAAAAAGACACAAATTGTGGTTAAGTGTGACAATATCACTACCACAAACTTGCGGATTATATTATCACAAGCATGGTTTCAAAAACAGCTGGAATGGGACGGTATGACTGGTATCATATCATTCCATCACAAAACTAGCACAAGTACATATTGGTGCATACAAGTGGTATTGTACCGACCATAGCAGTCAGTACCTATGGTTTTTTCATTTCTTTAGGAGCTGTCAGCTTCAGTGAGTATTGTCGGTACCAATGCTATATTGGAACTATGCCATTCCAATGAAAAACAGTACAGGGTTCGGTACCAGTATATAAAACCTTGATCACAATCATCAAATACTCACAATAGATGGAGCTAAATGTACTAACATATATAGCTAGACTATATTTTTTGGTAAAAATAAAGAATACCTACATATGTTTCACCTAAACCAGAAATCCAGGCAATTTCAGGATCACAATCAAGGTTAGGCTAAGTTCAGCAGATGCACCGACAAAATGGAAATAAATGATAAAGAGGATAGTTTCCATTTTATTCTTGCTAGAGTTACAGAAATAAGTTAGTAAATGACAGATGCCAACAAGAACAAAGAGAAAAGACCCTAGTAGAGATAAATTTACACTATAGTTTCTTTGTACCGCATAGCGGTTGGCCATGGGCTGAGCAGCCCATGGGCCATCCCAAGCCCAGCCCGAAAATTTAAGGGTTTGGGCTAGGATTTTAGGCCCATAAGGCCTAGGCCAGGCTTGGATTTCTAGGCCCATTCAATTTTCAAGCTAGGCCCATGCTTAAAAAAAAAAGGCCCCCACACGGCATGGCCCAAAAGTATTATATATATATATATATATATATATATATATATATATATGTAAATGTGTTTGGCGAGATTTGAACTAGGGCCAGTTGGTTAAAAAGGCCAAACTCTTAACCATCCAAGCAAATAGACGTCTATGATGCTCATATTAATACTTTATATCAATGCGGGCTGGCTGGGCCAGGCTTGGCTCTGTTGGGCCAGGCCTGAGCCTGGGCCATCCATAAGTAGCTCGACTTCAGGCCTAGCCATGCATGCCCACCCCTAGTAGTGCATGATGGAAGTAAACAAATGAAATGGCAGCCAAAGAACAGAGTTAACCCTTACCTCATATGCCTTTCTGTAGTAGTTGTGAAGCAGCTTTTCATAGTTCATACGTGCTGAGCCAAATCCCACGGCACCGGCATTAAATACAGCAAGTGATTTTTGAACAGCATCTTCATGTGCTTCTCTTAAGAAAGCCTAAAACATATAAAGTTAGTGAAGAGTAATGTCCACCAGCAAGTGCAACACCTATCTGCTATGTTGTAACCTTACCTCATCGGCTGGTCTTGTGCGATCAAAAGATGACATGTAAACCTCAACAGAAGAATCGTATGCCCTACGGCATTCTGCTTCTTCGACACTCTGCAAGATATCATAAATGAGTGCCCTTCAAAGAAAACAGTGCGTGCATGCTCGTACCATTTGATAACCTATTAGCTTCTCATTTTGGATGTCAGGTTTGCCTTGTTGAAAAGCACAGCTTCAACATCATAAACACAAGAATGTATAGAAGAAAAAGAAACCAAGAGCACAAATATTGTCATAGAAGTTACTATCCTACCAGATTGCTCAAGTCACTCTTGCACACCCTCTTTTGAACTTAAAACTAAAATTTCTTCAAAAAACAGAAGGAAAAGAGCCTGTTGGCGCTCATATGCAAAACATTGGTAAAGCCTTCTCTACCAATATTTTGAGGACTTTGTGAATGGATTAACATCCAAAAGCATACCTAATTTTTGGGTTAAAAGATACCAAAGTTATTATACAGAAACAGTGTTTCACAGCTCCTTTCATAGGGGCTCCTACAAAAACTTTTGAAGTGATGGCTATAGACATCAATATATGTACACACACAAATCTGTATAGGTAGGTATGTCTGCATGTATGTTTATGTATGCATGCATGTGAATGTACATACAGATGCATTCATGTTAAATTATACTAGAATGAAATTAAAGACGAACTTCTTGTTATATATCATGCATAGCTTGCAATGTGCATGAATTGTGATACCATACATCCAAGGGAAGCACAGAAAAATGATATGATATAAGTCAGATGCAGGGCTACATCCTATGGCAAGTACAAAAACCGCTATTTTTTTTATATATTAAGATAGCTGCAACAGATAAATACCTTCCCTTCATTTAGGAAGGTCATCACATTGTGACCTTTAAGTCACCTGCCTAGGAAAAGAAATAGCACAGGTAACTAAGAAAACAGGCCAACTCCAGTAAAAGATGATTCACTTGGGTATTATATTCCTAATAACTACAAATAGATATTTTGTTTCCCCTTGCAGTTGGAAGGGTTACAAAAGCTCGTCTCACAACGCCCACCAAGCTTGCTTGCAACCATCTTGACTACACTATTAACATCAGATTCTATTAATTTCAACAGTTTAGACAAGGCACAAGCAACTCATATCTCCATTCCAAGTTTTCTTGTTTCTGTGCTTCATCTCAAAGATTGTTGAATTAATGTGTTCTTTATCTTCTATATATCTTCTCAATCATTTCATTAAGTTTACTCGCATATATTAGTTGAAATGCATCCATAAGAGATAAACCATCTCCATGGTAGTGGATGGAAACATCCGAGCTGGCACCGATTCCAAGTGGTAAATTTGCAGCGTCTTGGGTAGAGATGAGCATGGGTCGGGTTGAGTCAATTTAAGGTTCTTAAGAGATAAACCATCTCTATGATAGTGGAAAGAGACATTGAAGTCAGCACATATTCTAAGTAATAAATTTGTGATATCAAGGGCAAGGTGAGCATGGGTCAGATAGGGTCAATTTTAGGCTATCAAGATTGGTTCCCAAATTTTGGACTCATAACTGAACCAAAATGAACCTACCACATAACCAACTTGGAACCAAACTGATTTGATCTTTGGATTTGAGCCAGTTCCAGGGTAACTTCTTTTTTTTTTTTTGCATTAGCTTGGAACCTTCTTTTATCTTTTTTGGGCATTTTTGATAGATTAATGAGTTCATTTTCATTTATGGAAGATAGGTGAGAGCCATCATAGAAATGTTTAGGAGACTTACAACATTAATAGAAATCAAGTTTTAGAAAAATCATTAAAGTTTTTTCTTTTTCTCTTGGATGAATATTTGACGATGTTCGCAGTAATATAATAAATTACATCAAATGATTACAGAATTAACCAAACCATGATTTCAGGAACCTCCTGCTTTTGATAATTGTTGATTATATTTTATTCATATGGGAAAAATATGGCATGAATTGGAACATACTTGAAACAACTAATATATCATCTTGCAAAAATCTTAGCCATCTATGCCGTCACAAGCAAAAGTTCAAGAGAAACGCCGCTCTTTTCAGTTTTTACTTTTTAATCGACTGACTCATGTCAAATAACTAATGCCTNTGAATCAGAGAATATAATAGAAAAAGTTTTGTTGCATCATCCTTTGATGCCACGCGCATCGAATGTGCGGATTGACCGCCTATGTATGCCAATGCACATACAGTAGCTTAATGGGTTCTGTTGCGCATTGCACGTGCGGATGGCTAATCCATGTGATCAATACGTGCTTGCTATATCGAAAGATAGTGCAGCAAATCTTTTTCCAAATAAATATCTAGGAGGAAGCCGCATCCCTAAATTGCTTTCCTCGCCATGGGCTCAATTAACATCACCCAATAATAGTTGGGCCCAAGTGATATCCGAGGAATGGTAAAAGATTTGTACATCGCATTTGGTGCAGCAAGTTTTACGTGGGTTGCACGTCCATTTTTATTGGTTCACATACATATGATTTCCATTAAAAAAATGTTAAAACAGCTCTACGATATCCTAGTTTTAAAATTAGAATGCTATAATTATAAAATTAAGAAATCTATTTAGAAGTCAAAATAAATACGATATCTATTTAGAAATGCACTGTAATCTGTATATAAATTAAAAATATATTAATATATATTATATTAAAATTTAAAATGATATTTCTATTCTATCGTATCAGGATTCATGTCATCGATAGTAAAAACGAATGATATATTCTATAAAATTTACTTAAGACGACGTACAAAAACTTTTTCCAAAGGACTGGGTTAGGTATTGATTTTAGAAAGCAAACGAAAGAATCATGTGAGTTAGCAAAACTTTTTTAGGGAGCAGATCCGGGGGAAGTCAGCGGGGGATGGCAGCGAGGGCAGGAATGCGTTGCTGTCACAGCCAAGGCAAAACCAAAAGCCGGCGCTTCATCTAGTCTGTCCTCAAAGAACGTGCAGCTCACGTGCCATGGTGCTGGACCTCGTCCCATTATCTAAGGGTGTAATGGATCTAGTTAAGTTGATACAGTATCAAGCTTGGACTCGACTCGATTCTAAAATTTGAAACTCAAAACTTAACTTGAGCTCGATCGAATTTTTATTTCGAACTCGATGAAATACTCGATGTACTCAAGCTCGACTCGACTCGACTCAAATTTCTGTATAAAAATTAAAAAAAATAATTTTTAAATTAAAATAAAATATTTTCGTAACTAAAATTTAAAGAAGCTCTTACGGTTAGAGATAGGGCAAAGATTATCATTATCTTTATGAAATAGAGCTTAATGGAGAGGGCAAAGATTATCATTATCTTTATGAAGATAGAGCTTAATAGAAATAGGGCTTACTCGTTACCGCTTAGAGATAAGTCATATCCTCTCGCTATTCATAGGGACGAGAGTCACGTCGCGGAGGGAAGATGAGTTTTGAGGACACAGAGGGAAGGACGTGAGTTACACACTCAACCGCGGAGGGAAGATGGGTTTTGGGAGAAGGCAACGAAGGGACGGTGGGGGATTGGGCGTCAGTCAATGCCCTTTTTCACTCCATGTGATTCACTCCATGGTGATTCTATGAATATGGTGATTCAGATGTTATTGCAGATTAATGTTAATATAGTGATCTTATCAATGACTCGTCAAGATGGAATAAATTAATAACTCTATAAGAGTTTTGACTGAGTTATTGTGGCAGGAGCAAATTAGCAAAAAAGGATTTTGGAGAGCGAGGGACTCATGAGTGACGGTTCGTTTTCCTAATTTTTTCGCTGAGACAAACAACGATTTGTTTTCTACGTAAGCTGATCAAGCTCGCGAGCTTTTTAAGTTATTTTAATATTCGAACTCGACTCGATAATTTATTCAAGTAGCTCGAGCTCGAGCTAGACTTGATAAGCAATAAATTGATTTCGAGATTTTTTGAATTGATCTCAATTGTTCGTGAGTTATTCCGCTCAGTTACACCCCTGCTATTACCGCTTTCCCTTCTTGTTCCGCAGAAGGCCCCAAGATCAGCTGTACCATCCGATGTACGAATCCCGTCCGCATTGGGGTCAGGGCCCGTCAAGATTGCCACGTACTTAAAAAAAAAAGTGGTGTCCTCGCTGTTTGACTGGTGGTTGCCAATCGAGGCCGTCCACGATCAACCACAACAAGTACCTATTTCATTAGCTTAAAGATGTAGCAGTGAACAGTCCTCAGGTCCTTTGAGCTCTATACAATGTAAACGATAAATTGCATAATTGTTGCCTTTTCTGGTCCTTGAAACCTTGCAATACTAATTGTCAATTCATTTAATGAAGAATAGCTGAACGACTATGATAAAATAATGCTATTGTTCAAATGTGCCGTAGGACGTCGAATTTATATATAAAAAATAAATTTTATATAAAAGAAAACTTAAAATTATTGCTTGAACACAGCAGCAGTATTCTTTGTCATAAAAATAATTATTTGTAATGAAACAATGACCAACTAATAATTTTTATTTAAATATACAACATTACCATACTAACTATCATAATATCATGGGCATCCATTGCTCCTAACAAATTGCTAAATTTTATATAGTAATAATTTAGGAATGGAATTATAATATCTAAAAACAATTTTCACATCAGTTAGAAAAAAAAATTGTTATAAACTTGCAATTGTTATAAATTTATCTGTCTTTAATTAAATTTTTAAAATTATATAATTTTAATCTATTAATAAATTAATTGAATCAGCAGTAAGAATAAGGATTAATTGGGATTTATGTCCTTCTATTTTAGCAGGTTTTTCAAATAGCTTTTAAACAACTAATTAATCGGGTTCAATTTATTCTAAGGAGGAGGTGGGAATAACTTCAACTACAAACCATCCCTACCTACCCGCTTTAGGATAATTCTATTTAGCCCGCGGATTTTGCTGAGCCCACCCCCCCCCCCATTTACTTTTTTTTTACTTAAAAGCCCTCTTATTTTACTTAGTAGCCTTTCTAATTTTATAAAATTCCTAAACTACCCTTCTCCCTCCCGCCCCCCCCCATTGCTATTTAGCCCCCCCTTCCCCGTTCGATCCTTCCCTTGCTCACGCTCACCTCTCTCGCTCACGGTGCTCCCCGGCAGCGGCTTCCCTGGCAACGGAGTGTCCTCTCCGGCAAGTAAGATAAGCTTCCATCCTCCCCTCCCTCCTTTCCTCTCCCTCCTCCTCCCTCCCTCCTCCCTCCTTTCCTCACTCGATCTGCCCCTTCAAGTTATTTTTTTTATAGCCAAGATCCCTCCCTCCTCGGCGTCTGTATGTGTCCGACGGCTCCGCCCCCTCTCCGCCACATCTTTCCCTTCGTCACCCCACAACGTCTGTCATCCCAGCTGGGCCAAACAGAGTAATTTAATTATAAAATATAATTATAATGAAGTATATATATAATAATTATAATAATCAAGTATTATAAAATATATTATAATTATAATCAAGTATATTATAAGTATATTATAATATATTTTTAATAAAATATATTATTTTGATATATTTTTATTTTACTGATGAATATTGTAATGTTCCATATATGGATGCTGGCCCCTCATGAGTTAGACCCACAGTGTTTGCCAGGAGACGTAGAACCCAGGCGCCTGAGGTTATTGAGGTTCCTGAGGTTTCTGAGGATCTTGTTGAACCATCACCCCCAGATGAGACAGTAGACGAGGATATCCCAGCTATGGATGTTGATGATGATGAGGCGAATGGTCCTTGTCCAGGCGGTCCTGAGGATGACTCTGTCCTTAGGAGTTTCAGGACACATGTTGCAGCCTTCATCTGGAGGCAACATGTATTTGTTCGTTGTTCTACCATATATTATTTAATGTATTATTTCGATGCTGTTATGTGTTATTCATGTTATCCATTTATATTTCGCAGGAACGGACTCCACTGAAGTGCATGAACCATGCTGCCAAAGTAGGTGAGTGGCAGTGGTGGGCATCGGGGCAATCGAATAAGAGATTCAGAAATATAGTTCAGCAGTCGGGTCTTCTAGAGCTAGTGCATTGCTGTTATCGGTTCGCCGATAAGATTCTAGTCTCGGGCTTTGTAGAGAGATGGCAGTCAGAGACGAACACCTTCCATCTTCCCTTTGGCGAGATGACAATCACGTTGGATGATGTTGCCGCCATATTAGGAATTAGTGTCATGGGTGCCTCAGTGTCGATGTCTACAGATAGGAGGAGTGATCGGGATGCTGAGGACCTACTAGTGAGTTATTGGATGTATCACGGGATGACGCGTGTCAGGAGGTTCTATCTGTCCACTGTCAGTCTGTGAGGTTAGAGTGGCTGAAGAGTTATTTCCATAATGTATCAGATAAAGATAGTCGCCGTAGGATAGACTGTGCAGCGTGAGCGTATTTGCTTTTTTTGTTAGGGTGTCACTTTTTATCGATAAGAGCAGGACGAGGGTGCCTATAGCTTATCTTGCTCTACTTCGGCATTTGGATAGAGTGAGCACATATGCCTAGGGTGCGGGTGCCTTGGCTCATTTATATTGACAGTTGGGGATTGCGTCTAAGGCATCCGTTAGACAGATCAGTGGATATATGACGCTTCTCCATGCATGTATTTATGAGCATTTTTCCTTTCTCACTCCTCACCCAGCCCTAGACTATACTGATGCTAGGCCCCACGTACACCGATGGACTCCCAGCACTCCATCCCGTTCTACGATGGACCATTTGGTGATTCTACGCGAGTCATTGGACGTACTGAGGGCAGATAAGGTATGTACCATAAGACCATGCACTTGTATATTATATAATTTGTCATACATTATCAAACTTATTACGATTTAATATATTGCAGGTAGTTTGGGATCCCCATCATCTTATTCGGGATGATTGTCCATTCCTTGATATTGCATTCTTCAGTGGATGCCTGAAGTGCATGGATGTCGTAGAACCCTATCATTCTGAAAGGATTTTACGACAGTTCGGCAGGATACAGACGATCCCCCGTGTGCCACTGGCCCCTGAGCGAGCTAGCAGAGGATCGACAGTAGCTTCGTACCGCATCCGATACATTTTCTATGAGCAGTTATGGGAGAGGTGAAAGGATCACATGTTGAGCCCAGCGAGCAGGAGCCATCCGGTAACCCGACCTCAGATTGCGTACTAAGATTTTTGGAGTGGTATTATCGGATCACGCATCTGGCTGTTCACCCTTCGGAGAGCCGATCCAGTATCTACTCCTGATCACATCCCGATGATGCTGATACTGACGTGCAAGGTCGGCGTATTGCAAATGCGCTTGGCCTTTGCACTAGCATACTTGATATAGATCGAGAGGAGGCTGCTGCGTCACAGGGGACGCACATGTATGATGTCATATTGTAAATTGCATATGTATTGCAGGGTTAATTTTTTAGAGTTGGATGATAAGTCTCTTCTTGTCAATAGTCATTTAGTGGCTGAAGCTCGGATAATTTTGAACTTGCAACAAGAAAAACGACTTTTGCCTATGATTTTTTCGTAGGGAAAGATAGAAAAATCGTAGGGAAAGCCTTTCCCTACAATTTTTATCGTAGGCAAAAGCTGAAAAAAGTCGTAGGCAAAGGTGCGTCGGGAAAGCCTTTGCCTACTACTTTCAAAATCGTAGGCAAAGAGCAGACCTTTTCCCTATGATTTTTTTCATAGGAAAAAAGTTCATATTTTGTAGAAAAAGAGTGATCAAAATTTGAAATTTAAATTTAAATTTAAAAATATTTTGCCTACGAAAATAAAAAATTATAGGGAAAAATTAAAAAAAAATTATCCATATCTTTCCCTATGATTTAAATAATAATTTTTAATTTTTTCCCTACGAGAAATCCCAAAATCTTAGGGAAAAATTAAGAAAAATATTTTTTATCCAAATCTTTCCCTACGATTTTATCGTATAGGGAAAAATTGGCTACTAATAATTTTAATGAATTCTTTCCCTACGAGAAACCCCAAAATCATAGGAAAAAATTAAGAAATTTTTTTATCCACATCTTTCCCAAAAAAAATTGATTAATAATTTTTTAATGAATTCTTTCCCTACGAGAAACCCCAAAATCATAGGGAAAAATCAAGAAAAATATTTTTTTATCAATATTTTCCCTACGATTTTTTTTAAATAGTAGGAAAAAGTTGGCTAATAATAATTTTAATAATTTCTTTCCCTACGAGAAATCCCAAAAAATCGTAGGAAAAAGTTGGCTAATAATAATTTTTAATAATTTCTTTCCCTACGAGAAATCCCAAAATCATAGGAAAAAATCAAGGAAAAATTTTTTTATCCACATTTTTCCTACTTAAAATTGTAGGGAAAAGTTGAAGAAAAAGTGATTAAATTATCCATTTTACCTACAAAATATGTCTAAAATCATAGTAAAAAATTATTTATTCTAAATTATTTAATATTTAAAATTATATTTATATTTAAAATTTTTTATTATTTTGCATATTTTATTTAAATAGAATATAATATGTTTGTTTCATATTTTTTTAAATATTAAAAATCGTATAAATAAAATAATATGATTCTTTACCTACAATATCCATTACATATACAAAATTTTTACATAATGGCAACAAAGATAAACATTAAAATAACTAATAAATGAAAGTCAGTAGTTCATATCAATTACAATATCCATAATTAACATAAAACATCAAAACACATGAATGAGACAATATAACATAAGGTCCTGAACACTTTATAAAGGTCCCATTCATAAATGACTTTCCTAATTTTCTAGCTCTCTTTTAAATATTACTAGAGTAAGCAATGCCCTGGAATGGCATTGCAATTCATTCCAATAAGACATCATTGCAGATCTCTCATGCCAATGTACACTTTGCTCACTTTCCTTGAAAGATCCTTCCAGTGTACTTCTGGTGACCGGTGGTACATTGAGTCTAATGCAAAATAAAAATATGAGCAAACATCAAAACAAATCATCTCAAAATGTAAACAAACATCACTAAACATAGTCTTTGAAGAAGAGTAAGATGACAAAAATTTCTACACGAGGATGAAGCAAATTTAACTATCATGCTTGTGTTGTTCCTTCACTTATTAATGCATGACTTGTAGGATAAATTACTTAAGAAACCAGGTTTTGAATTTGATGAATCCCAGAAGATGGCACAAGCTAATGAGCCAGCAGAATTTCCTTTAAGATGAGGATGACATTAGCTTATGACATAGCCTAATGTTGATGTTTATTTTGAAAAATAAGAAGCTGTCAAGTGATTAATAAAAAGCTAATAAGGATATCAAACATCAACAACAATAGTAATTGTCCTCTACAAAGCTATTAATTTACAAATACTGCCCACTTCATGCAGCCATATGTAGTTATAGGAAAATTAGTATTGCATGACTGAAGTTTTCCTGGCCAGATTGATTCTTGGAGCCTTACCAAAAGTTTATTGATGGCTAACATCTCAAGATGAACCTAGTAATATTAATCATTGCAAGCATTGACCAGTTCAGTTGGAAAGCAAGTATGAAAACATAAACATAATGTGACCTCATCAGTCTGGGGTTATATGGATTTGGCTCTGCCAAAGGTTTTTGACTCCAGTTGGCCGCAACTGCCTTCAAGTCACTTGCCACAATGTTTATCCATGTTTTCTTATGCCTTTAACCCCTTTACAAGGATTTGAACCTCCTCCCAGGCATGACGTACAGCTTCAATTGCCTCTTAATTACATGTTTCATTATTTGAGTTTTTGATTTGTCTTAGATCAAATGATTTAAAACCTCTTTTTGTTTCTGATTTGTCTTAGATCAAATGATTTAAATCCTTTATGATGAGGTTGTCTCAGCAATCCAGAAGTTATTTCCAGAAAGGGAGATCAGGAAAGGTTGTCTCATCTATGGGTTCTAGAACTGATAATGCATTTGCATAATCATGCAGATGATAAAGGATAACTGCCTGTTTATAGACAAAAATAAGTAAGAAAGCTTTTAATATCAATAGCAATATCAGTTCCCTCCAAGCATAAGCTTAAAAAACAATGACAGAAAGAAATGAAAATGGCATATAGATAGCATACAGTATTGAATATGATGATAGAAGTGTCGAACTCATCTGCAAAAGCAATGCTGCCAGCATTTGCAGTAGGAAACTGATCTAGGTTAGTACTACTCCCCCTGGATCCTGATATACAATTGCTTCCAAGGCTGCTAGCAGCTTCCATCTGTTCCCCAGATTTACAAAAGCAACTTCAAAAATAGAATGTTTATGCAATTACTACAAATTATCTACAAAAGCTTCAAACTTAAAGAGACCAACAGATTGGAACAAAAAATAAATAAATTGAGGTAAGAGCCATTCCAAAACTCTAAAACATCAACAATCTCAAGTGACTTTCATTAATACAAATTATATGCAGCTTCCTAAACAATTATTAATACATACAAAATGCAAAATGACAAAATGACAAGAATTTATCTACAAATGTAACTTTTTATAAGTTCTGCTTCATTTGGGAAAGCATGAATGCATACATAGCAATCTAAAGAAATTACTACTTTCAATATATTAAAGCTGAGCACATCTCAGAGTTAGCAAACCACAGGCTGAACTTGCTCTTCAGATTCATAAGGTAAAAGTGCTTCAGCATGTAACATGATGTGATGACAATTCTTAGGAGAAAGGATCTTGTAGTGCAAGAAGTGAGCACTGAGAATTGACCATTTAAGAATATGGCTGTGAGTGCATTGGTGAATGGTGAGGCACTTGGGTGTGCCAGTGCAGAAGTTGGCAATGAAATATGGATCCACATTCACATAATATGACACTGGAAAATAAACTTGTAGCCAAAGATCAAGGAAGCAAATGCAAATATGCAAAAGCAAATCTAACAGAACAATGATGAAAAAATCATCTTAGGAAAATTCCTTCAGGTGCTTATAAAAGCCAGAATTTCAATTGGGGCTACTTAAAGGTAATAAATCAACAAACTGCTAGTGGTATTCTTAACCTGACTCAAAAAGAAAGAGGCATAAACAAAAGGATTTCATGCTATGAAACTATACACCATAACGTATCTAACTCAGAGCAAACACAACCATTCTGGTGTATCATAACCATATCATAAGCAATTCAGTTTTAGAATGTCTTATGACATTGATAAAGCACACATTATAACAAAACAGATTAAATAATATATAATTGATAACTGCTAATTAATGAGATGGTATTAATTTTCACAAGTGGATCATGGAGATTCAAAGTTTGTGATTAAGAATGTATTGTCAAAAGTTGATATTTAATATTTTCTAAATACAATTTCTTATGATTTTTGGTTAGTTACAATGTGGGCGGTAGAATTTTCTGCTTCTTTCCAACAACCAAATACATAGCAACAATATATTTGCAAGAACAAGTGTTTAACAAATTAAAAAAAAAAGAAACTTGATTCATGCATATTCTTGTAAACAAGGTTTTATATCTAACAAAGCCATTCCGGTTTTTTTGTGTGGAATGGGATGCACAGTCATGAAATAAGAGTATTAATTTTAAATAAAGATTGTATATGCAACAAAGCACACAACCATCCCATAATAGATTGCAACATGAGGCCTTAGTGATACAAGGTTACCTTGTATAGAATTATACGGAATCATTACAGTTATATCAAAAACAATAAGCAGATAATCAAAATTATCTAGTCTAACAAGATTTCTGTTGTTCCCATTCTGGATATAAAATTATCTTATAGAACAGTCACAATAGCTACAAGCAAAACATGCATCACAGATTGGTACATCAACTTTACCTTAACCTTCTCAAACAAATCAAGTAGCTTCTGTGGATCAGGACAACCATAATGACAGAACTCTACAACAGCTATGTTATGCAGAACCTGAAAAATAAACAGCAGGTTGACACAGGAAATAACATGAAAATGTTAATCGACATGATTGTTTTACTTTTGATAGGTCAACCACACTGCAAATAATCGAACAAGACTGCCATATGCTTTCAAATAGTCTAAATGAGTTTCCTTTTAGTTTCCATTTTTTCTCTTTCATCCCTAAATCTCCTCACATTTATCATCCCAGACAGCAGCCAATAAAAACAAGCAGACAATAACACACAAAGACCCCAAAACAAATAGAATATAAAGTTAGTTACTCTTTCTTCATAACCAGTTACAAAGCTAGATACGAATTCTTTTATGAAAAAGGGTCAGTTCCCTCTAATCTAGAACAAGCTCTTGATTCAATTTTTTTTCAAAAAAAAAAGCTAATGATATTCACCAAAAAGATATCCAATTTTAAGTTTATTGTTTGCAATATCCAACAGACATAAACTCTAAAATTGTAGAAGAGAAATAATAAAATGGTGATCAAGCAAGAACAGAACACTGCTACCAATCTTAGACTTAGATTGCAATGGAAAACGAGCTCACCGGCGCTGCCACCCGATTGGAATAGAAGGGAATCCAGCTCTGGTGGGGATCATAGGGATTGCGAAAGTGGGTGGCGGGAAGGAACTGGAGGCAAGCGAGAAAGAGGATGAGACCGACGGCGAGGATTTGGAGGAAAGGTCTGAAAGAGTAGTGCCCTAAAAGCTAATCATGTAAGGGCATTTTTGTAATTTTATTCAACTCATGTATGATATTTTATTAATTAAAAGATTTTTTTATTCATCATATGATGTGTCTTATATTTATTAAGATTATGATGAACCCTATAAGATTAGGGCAATGGAATTAGGGTTATGATGAAGTTCATAATGATGAGACCTAAGTTCCTAAAAACTCTAATCTAAAATATTCCCAGTCGAAGGATCATCGAGTCGGGAATCGATGATACCGGTAAGACTGGCATATTCTATGTATGCTCAATAAAGAGGGTGGTTGGTCTCATAGCCACTTGTGTAGAGACACTAATACAAGGATGTGGGTGCTGATTAGGGTATGAGTTTACTGAATTGATCCATATTGAGAACATCTTATGGAGATCTTACTTACTTGTCAAAAGATAGTTCTCTTAGTGGGAGTTATGCAAGTGATCCTTAGACCTGAGATTACCATAGAATCTTATGCACATGAATCTATGTTTTAGTTCATACTCATTCATGGCTAAGTCATGTATGGGGTGTTCATGGATATAAAGGATTGTGTATGAAGGTTATGAGTAGGTCAACAAGGAATCGATCATTCCTAGTAAGAGGAAAAGTAATCCTATGTAATCTCATCATATGATGACTCAAGAAGTCTTTGATCAAAGCAAAATGAAATTAGAATAGGTTTCTAATTTTTCATTTGTCGATGCTTTATTATTGATTTGAGATTCAAATGAATAAAATGTTAAGGTTTGATATTTTCCATACCCATCACTTATTCAGGATAAAGAAAGATCGAAGGATTGAATTGCACAGTAACTTGCCACTGAAGGGTATTTTGGTAATTCCATCAAATTCCTCATCTTTTAGGTAGACATGATACATTGCTAGATGTCAATCTTATCTTGTAGGTTTTCATAAATTAAATTTATTTAATTCATGAGTCAATTTGAAAGATGGTTCAAATTGACAACTAGGGTTAGCACGATTTGATTTAATTCGGTTAGTCAATTTCTAATCGAACTAAATCGACTTAAACCTAAACCTACTACTGGCTATATGAGGAACCCAATGGGTCACACACATAAAGGAATTGGTCAAAGAATCATTTTAATAAGATTAATTAATTCAATTTGTTAGCCAATCAGCATGCTAGCACATGTGGCTAACTATCGCTCCAATTTGAGTCGAAATTGATTTGAACCGGCTTAATTAATTGATCCAAATTAATTTTAGAATTAATTTGGGATAAACTCTGACCTGATGAACCATTTATTAGATTAGATAAGGTTGAATTAATAGAGTCCAAGAAATATAGGACTCTCGAAAGGGAAACTATGCACGTGCAGAATTTTCAAGAGGCACCTAAGAGTCCTTCTGATTTAAGGTACTAGGAGGCGCATCTTTTTTTAGGATTTATAGGTCCATTGAATGTGGAGAACCTTATCTAGATGTTATTGTATTGGATAAGGTTGAATTAATAGAGTCTAAGAGACATGGGACTCTCGAAAGAAAAACTGTGCGCATGCAGAATTTTCAAGAGGCGTCTAAAAGTCCTTCTGATTTAAGGCACTAGAAGGCGTATCTTTTGGGGATTTAAGAGTCTATATAAATATGGAGAACCTTATCTTGACACATGGCAAAATCAGAGGCTATCTGATTTAAGATTGGATGCCAAAAGCATCCCATCAAGTGTGGCGCGCATAGGGAGAAAGATGCAAAAAATTATAACGATGTGTCCCTTGATTCAAATTGAAATGAATTTAAAAATTTTATATCCTTTCAAAAGGACGTGGAATGGGTTGTATCCCTTCCTTTGACATCTCCCCATTGACTATTTAAAGGGGGTGGCACATATGGGATTGAATCGGATAATTTTTAGTAATCCTTGTTAAGACAAGAGTCTTCTCTCCCTCTCCCCTTCCTACAAGCCTTAGTCAATTTAGGACAACTCTTTTCTTAGCATATACAAGTTTTATTAGGCTTAAGAAAAGTGTAAACGGGTCCTAAGAGCCAAGCCAAGAAGTCAAGAAGCCAAAAAGAGGTTTAAGTCAAGTTCGTGAGCATATCTTTGATCTAATTCTCGTGTGGATCACCATTGGAGGGTGAACACTTGGGCACCTAGTGGAAAAGATTGGATAACCGGCTTCCTTCTTTCTTCACCAAGTACTAAGGTATGTTTCTCTACAAATATGTTACATTTTATGACTAATTAATTGTTATAATCAAGGGGTCTTAGGTCTAAGGTTTCGGGTGATTAGGGTTTCAAGGTTAAAATTTTTTGAAATCTAGCCTTCCATCGGGAACCATGGCTAGATGATCACATCGATTAGTATAGGAAGTGTTCCTATGCTACCGGCTTAGGTTTGAACCTATGGAGTCACGCACATAGTCGGATGAATTGTACGCAGGCATAAAGAATTATAAAAATGGGAAGGTCCCTGCGCCTGGTCTCATCGAGAAAGTTTACACCATCGCTGAGAAAGACCGCAAGGTGTGGAAGAGCCTTACCCTCATCTGAAGAAAAAATCAACAGCAATGGCTGAAGGTATTTATCGATCATGATTTGCTTTATTATTTATGATAAATATATTGGTCCTATATTTTCTCATATATGATAGGGATCAATATATTTAATTTCAGTCTTTCATTTGGTATCAGAGCATATAAAAATACCTCTGCCTTGATTATCAGGATTGTTTCCATTAATATACGGATCTGATAAAATCCCTGTGAAAGAATCTTTATGTAATTTATTTGATAAAGAGGGGCAAGGCGTTCTTGATCTCTATTTCTCTCATTTAGGGATAGTCCAAAGGGAGGCTACTGGTAGTACCCTAGATTATTTGACCCAACGGGCGTACGGTAGGGATATTAGGGACATACCAATAAGGGAGGCTACTGTAGTACCTTGGTGCGTTTGACCCAACTACGTACCGGAGAGTTAATAGGTCATCAAGAATCATCTGAAAGACATTAGATCTGATAAAATCTTAATATTTAATTTATTTAATTTAGTTTTATTTAAGAGATTGATCAGTAAGATTTATACCATGAAGCATGCACCTATTGTTTACTCACCCTTTTGGATATAGTTTAAATAAAAGATAAATCCAAATGTCTCGTGATCAAATCACCATGAGACGAGGAAGCGTGGGTTTCCTTGCTTCGGATATGTGCACGGGATGAGTACGGATGAAAGATGCCTCTTACGAAAGCCATACAGAATAAAAAAAAACACGTGGCATTAGAATTTTTAAAAAAATAGCCGGCTGGGCCAGCGGCCAGGCTAGCCCAGCGCCTGGGCCAACCAGCCAGTGCTAGCCCAGCGCCTGGGCCAGGTGGCTAACGCTGGCCCAGCGGCCAACGCCTGGCAAGCTGGGCCGTGGGCTCAATCTGGTTTGCGTCAGGCTACGCATTCAGTCTGAATCGTGTGACAGTCTTGGTTATGCTATTTTTGAGGTGATTGAGAGATTTTTTGGTTAAATTAAACTGCTGAAATTGGGTGAAGATGATGGGCTGCTAGCTCGTCCATCAAGTGGTTGGGCCATTGGCCTGGCCTATTTATGTCCAATTATCTTTAGAATTTGTGTGTATAAATTTTGTGAATTATGCATGTATCTTAAGTGACATAATTGAGCATAAAATTTAAATAATGTCTAATAAAATAAATTGAATAATTGAGGAATAGCTACAGCATCCTTAATTATAAAATTATATAATAAAGTTAATAAATCATATAGATAATAGACATTAATTGTAATTAATTATATGGATATAATAAAATTTATCCCATAGAAATTTTTGTTATATTTATAATTAATTAGGATAAAATATCAAATTATATTTTTCTAATCTATCCAGAGGAATTAGAAAGAAGGAACATAATTTAATAGTTTTATCATACAGACTTATGTGAATCTAATTGAATTAAAGCTTTAGCCCACAGGCAAGTTTTATGTCAGCAGATTCACTATTTATATAATAATTAAGATAAAATATTAAATTATATTTTTCTAATCTACCCACAGGAATTAGAAAGAAAAACATAATTTGATAGTTTTATCATACAGACTTAAGTGAATCTAATTGAATTAAAGCTTTAGCCTACATGCAAATTTTTTGTCTGTAGATTCACTATTTATATAATTAATTAAGATAAAATATCAAATTATATTTTTCTAATCTACCCACAGGAATTAGAAAGAAGGAACATAATTTGATAATTTTATCATATAGATTTAAGTGAATCTAATTGAATTAAAGCTTTAGCCCACAGCAAGTTTTATGTCAGTAGATTCACTGTTTTGTATTTAAATAATTAATTAAGATAAAATATTAAATTATATTTTTTTAATCTACCCACAGGAATTAGAAAGAAGAAACATAATTTGATAGTTTTATCATACAGACTTAAGTGAATCTAATTGAATTAGAGCTTTAGCCCACAAGCAAGTTTTATGTCAGTAGATTCACTATTTTCTAAATGCATAATTTACATTGGTAAAGCATTTTATTAGCCTCAATTTTTGATAATAAGCATGTATATTTAAATTTTGCAGTTATACAACCTGTAAATTTTTCTAATATAAAATGTGACATACCTGAATTGAGGGGTGATAACTATAAGGTTTTGAAGGAGAGAATTCTCCTTCATCTGGGCTGGATGGACATTGATTATGCTATAAGGAAGGATGAACCACCTTCAATAACTCAGACCAGCACTCCTAGTGAGATTGCGATTTATGAACGTTGGGAGCGATCTAATCGCTTGAGTGTAATGTTCATAAAGACAAAAATCTCTGTTGGTATACGTGGTTCAGTCGATAAGCATGAGAATGTCAGGAAGCTGCTAAAGGCCATTGATGAGCAATTCAGTACTTCAGTCAAAGCTCTTGTCTGTTATGAATCTAATATGGCTAATGTTATTTATAACACATGGTGGATTGATTCTGGTTCTACAATCCACATTTGCAATACTTTGTAGGGTATGCAAAACTTAAGGAAACCAGTGGGAAGTGAGCAGTATATCTCTTCATGAAACAAGATGCGCTCACATGTGGAAGCTATAGGGACATGCACTTTAGTTCTTAGTAGTGGTTTTATTTTGAATTTGGAAAGGACCTTTTATGTACCTAGTTTTTCTAGGAATTTAATTTCAGCTTCAAGACTTGTACCTTTGGATTATTCCTTCAACTTTTCATATACTTCTTCCAGTTTATATTATAAATCTAAACCTATTGGGAATGGTACTTTGTTTGATGATCTTTTCTTTATTAATTTGCAAAATAATACCACTCATGATGTGATGCATGTTAGGGCTGGCATAAAAAGATGTGTTGTAAATGATAACTCTTCTATGTTGTGGCATCGGAGATTAGGACATATCTCCATAGATAGAATCAAGAGGTTAGTGAATGAAGGAGTACTCAATACTTTGGACTTCACTGACTTTGATACTTGTGAGGACTGCATTAAGGGTAAGCAAACCAATAAGTCAAAGAAAGGTGCTAAGAGGTGTTCAGACCTATTAGAGATCATATATACGGATATTTGTTGTCGAGATATGGATTTTCATGGTCCAAAATACTTTATCTGCTTCATTGATGACTACTTACGATTTATGTATCTCTACCTACTTCATAATAAGAATGAAGCATTAGATGCCTTTAAGGTATTCAAGGCAGAAGTAGAGACACAATGTGGAAAACAAATCAAAATTGTGAGATCTGATAGAGGAGGTGTGTATTATGGGAGATACACAGAAGATGGACAAATGCTTGGTCAATTTGCGAAGTTCCTTCAAGAACATGGGATTGTTGCCCAATACAGTTTACCTGACTCACCTGATCAGAATGGTATAGTAGAAAGAAGGAACCGAACATTGATGGACATGGTAAGGAGCATGATTAGCATCTCCAAACTACCTAAGTTCTTGTGGACAGAAGCTCTCAAGACGGTTGTGTACATATTAAATCGGATTCCAACCAAGGCTGTTTCTAAAACGCCATTTGAGTTATTTAAAGGTTGAAAACCAAGTTTGCGACATGTATGCATATGGGGATGCACATGTGAAGTGAGAGTATACAATCCATAAGAGAAAACGTTGGACCCTAGGACCATTAATGGGTATTTTGTTGGATATGCCGAGAGGTCCAAGGGATATAGATTTTACTGTCCATCTCACATAACTAGGATTGTGGAATCAAGGAATGCTAAATTTCTTGAGAATGACTTAATCAGTGAGAGTAATCAATTGTAGAGCATGATTCCTGAAAGGAAACATTTTGATGCTCAACCTTCCACTTCAAGTGACAAACTGATTATCGTTCATAGTGTCCCTCAAAATCAAACGAGCATTATACAACCAGTCATTGAAATTCCATAATTTTCTGATAATGAACTAGTAGATCCAGTCTCTCATGAGTTACTAGAGATAGTTGAACAATCAACTCCTCCAGAGGAGGTTGTTACAACATTAAGAAGATCTACAAGAGAAAAGAAATCAGCAATTTCTAGTAGCTATATTATGTATCTTCAAGAGTCGAATTATAATATTGGAGCTGAAAATGATCCTGAAATATTTTCATAAGCCATGAATTGTAAGGAATCCAATTTATGGTATAATGCTATGAAAGATGAGATGAATTCTAGATATGGCAGTTAATGAAGTCTGGAATCTTGTTGAGTTGCCTGATGGAGTAAAAGCCGTTGGCTGTAAATGGGTCTTTAAGACCAAAAAAGACTCGTTAGGCAACATTGAGCGATATAAGGCAAGACTCATTGCTAAGGGATTCACTTAAAGGGAGGGAATTGATTACAAGGAGACATTTTCTTCTGTATCTAAGAAATATTCTTTTCGCATTATCATGGCACTTGTTGCGCATTTTGATTTAGAGTTGCAACAAATGGATGTGAAAACTACATTTCTCAATGAAGATCTAGAGTAAAAGGCTTATATGAAACAACCTGAAGGTTTTTCCTTTAGTGATAATGAGCAATTAGTATGCAAGCTTAAGAGATCTATATATGGATTGAAACAAGCCTCTCGACAATGGTACTTAAAATTTCATGATGCAATTTCTTCGTTTGGATTTGTAGAGAACATCATAGATCAATGTATATACCAGAAGGTCAGTGGGAGCAAAGTTTGTTTTCTGATCCTATATGTAGATGATATTTTACTTGCAACCAATGATAAAGGTATGTTACATAAGGTGAAACAATTTTTCTCTAAAAATTTTGACATGAAAGATATGGGTGATGCCTCTTATGTCATTGGCATTAAAATTCAGAGAGACAGACTTCGAGGTGTTTTAGGTCTATCTCAAGAAACTTATATCAACAAAATTTTAGAGAGATTTTGGATTAAAAATTATTCACTGAGTATAGCTCTCATAGTCAAGGTTGACAGATTCAATTTGAATCAGTGCCCAAGGAATGACTTTGAGAGGGAGGAAATGAAAAACACTCCATATGCCTTAGTTGTTGGTAGCCTGATGTATGCTCAGGTCTGTACAAGGCCTAACATAGCATTTGCAGTTGGGATGTTAGGGAGATATTAGAGTAATCTAGGTTTAGACCACTGGAGAGCTGCTAAAAGGTCATGAGGTACATATCTGACTGCTACCTCTACTATATATATATATATATATATATATGCAAGCAGAATTCATTGCTTGTTTTGAGGCTATATTGCACGGTGTATAATTGAAGAGTTTCATCTCAGGGCTTAGAATTATTGATTCTATTGCTAGGCCAATTAAATTGTACTATGACAATTCAGCTGCTGTATTTTTGGCTAAAAACCACAAGAGTGGTAGTCGAAGTAAACACATCGACATTTAGTATTTAGCCATAAAAGAACGTGTTAAAGAAAATAAAGTGGTCATAGAACATGATAGCACTGAATTGATGATAACTGATCCTTGACTAAAGGCATGCCATTTAAGAATTTTAAGCATGATGTGGTACGAATGGGAGTTGGTCCCATAATATAATTTAGTTGCATGGACAACTACTTGTACAATGAAACTCTTTTATGGTTGTGATATTTTTCACATTCAGTTATTTAGTGTACACATTTATTTGTGATGAGCATCATTAAGTTGGACCTAGAATAAACATGGGGTTTATTCATTAAGTTATATGGGTTTATATTTGGGAAATATAATACACTGTGATACATGGTAAATAATACTCGATTTTAAGAGGACCTATTGCCATGATTCATGTATTCTGTTTCTTACTATAGTAATAATAGAATATACAGACCAAGTGGAAAAATGTTGGTTTTTCTCTATTAAGCGTATCGGTTAGATATGATTAAGGTGGATTAAGGTGGTCCTATATTCTGATATCGAGGGATTACGTGGATTCAAATTTCGATTAAGATAAGAATCCCTCAACCATATCTGTTTAAAGCGGCGCCCTCTATGATGGACAGATAAGGCATAAAGAATTATAAAAACGGAAAGGTCCCTGCGCCTGGTCTCATCGAGAAAGTTTACACCATCGCTGAGAGAGACCGTAAGATGTGGAAGAGCCTTACCCTTATTGAAGAAAAATCAACAACAATGGCTGGATATATTTATCGATCATGATTTGCTTTATTATTTATGATAAATATATTGATCTCATATTTTCGCATATATGATAGGGATCAATATATTTAATTTCAGTCTTTCATGGAATGCTTTGCATCGATCCTAAATGATTGATTCCATATAAATATAAATGATTATAAATATATTTAAAAAATAATAAAAACAAATATGAATGTCTATACAAATATAAACTTTGAGAAAAGGCATACGAGGGTCATTGAGGATGTACAATATTTTACGATACAAAGTTTATACTCATGCATGTAAAGGATTTTGTTTACGTTAATGAGCTGGACAACAGGGAGTAGTGTTAGAATTTTTCAATCCATGATGAAGAGCTCCCCAGCAATATGGGGCCACTCAACGTACCCTTCTGCTTCAAAACAAGGCTTCTGTTTTGTCATTTAGAGTAAATGGTATTCAACTATTCATGCATGGAATGATCCAAGCTGTTCGATGGACCATGACAGGACCACCTCTTTGGTGGCTTTGTTCGTTCTCCTCACGCTTTCGTTTGACCGGATGGTCTTCTCGTTATAGACCAATGCGTAAAGCTAAAAGATCAATTAATTGAATTGGGCTCCCAGGACCCTTTGTATTCCCATCCGACTGTGTGACTCTAACCAGCATGCATGTAACGTGGCTGCTTGGCAACTGAAAAGGCTGCATCCATTATTTGCCCACTGGACCAGCACACAATAAAGGCTGGTGTTCCCATCCTCAGACATGGGATGCCAATTGAAATCGTAGGCCATCGTTTTTCCAGAAAAAAAAAAAAATTTATGCAGAAGAACTTCATTTTCATTATGTTTAATTAATCAGAATCATCCTTGGAAGTAATAAAAGCATGGTAAAAAAACTGTATTCAAGCGGGAGATAAAAAGGTTGTCTTCTCACGAATCATATTTTCCCTGACAATGCACCCAAAAGAAGCCTTATTAAAGTCTTAGAAAAATGATTTCATGTTTTTGTAGCGAGAGAGCATCAAATTCCTGTTTCTTCTTGCGATGGAAAATAATAGATTTTGACTATAGCCTGCTGTAGAGCTTGCATTTAAATTAGTATCGAATGCAAGGCAGTCACTACAATGTTACATTGTTAAATAAATCTAGTGCTGACGTAGAGGATTAGATTGTTTATGATTGTTGAGGATCAGTTGATAGGCTCCTGGGATTTGTTACGTAAACTAGCTACTGATTCTAATGGTTTCACAAAATAAAGCCCCTAATCTTTTAGGGGGAGAAATGACCTATGATTTGTTTTCCTCACTTTTTTAATTAAAAAACTAAAATAAAAATATAGAAATTAAGAGTTCCTTTCATGTTGCTTTTGTTTTCTGTTTTTGGATTGAAAAGTCCATAAGGATGAGCTACTTACCGGGCAAGAAGCATGAAGTACTTTTTTTTTTTCTTTTCTTTTCTTAATTTATTGTCAAACCTTTAAAGCTTTTTGTAAAAAATAATCGATTGATATCAGAAAAAAGAAAAAATAATAAAATCAAGGAATAGCATATAAGTATTGTGCAAATATTATTTTCAATGTCAATTTCTATATAGTATTTCATTAATTAAAAAAAAAATAAAAAAAAACGACAATAATATCAATTTCTATGTAGTACTTTTGGATCTCTTTCTACCCCTCACCAACCCTTCATCAACGTCCATATCATGGACAGATTCTGTTCCTGGGTAATTATCTGCTCTTAAACGTTTCCCATGAGAAGCAGTCCTAAGCTTACCATCAAGTGCAGTCTCTTTTAGATGAACAGATGTCAATTCCTGATGGAGTGCATCTAGTCTGCCTTGAGTAGCTTGTAGCTGCAACGACAAGGCCTCTGCTCTGCTGTTGGCCTTAGCTCGAGCAGCACGTTCTGTTGCCAGAAGACTCTCGAGGACTTGGACTGTGTTGGACCTTTGTTCGTTGCTTCGACTCAGCAGATCCTTAATTTCTGTCTCTCTCTCGTCAACCCATTTCTCAAGTAATGTAACCTTGGACATGGCATCCATTTCAGATTGATGCAACCTCGCTACTTCATCCATCAGCTCCACCTTCTCTTGCTCCAACCGATCAACCTGTCGTTCAACTCTTTCAATTGTTGCTAATCTTTCCATTGCCAACCGTTGCACTTCACACTTCTCCTTCTGAGCAGCAACTTCTGCTCGAGCAGCCAACTCTGTAGCTCTCTTCGTATCCCTTTCAGCAACCTTGAGCCTCTCTTCTGCATCATCAAATTTCTTGCATTTAGCAAGGTACTTTTCCTGGAGATGTTTATTTTCTTGTTCAAGTATTTTGGCTTCCCTCTCATGTGACTGAGCTTTCACTTTCACAGAATCCAAGTTTGAAGTCAACTTCTTTGTTTCATTCTTCAAGACCAAAGTTTCCACCTCATGATTCTCCAGCTTTCTCTGAGCAGCCTATAGATAAAATTGGATGAAATTGCAATCATCATCTACTTAAATGTAACAAAGAAATGCAGATTTCATTTAAAAGAAAAGTGTAAGAAGAAACAAAAGTTCTCTAAAATCTAAATTTTACCTCCAGCTGTGAAACCAGAGTGCTTGTATGATTCTCAGTAGAATCAACTTGAGCATTCATGCTCTTGATTTCCTCTTCCTATAATCAACAGCAACATATAAGGATTGAACATAATTTGTAAGATTGATGAAAGGAGGAAAAAAAAAAAGAAAGGATGACAGACCTTTTCCACCAACTGGGCAGAGAACTCTGCCCTCAATGCATCTTCCCTTTCTTGTGCTTTCTTATTAGTGCACTCCTGCACTAATGCTGCTCTCTCCAAGGCTGTTTTGGCTTCTCCAGCAGCAACAGCATACTTCCTCTTCCACTCTGATGCCTCTTCCTGAGCAGATTCTGCCTGTTCACGAGCAGCAGCCAATCTTCCTTCAGCAGCACTTAGCCTGGACTCCAGACCTGCAATTTTCGCTTTAAACCTGTCTTCCTCGGCCTTCAGCTCTGAACTACTTCGGTCATACTTAATTTTCCAACCAGTGGATTCCTCTCTTGCAAGATCATGATCCTTTGCAAAACTCAAGCAACGCTCCTCCAGTGTGCTGCATTTGTTAAGCAAATTTGCAATACGACTGTTGTACTCCTCAGAAAGTTTTTGCTTATCACTAATAGCTTCCTCATAGCGCTTCAAATATTCAGCCCTGTGCTTTTCATTTGCCTCGAGCTGCTTCTTAAGCAGCCCCAGTATATCTTCATTTGAGCGGCATTTCAATACAAGAGCATTCCGTTCAGATTCCATTTGATCTAATTGCTTTTTCAAGAGGTCCAGTATGGGCCCCTCCAAACTGTAAAACAGAATTAGAATAGCAGCAAAAGTTAATAAAACAAAAATGTTAAATAAAATTATCAAGAATGTTTTGTTCCCACCCCCTTGTTTTAAAACCGGTGCCAAAAGCTACCAGTTTAAAAAACTACTCTCCTGAAACATCTTTCTTTATCAACATTAACTTCATTCAGCCAACTACAACAAAGCCGTACCACTGTTCTAAAAAAGCAGCCAACATTTTCCATTTGCTCGGACCATGAGAAGATGACTCGTACTCCGAAAGCAGACTTTCCAGAACCTGCAGAGGATGTTGCATCATAATCTTACAAATACAACATAATTCATAGGACAATTGGATGATGCAAGCACCCAGCAATAAAGCCAGCAATTTTAATCATGTAGAGCTTGGGACTACTCCCATGATTAAAAAGCCAAAAGTGGTGTATGTAACTCTTAAACTGGAAATAAGGTGAAAGAACTAGTCAGGTGCAGGTGTCTACATGTGTTATGGTCTAGGTTACAAGATGCCAGTCACCAGATTAGTGTCACACCTGATTGAGGGATTCATTAATACACCTAAGGTATAACTTAAAGCAAATGTCAAGTTTTTAGCCAGATGTTTCAATAGAGTAGCTACGGCTAAAATGTTTAAATAAAGGGGTACAGTATCAAGAAGAAACATAATTATAACTGAAAATACTGAGATAAATTAGCTGTTTTTCTCTATTATATCCTAAATAGGGAAATCATACTTACAAGATAGCACCAATGAATATAATTTAATCCCTTAATTCTCATGATTATTCATTCAAATATTTTCATATTTCCAAGTGCTGGCCTAGATGGCACAATGTAACACACAATAAGCCAAGTCAAAACTGACATAGTAACAGTGTCAAAAGAGGTGCGATGGAGATAGAGTTTCTAGAATTGCAGTCATCTATAGGGACCAGCACAAAAATTGACAAGTCACCACCAACCTTGGTAAAAGGTCTAATGGTTTTCATAATAAATATCTGGTTATTCATTAGTGAATCAACCCTGCAACTGACCTTCTGCAGCAATGTGCACCAGATAAAAACCTTCCACCGTTCCAGCCACTGGTGACATATTATCTACTCTTGGTTTGATGAAAAATGGGTAATGCACCTGACCTATCAGGTCAGACACCAAACATATGTTTACCTTCAAATGACTAAATTGTGAACTGGAAGATCACATACATAAATAAATGGGCTTGCTAAGTTTCTTGAATTTCATCCTTAAGGAAAGGAAGATCACATACATTAAAATAAAAATAAAAAAAGCTGCACAGGACCTGGTGGCTAGAAGTAACTTGAACAAGCAAAACCCTAATTTTTTAAGAAAACGGAATATGTTATTAATTTTTGCATTAAAAAAAGGCAAATTCTTAGGTAAATTTCCCATCAGAGTAAAATAAAGGCATCCCAACAACAACATTAACTAAAATTTTGAAAGAAGAAGAACATGAATAACAACCCTAGAATTCAAGAAAATAGTACATAGTGGAGAAAGGGTAGGAGACCTGGTTGAGGATGAAGCTCTTGCCCTGGCGGGCCCGGCCACAGACAGAGTCGACGCCAATGGGGCCTTTGACAAGCTGGAGGGTGGCGACGGCCTCCGGATCCATCCGGAACTTTCCTCTCTCGTCGCAGTACACAAGCCGCAGCGGCCTCGCCGGCCCCACGGATCCTGGGGTGATGGAAGGCGAAGGCGCAGGAGAAGAAGTAACCGACCTAGGGCTAGGGCTAGGGTTCTGGGGATTGGACCTCGGAGACGTGTCCCGGCCGGACGAGCTCCGTCGGAATCGTAGCATTTTCATCATCTTTCCTTAGATCCCTCGAGAAGGAAGAGTGGAATGGAGTGGAGCAGGCGGTGGGGAGGGAATGCGTTTCGGAACAGGGTGCGAACGAGATTTTAAAGGGTGAAAGAAGCTGTTGGAAAGGCAAGAGCGAAGGAATAGGAGGATTTTTCGATGTTATGACAACTATGCCCTTGGTGGTCGGCACACGGTTGAAATGGAAAGAAGAGCCTGAAGAGGAGAGGAAAAAAAAAAAAAGGAAAAAAAAAAAAAGTGAAAGTACGAAAATTTTATGGAAAGCTGATATATAAAGAGAAGATAAATAAAGAAAATTCGGATGAATTTTTTTTTAATTTATTTTTTAAAAAAGCTAAATCAGACCAAATGATTAATTTTATTAAAAAGTAAGTAAATTTTAAAGATTCAATAAAATAAAAAAGATTTTTTTCTAAAAAGAAGAAGATTATAAAAGATTTATGGTAACTTTTTCTCTATTTAGATGCTCTAGTTTTATAAGGAAAAAAAGAAGAAGATCATGGAAAGAAGAGCATTGATAAAAGAGAATAATAAAAAAAGGTAAAAATATAAAAAATTTTATGGGAATCAAGATGGGAAAGTAGATACATAAAGAGAAAATAATAAAAATAAAGGAAACTTGGATAGAATTTTTTAATTTTTTTAAAAAAAGTTAAATCAGATTAAATGGTTATAAAATACCAAAAAAGATTTTTTTTTTGAAAAGAAGAAGATTATAAAAATTAGTATTTATATGTTCATTTTTATTTAAAAAAATAATTTTTATTAATATAAATATATTTTATTAAAATAATTTAATGTTGATTCAATCGGTGAACCGATGGTTAAATCGATTCCGTAATCCGAGCCCTTGGTCGGGTCAATGTTCGGACCGAGTCTGACATCTATGCTAGGCAAAGGTCATGCCAAATTTTGATTTGATTCAATGGAGTTAAATGGTCTAGCGTCCAATAAGCGATCATAAGCGAGAAGGTCATGCCAAATTTTGGCTAAGGTCATGCCAAATTTTGGATTTTTAAGGCTTCAGCCAATAACATATGGTAAATTTGACATCAAATACCATTGCCTATGCCGCCCTTCCGTCTTTTATCAACACAAGTACTTGTTTCCGTTTAGCTAACGTGTGACATATTTCTTGCACCGTACACAGCCGGCATCATTATCTCTATCTCCACTTATCTACAAATGGTGCGGCCAAATACTACATCTAATTAATATATATATATATATATATATATAAACTTTTTAAAGCGAGAGCCGTGAAGCTTAATTAGAAGAAAAGAGAGATATATGAAGAGGAGATTAATTAGATCATAATTAGAGTTGGTGTCCTTGATCGACCGACACCGAGCCCGTCGGCGAGGAGTCGTCGCCTGCACTGGGAGAGCAGTTCAATCTTTTACCCGGAGGCAGCAGCATGAGTTCGTCCAACGCCCCGAACGAGAGCTTCCTCTTGATGGACTCCGGCACCGAAGAAACCGGTGGGAGCTGAGACTCCCTGCATCCACCGTGAGCCACGTCACAGCCAGAGGAATTGGTGGACTCAGGGCGGTTCGAGTTGGCATGTCATGCGCTCTCCCCTTCATCGATCCTGAGAGTACCCCATGAGGTATGCCAAGAGTTGGTAGTCACACCACTCAAACAAGCCGTTCTTCTCCCTGGTTGTCACCTGCCACCTTTCTCCCTCGCCGAAGAAGAACCATTCTCCCTCGCCGAAGAAGGCCTTCTCTGCTCCAACGTAGTGAGGGCGGAGGCGGCGACCTTCTTCCTCAAGTAGTGGATAATGAGTTCTTGGTCCGTCGGGTCGAATCGGAATCCCGGAGGGAGTTGAGAGCCATATAACCCCATCCCATTCATCAGTCGAGCTATATATTTAGCCCTTAGTTAATTTTCTTGAGGAGAAAAGTTAGAAAAAGAAGAGGAAGTAGAAGAAGGAGAAGAACAAGGAAGGGAACAAAGAGGCTGTTGTGAAGCTTTGGAGAGGCCTCTCCAGGTCCCTGATATATATATATATATATAGAAGAAATGTGGTTGGGAGTGGGGTCGTGTACGTGGATACCCGGCTCTTAGAGGCTTCCAATAAGATAATGCCATGTACAACCTTACACCAATTTCTTTGTGCTGGGAGAATTGAGTCGTAACATTATCCGTTCCCCAACCCTAAGCTACACAAAATGCAGCCTTTTCTGCGGAAAGCTACGTCAACGTAAGGCCATGCACAACGGACGCATGACAGCAACTCGCCGGAACGCCTGCTCGAAGAATAATAATGAACTTTTTGACCTCCCAACGCGCATCCCAAAGTTGGCGTTGGATAATGCTGAGCTGGTTTGCTACAGTGGACGATGGAAACTAGGTAGAAGCTGGTAAGCGGTTGTTAGTAACCATAAATTCCATATTTTATTTATGAGCACATACATGCATTCCATTTGGATGATAATAGCTGGTTCAATCATCCAGAGAATATGCCAATCCCTGGGAAGGAACCCCATAACGGATTTTATTTTATATGCCGCCTTCAAATAGTATAAAATATCACAAACCTTCCCTTAATTTATGATGGTAGAGATCTTCTTATCTTTATCCACACACTAAGCCAATTAACTCAACGGATCGAGACAGCTAATCAAAGTACGTATTTAGCATTATAAAACGTGGTGCCGCCATTGTAGGGAAGAAAAGGGACAATCAACGGCTACTCCCCTTGAACTCAGGAACTTTGGCCATGGTTAGATATCTATGGATAATGATCACAGGATAAATCTTTTGGATATCTGGTGATCTTGGGATGGAATTAATATACTGGGAGGGCATAGAAGTTTATATAAGTCCGTGAAGCAACCTTAACAAGGACATTTTGTCCCTTGATCAGAAGCCCGTCGAAGGCCGTTGGTGGTCTTCAATGCCACCAAAGGAATAGCCTTTATGTTCCCGTATCATGAACAAGAAGCACTGCATCGGCCTTGTTGGGAGCTAGGGAACAAGCTGGTTTGCACGGCTGAGTGGATTAGAATATCTTTTTGAGGAAATTAGCGGTCTTTAATTTATCGCCGCATCTAGAGAAATACGTACTGGAATATAAGACTCAATCCGTGCTATAACTTTTTTTAATGCACGGCTCTTCCCTCAATACTATCCCTTCGCACATATTTATCTTAATTCTGAATATAATTTCCTTCACGATTTATATAGCCATTAGGTATGAAAGAAAATTAAAAAGAATTTAAAAGTAATATGATGGGCCTAATGTTATGTAATTTAAAATCCAGGGAGTAGCGTTAATTTTTTAGAGTTGGATGATAAGTCTCTTCTTGTCAATAGTCATTTAGTGGCTGAAGCTCCGATAATTTTGAACTTGAGACAAGTTTTGTGTATGTATTGGTTGTGCTCTTGTGTAAGCATGCATATGAAGCATACCACAGTCTAATCCGCATATCCATACACGTATATTATAGCTCATTAGGTCATGACCCCATACACGTATACTATAGGCCATTAAGTCATGACACACTCTAGGCATGCATTCGCATGAGCGTCCAGTCAATGCGAATATTTGATGCATAACTTTATGCATCGAAAATGGTATAAAAAAGATTTTTCGTTTGGACTGAGAACTTCCGGATCAACGCAACTCCTATCGCCTTTGCCTGTGACCACTGCGCTCGAAGGTTCACTGAACATTGGACCATGGGCCTAGGCATTGCAAAATATAGCATGCACCGAAACCCTTGGAGTAATTCAAGGCCAGGCATTCCATGCTCATCAGCTATCACAATATTCCCAGGCTGTCTTTTTTTGAACACATTTAACTATAATTTAGCCACATAATATTTTGGCCACAGTGTATGGTCAAACCTAAAATGTTCGTTTGCATTGATGTGATTTCATTGCTTGAAATACTTTTTAAGTCCAAAGAATTTAATTGAATAAAATTTTAAAAGTTAGATTTCTATCCAATTAGAATCCACATCGATGCAAGTGTGATTTGAAAAGCTAGAGCTTATTTTGTAAATTCTATTTACCAAAATACTAAAAAAAATACCCCTTCCTAATTAACACTTACCTATTGTTTATATCATTCTGTTTCATATTCTTGCTTACACTTTCCTATTGGTCAAACATCTACCCCTCTCTTATATATAGTATTAACTTATTATTGTCTCTTTATGATTGAGATCAACTTAATTAGGGAAGATATTATGGCAATAATTTTTTTTAATGGTCACAAAGCATTAACTTGATAAGAGCTAAGAGAGAGAATTATTTAGAGGGGTAATATGGAGGCTTTATATAGATTCAATTCGGAGTTTAATTTTAAATACATGAATCTTATCATAAATCGAATTCAATTCAATTCTATTAATAAAATTTAACCGCATTTTCTTGCAGGACTTATTCTAGAAGAATAAAAAAAAGAAAAAAAAGTATAAACAAAGTATAAGGCAAGAAATATCTTAGTTAAATCGAGTACCCTTATTTTCAACTATTATAGAACCTCCTTTGTTGGGTCAACAAAATTTAATATATTATATCTTTAAAAATAATTAAAATGGCTATATAACTATAGAGTTACGACCATAATCTATGGTATCCCAAAATATCTTGAGCTGACATGTCTTCCAGCACCCCATTGAGCTAACATTTGTTCATCAAACTTTATTAAGCCAATCCAACAAACAATCTTAAGCAGCGAACTTGCAGGCTCAATCACCTAGCTTGTAAATGGTCAAAAAATTTAAAAATATTTTATAATTGTAATGATGCAGATAATGGATCATACACTATAAGAAAAATAACTTATTATGATAAATTAATTCATCACAATAAGTACAAAAGTCACCGTAATAAGTTATTACGATGATAAAAAAGTTATCGTAATACATTCCAAAATCATCGTAATAAGATGTTGTCGTAATAAATTACATATTATGACAAAAATATATCATCGTTATAATTTTTTTAAATATAATTTAAAATAAAAAATTATTATGATAACCTAATTTTATCGTAATAGCTACCTATTACGGTAAAATTAAGTTACCGTAATAGGTTAGACGTTATTACAGCGTCATAGTTTCACCGTAATAGCTTCCTATAAATGAAAATATAACGATAAAAATATTTTGCCGTAATAAGTTTGCCACAAATACCCTTCTTTCTGTAGTGATAGCTAATGCTTCTTAGTGATAACAATGGATCAAAGTAGGTCTTCATATCCATATTCAGTGATATATATACATACACACATACACCCAAACTTATTTCATATCTATTATGGATATAAACTTTTGTATTCATATCCATTATTATATCCTAATTATTATTCGAATCGAGTGCATGACATGGTCGTACAACCTCTTAATACAACTTAGGAATTATGCAAGGCCTAAAATAAAATTAGCTTTTTATTTTGCCAAGAATCTTAAATTAAAATTAGACTTAAATACTCTTTAAGACAAGTTAAATACATAAGGAAATCTAATTCAAATACACCTCCACAAAATCTACTCAATTACATAAGTATGATACTACGAATTCTAATATTAAAATTTGGATTTAAAATTTCTCAATCCAATAATGCTTTTAAGCTTCTCTTCACTATGTAAAAATATAAGAATAACTGAAATGAGTCATGGTAAGAATAAAATATTGATATATATTTATCCCGAGATATCTTTAAAATGCGGCATTTGTATACTTTGATAGTAAATATAATTAATATTTAATAGTGTTACAATAAAACTACATCAATATGCAAGGAGTAACAAGCTTAAACATGCAACTTATGACCACATATAATCATACGCACGCAGACACACTAAACCTGTTAAATATACAACTTATGATCATATATAATCATACAAACATACGCGCCTACACACACACCCCAAATCCTCACCCCCCCCCCCCCCTTTCCAATAATAAATATCCTATTCATTATGTACACGATTAATCTTATTAGCTCGGCAATAAATTAGTAAAAGCCATGGATCAGTTTATAGCAAGTGTGCAAATCTGACAATGCTGTAGCCCATACTAGTAATAAATCATATCATCTAATATGCTTCAGTCCATGATGATATCTATGTCTAACCGTGCTATAATTAGCAGTAATAACAATCATCTAACTATGCTTCAGTACATAGTAACAACTATGTCAAATCATGCTTCAGTCAATGATGATAATACTTATCTAACTATACTTTAATCTTCAATGGTAATAAATTTGCATAATTAATCCATTGCCATTTTAATATTAGCAATTCTTAATTTATAGACATGATCAGTTCCAACATTTATAGAATATATCATACTAATTCCATGCATATAATTTGCAATCATATTATACATTTTCTGCCAAAATAAATTTATACATTTAAGCAACATGATGTTACTATCACATGTATTAACAAAGATGATTATACCCATATATATGATTTTCATAACGAATCTCCATACATAGTTAAACTATTTAAAATTTACTAGTTTGCCCATCATTTCAATGCACTTTCATATGAATCAATTATTGCCTTGTTGGGCATTTTAGCAAAAAAATCAAATCATAAAAAATTTTAAATTCATTTATCAAAAAGAATCAACCTTTCTCCTTCATGCCTACCAATTAGCCGTCCATTAAACATCAGATGCAGGTCCATGTGCACTTGTCCACCTAGACCCTATTCCTAATGGACCAGCATAATGTTCGTAGGTATACACCAAAATATTCTTAATAGGACCACCTTTGAGTGATTCTGCTTTGGTTGAGCCCTTTAGCTTCAACTTGTCTCAGAACTGAATGCAGTTCAATGAACATTCCACTCTATTCTTCCACATCTAAACTACAGCCTCCAACACGCAACTAACCAGAAATTTAAAGACAGCAAAAAGTAAATAAAAACAAGAATAAAATAAAATAAAAATGATTTTAAATTAAATAAATAGATATATGGAACAAGATAAAATAGAATAAAATAAAATATTTTATATTTTTATATTTATTTTTTGTCATCATACTTATCATAAATGAATCAGAGAAATATGAATAGAAAAAGTTTTGTTGCATCATCCTTTGATGCAACAAGGGCGCATCGAACGTGCGGATTGACCGTCTATATATGCCAATGCACATACAGTAGCTTAATGGGTTCTGTTGCACACTGCACGTGCGGATGGCTAATCCATGTGATCAATACGTGCTTGCTATATCGAAAGATAGTGCAGCAAATCTTTTTCCAAATAAATATCTAGGAGGAAGCCGTCATCCCTAAATTGCTTTCCTCGCCATGGGCTCAATTAACATCACCCAATAATGAAGTTGGGAGGTCCAAGTGATATCCGAGGAATGGGAAAAGACTTTGTACATCGCATTTGGTGCAGCAAGCTTTACGTGGGTTGCATCGTCCATTTTTATTGGTTCACATACATACGATCCCCATTAAAAAAAATGTTAAAACAGCTCTACGATATCCTAGTTTTAAAATTAGATTGCTATAGTTATAAAATTAAGAAATCTATTTAGAAAGTAAAAAAAATTAAAATTCGTAGTATTTAGAAATGCATCGTAATTTATATAAATTAAAAATATATTAATATATATATTAAAATTTAAAATGATATTTCTATTCTATCGTATCAGGATTCATGTCATCGATAGTAAAAACGAATGATATATCTATAAAATTTACTTAAGACGACGTACAAAAACTTTTTCCAAAGGACTGGGTTAGGTATTGATTTTAGAAAGCAAACGAAAGAATCATGTGAGTTAGCAAAACTTTTTAGGGAGCAGATCCGGGGGAAGTCAGCGGGGGATGGCAGCGAGGGCAGGAATGCGTTGCTGTCACAGCGAAGGCAAAACCAAAAGCCGGCGCTTCATCTAGTCTGTCCTCAAAGAACGTGCAGCTCACGTGCCATGGTGCTGGACCTCGTCCCATTATCTAAGGGTGTAATGGATCTAGTTAAGTTGATACAGTATCAAGCTTGGACTCGACTCGATTCTAAAATTTGAAACTCAAAACTTAACTTGAGCTCGATCGAATTTTTATTTCGAACTCGATGAAATACTCGATGTACTCAAGCTCGACTCGACTCGACTCAAATTTTTGTATAAAATTAAAAAAATAATTTTTAAATTAAAATAAAATATTTTCGTAACTAAAATTTAAAGAAGCTCTTACGGTTAGAGATAGGGCAAAGATTATCATTATCTTTATGAAGATAGAGCTTAATGGAGAGGGCAAAGATTATCATTATCTTTATGGAGATAGGGCTTAATGGAGATAGGGCTTACCGTTACCGCTTAAAGATGAGCCCTATCCTCTCTCTATTCGTAGGGACGAGAGTCACGTCGCGGAGGGAAGATGGGTTTTGGGGACACAGAGGGAAGGACAAGAGTTACGCATTCAACCGCGAAGAGAAGATGGGTTTTGGGAGAAGGCAACGAAGGGACGATGGGCAATTGGGCGTCAGTCAATGCCCTTTTTCACTACGTGGTGATTCTATGAATTTGGTGATTCAATGTTATTGCAGATTAATGTTAATATAGTGATCTCATCGATGACTCGTTAAATATGGAATAAATTAATAACTCTATGCGAGTTTGACTGGGTTATTGTGGCAGGAGCAGATTAGCAAAAGCGGATTTTGGAGAGCGAGGGACTCACGAGTGACGGTTCGTTCTTCTAATTTTTCGCTAAGACAAACGACGATTTGTTTTCCACGTAAGCTCGATCAAGCTCGCGAGCTTTTCAAGCTATTTTAATATTGAACTCGGCTCGATAGTTTATTTGAGTAGCTCGAGCTCGAGCTCGACTTGATGAGTAATGAGTCGATTTTGAATTTTTTAATTGATCTCGAGCTACTCGTGAGTTGTTTCGACTCAGTTACACCCTACTGTTACCTCTTTCTCGTTCTTGTTCCGCAGAAGGCACCAAGATCAGCTGTACCATCCGATGTACGAATCCCGTCCGCATTGGCTCAGGGCCCGTCAAGATTTGCCACGTACTTAGAAGAAAAAAAAAAGGGAAAAAAATGGTATCCTCGCTGTTTTACTGGTGGTAGCCAATCGAGACCGTCCACGATCAACCACAACAAGTACCTATTTTCATTAGTTTAAAGATGTAGCAGTGAACAGTCCTCAGGTCCTTTGAGCTCTATACAATGCAAACGATAAATTGCATAATTGTTGCCTTTTCTGGTCCTTGAAACCTTGCAATACTAATTGTCAATTCATTTAACGAAGAATAGCTGAACGACTATGATATTAATAATGCTATTGTTCAAATGTGCCATAGGACGCCGAATATATATATATATATATATATATCATAATTTTATATAAAAGAAAATTTAAAATTATTGCTTGAACACAGCAGCAGTATCTTTGTCATAATAATAATTATTTGTAATGAAACAATGACCAACTAATAATTTTTATTTAAATATACAACATTACCATACTAACTATCATAATATCATGGGCATCCATTGCTCCTAACAAATTGCTAAATTTTATATAGTAATAATTTATGAATGGAATTATAATATCTAAAAATAATTTTCACATCAGTTAGAAAAAAAAATTGTTATAAACTTGTAATTGTTATAAATTTATCTGTCTTTAATTAAATTTTAATTAAATTTTTAAAATTATATAATTTTAATCTGTTAATAAATTAATTGAATCATCAGTAAGAATAAGGATTAATTGGGATTTATGTCCTTCTATTTTAGCAGGTTTTTCAAATAGCTTTTAAACAGCTAATTAATCGGGTTCAATTTATTCTAAGGAGGAGGTGGGAATAACTTCAACTATCAACCATCCCTACCTACCCGCTTTAGGGTAATTCTATTTGGCCAGCGGATTTTGCTGAAGAGGCCCTCCATTTACTTTTCTTTTTACTTAAAAGCCCTACTATTTTACTCAGTAGCCCTCCTAATTTTATAAAATTTCTAAACTACCCCTTCTCCCTCCCGCCCCCCCCCCCCAAATTGCTATTTAGCCCCCCCTTCCCCCATCCGATCCTTTCCTTGCTCGTGCTCGCCTCTCTCGCTCACGGTGCTCCCCGGCGGCGGCTTCCCCGGTAGCGGAGCGTCCTCTCCGGCACATAAGGTAAGCTCTTCATCCCTCCCTCCTTCCCTCCCTTCCTCTCCCTCCCTCCTCCCTCCTTTCCTCACTCGATCTGCCCCCTTCAAGTTATTTTTTTTTTAGCGAAGATCCCTCCCTTCCCGACGTCCGTATATGTCCGACGGCTCCGCCCCCTCTCCGCCACATCTTTCCCTCCGTCCCCCCATAGCGTCTATCGTCCCAGCTCTGTTCCCCCTGGGTTCTCTGTTCGGCTCAGCTTAGTTGAACAGAATTAACTTTGTTCGGCCCAGCTGGGCCGAACAGAGTAATTAAATTATAAATATAATTATAATAAGTATATTATAAATAATTATAATAATCAAGTATATTATAATTATAATCAAAATATATAAAGTATATATTATATATTTTAATAAAAATATTATTTTGACATATTTTTATTTTACTGATGAATATTGCAATGTTCCAGATATGGATGCTGGCCCCTCATGAGTTAGACCCACAGCGTCTGCCAGGAGACGAAGAACCCAGGCGCCTGAGGTTATTGAGGTTCGTGAGGTTCCTGAGGATCTTGTTGCACCATCGCCCCCAGATGAGACAGCAGACGAGGACATCCCAGCTATGAATGTTGATGATGATGAGGCGGATGGTCCTTGTCCAGGCGGTCCTGAGGATGACTCTGTCCTTAGAAGTTTCAGGACATATTGCAGCCTCCATCTGGAGGCAACAGGTATTTTTGTTGTTCTACCGTATGTTATTTAATGTATTATTTCGATGCTGTTATGTGTTATTCATGTTATCCATTTATATTTCGCAGGAACGGACTCCACTGAAGTGCATGAACCATGCTGCCAAAGTAGGTGAGTGGCAGTGGTGGGCATCAGGGCAATCGAATAGAGATTCAGGATATAGTTCAGCAGTCGGGTCTTCTAGAGCTAGTGCATTGCTCTTATCAGTTCGCCGATAAGATTCTTGTCTCGAGCTTTGTAGAGAGATGGCAGTCCGAGACGAACACCTTCCATCTTTCCTTTGGCGAGATGACAATCA
>UESW01003845.1:2201455-2234050 GCA_900491605.1 Calamus simplicifolius
GCAGGGGCCGAGCAACAAATTCTCCGAACCTTGGCAGGGCCAAGTAAAAATTCTCCGAACCTCGGCTGGGCCGAGCAACAAATTCTCCGAACCTTGGCAGGGCCAAGTAAAAATTCTCCGAACCTCGGCTGGGCCGAGCAACAAATTCTCCGAACCTTGGCAGGGCCAAGTAAAAATTCTCCGAACCTCGGCTGGGCCGAGCAACAAATTCTCCGAACCTTGGCAGGGCCAAGTAAAAATTCTCCGAACCTCGGCTGGGCCGAGCAACAAATCCGAACCTTGGCAGGGCCAAGTAAAAATTCTTCGAGCTAAAATCCAGGCAGAAAAACGAAGTACGCGGGCCCCGTTAAAGCCGAAGGACTTCCAAATAGTCCCCAGAACTTCGGCCGGTTTGAAAAAAGGCACACTGAGCGAAAACCGTCAACACGCACAAAGAATGTGCCTCCGGCAAACCCCTAAAGGGTTCAATAAGCCCATAACCGGCCACGAACCCCAGGCAAAGCCAGGGAATTCCCCCTTTTGCTACTAAAGTCTTTGGGCAATGCCCCTATAACCTGCCGAACAAAGCGCCTATCTCAAACAGAGCCATGACTCAGCGCGTGAACCAGTGGAGCCACCCAGGCTCCCCAACTATTATATACGAGTGCATTTCTTAGAGCTAAAACTCATGAAATGAGAGGTTATCAAAAAAGGCCTTTTTCATTGATTAAAAAAGGAAAGTACAAAAGAAACAAAAACAAAAAAAAAAAAGCAAAAGAGGCCCTACTAAGGGTTCAGTGTCGCTCCCGGACGCCAGCAGGTCCTCCAGGCGCTCAGTGAGGTCAGCGACCTGCTGGCGGAGCGACACAATCTCCTCCCTCTGCCGGTCCGCCACCCGGCGCAGGGCCTCCGCCTCCCTCGTAGAGACGTCCACGTACTCCTCAACGACCCTCACGAGCCGCTGTTGGCTCGCAAGGGTCGATGCCAGGCCCAACCCATCAACGTAATCGTGGGACGGCCCCTGGCGGGTGTAGCAGGCCGTTGACGCACGTATTCCTCGGATGATCGTCCTCCTTGAGAGGCCATGGCCAAAAACTGTTTCGAGACTTAAACGAGGGATGGCTAAGACCAACACCCTCGGTCATATTTATACTTGCCAGGCGAGTATCTCGATCGGTCGCGCCGTAGCCACCGACCTATGAGAACTCACCACATGTCATCTTTAATTAGTGCCTGCGGAATCCGAAGGGCCGTGCCCCATCCCGAGTGAGATCGGTAACACGTACGGACTATTCGGGAACCCCCCTGAACAGAGTATTTCCCGATCTGCCGGCCCCCCGTAATGAATGCTCCCGACACTTCCCCAAGCTCTTTTAAAGCTGGCCCCCTTTCGGGAAGCGCAAAAAAGAAAGAAATCCAGCGCCTGGCAGTGACTCGTCCCCTCGGAGGGATAACGTCATAAATGAAGAGCGTGACCATGTACCGCCCGTTCCGCCCTGACGCCCCTCACCAAGCGCCGCAGGGACCTAACACTACGGCTCATAGTGGCAACTAAGCCACTTCTCCGAGCCCCGAATCTCCGAACCTTGGCAGGGCCAAGTAAAATCTCCGAACCTCGGCTGGGCCGAACAACAATTCTCCGAACCTTGGCAGGGCCAAGTAAAATTCTCCGAACCTCGGCTGGGCCGAGCAACAAGTTCTCCGAACCTCGGCAGGGCCGAGCCACGAACTCTCCGAACCTTGGCAGGGCCAAGTAAAAATCTCCGAACCTCGGCGGGCCGAGTAAATTCTTCGAACTCGGCTGGACCGAACAACAGATTTTTCAAACCTTGGCAGGCCAAGTAAATTCTCCAAACCTCGGCAAGGCCGAGCCATAACATTCGATTTCCAAGGGACGAGGCAAACTCGAGCTTCGGACCAAGATAAGGAGCGTGTTCCGCCGAACAATCTCCAGACCGCCGCTTGCAAACCTCGACTAGTTCGGATAGCGCGGGATCCTCGCCTAAGAATGAGCGGGATGCCTTTGTACCCCACGACCAACGACAACAAACTCGGCACGAAAGAATAAAGATTGAGAAACAGAACAGAACTCTCTTTATTTCATTGCCATCAAAACCAGTTACAAATGCCTGAAAGGCGTACAAGAGCATTGAAATGCGTAAAATAAAGACAAGTGCAAAGCTCGGGCAACTGCTCCAAAGCAGATCTGGGCAACTGTGATGCTCCGCGTCCGACTGCGAACCAGATAAGCCGCATCCAGTCAGCTCGAGCCGATAATGGCCGGGCGACATGGACCAAATTGCGGCCAGCTTCAGTCAATAATGATATCTCGGTGACCCAACCGAGATATCAGGGTGATTGGAAAGGGTGGACGGGATACTACCCCAGACCACCCAACCAAGGGACCCCGGCGAGCAGGTAGGAAGCCCACGGACCCTGGCGCGGAACGCTCTCCCAAACCGAGTGTGTACCACCCAACTTGCCCAAATTCCAAGGCAAGGTGTCGGCGGGCGGCACTTTCACCCCCTCCCCATGTGGCAAAAGATTCCCCAGGTGGGCAAGCCCTGGAATCCAAACCAGGGAGGAGGCGAAATTCACTCAAACCATGGGGAGCCCGCGTGCACCTCCTACCATACATCCCCGAAGGGGAACCACAAAGGTCACACTGGAAGCGCATATGTGCGCTCTCCGTGTGATCTCTGCGCCCTCCCTGTGCGCTCTCCATATGATCTCCGGGACTCATCCCCTAAGGGCGAGCCATTCTTCGCAGCTCCTTCATCGCCCCAGCTATCCGGTGGCGAAGGGCTTATGAGAGGAAAGCTCGGTCCTTCCACTCGCAACAGCAGAGAAACGAGCATGTGGAAACTCTAATAGGAAAGAAACTTTGGGGACGACTTAACACAACCCCTCTTCCCTTTTTATAGGCCAAAAATGGACCGGAACAATTACCAAGGCTATAAGCCCCGAGATTCAAACACCTGGGCCATACCTCCACGTGGCCTCCCAGGATGAAAGCGGCGCCCTATTGCGCGCCGAGCCCACCGCCTGAACTATATGACGCATGCGAAGATTTCCTCTTGATCCCGAATCGCGATCATTAAACGCAGAGAATCGTCCACTGCATTACGGAAACTGGCAGGTTCAGAGATCGTCCTACGAAAGTAATGTCCTCCAATGGTAAACGGCTGCGTGCGCCGTACGTCAAAACGACCCGCATGGGAAAGAACACCTTCCGGAAAGCACCAGAACAGCTTTATGTTCCCCACAGTGCCGTATCATCAATTTCGGTGAAATAAAAACCGGTTTGCCTGCAGAACGGCAGGGCGCTGGCAGGATAGCAAAAAGCACAAAACCGATGTTCGTCGACTGCTTTCAACGAAGTTAATCGCTCGAAGAACGTGCGACAAAGTTGAGCGTCTTAAAACAAAAATGAGCGCGATGGCTACGCAAACCATTCTTTTATTGACCGAAAAAAGGAAGTGGCGAAAGGAAGCGAAAAATACTTCGGTAACCGCACTCATATGTCGGCCCTAGCCGACCTACTTCATTGTCGGCCCTAGCCGACCTACTTTCTCGTCGGCCCTAGCCGACCTACTTCGCTCGGCCCTAGCCGACCTACTCTCGTCGGCCCTAGCCGACCTACTTGCTCGTCGGCCCTAGCCGACCTACTTTCTCATCGGCCCTAGCCGACCTACTTTGCTCGTCGCCCTAGCCGACCTACTTTGATGTCGGCCCTAGCCGATCTATTTCATCTGTCAGCCCAAGCCGACCTACCCTGTCCGTCGGTCTTAACCGACTGGCTTCATTTCTCGAGTTTTAATTAGACACAAACCGAACCAGATCGTCTATCGGTTCGTCACTCAAGACTATCGCCCCGCCTTGGGCCAAGCCAATGCATTCCCTTGATCCCGAAATAAAGATGACCAAAAAGCATCAACAAGCCATAAGTCGCTCGATTGAGGCGAAATCTGGAGCAAAGGGTCGTCCAAGGAAAAACACTCAAATGGAAATAGAGAATTCATTGAAAGACAGCAAGCAGATTTTCAGAAAGCAAAACACAGGGGTGGCTCTTAAAGGCCGGGAACCACATCAGTTCCGGAGGAACCCTTAGTTACGTCCGCAGAGGTGTGACTTGACTCGCCTTTCTCTAATACCTTCGCCCCCTCAGTGGCAGTCTGCGATCGTCCTTCAGAAGCTGCGGCCTCGCTGAGACCCGAGGCGGCACCGGAATCGGTATCAGAGGCGTCGACGTATTCATCCTCCTCTTCTCCTTCGGACTCACCGGCATCAGGAGCTTCAGTATCCAGAAAAGAGAGATCCATTCTGGGTGCTCACTGGATATCTTGTCTTTGCACTCTTCCATTCCAAGTTGGAAGGCGTCGACGCCGATCGCGTCCTGTTCCCCCTTGAGTATGGCGAGTTGCACCTTAGCCTCGGCAACTTGCCTCTCAGCCTCCGCGACTTGAGCCCGCAGAATAACGGTTTGCTCCTCGAACTCGCGGCCTGCGCCTCGAGCTCTGACTCCTACTGCGGCTAGACACGAGCTCGCCTTGGAAAGCCCGATTCTCCAACCTTAACTTTGCCATCTGCAAAACCGAAATCATCGGCATCACAAGAGACCAGCAAAAGAAGCTAAGAAGGAGGGATGAGATCGTACCTCCTCCTCCGTCTGGCCAACCTTTTGGTCAGCTCCTCGGCCTCACCCCTGGCCCTTGTTCTATCAGCTCCGACTAGCTCGACCCTCTCCGGAAGAGCATTAATCCTCGACTGCTTGGCTTCGACCTCTCCCCGGGCTTGGATAGTTCGTTGTTCACCCGAGCTATCATCCCTTGGTGCCATTTAGCGCTGGCCCTCAAGTCGGCGATTTCGTCATCGCGCCGCTTCAGTTTCTCCTCTACTTCATTGAGCATTCTGGTCAGGCGCTTCCTCTCGTCGGCAGCCTCCCTTCCCAGCCGGCCCAAACTTTCATTATGTTCCCGTCGCATCGCCGTCACCTCCTCGGAATGTTTTGACTCAACTCTAGCCAGCTCCAAGCACGCGTCGTCATTCTTCGCCAGGAGTCCCTGCAACTCCTCCACTTTGCATTTTTGCTTAGACGCTTCGGCTAGAGCGGCCTAATATGCCGCCTTCATCCCCTCCAAACTTCTGTTGCTAATAGCCAGAAGCTCCTCGAACTTCTTGGACACCTTTACTCGCGATCGAAGTTCGGCATTGTCTCTCCTGGCCTGAACGCTGGCCCCCGTCGCCAAACTCAGACGCCAGCACATCGCCCGAGAAAGCAGGGCACTCTGCGGGACAGAAGATGAGTAAAAATTCGCGATTAAGTCAATCAAAAAGCACCCGCCACCCAAGAGTGGTAACTCACCCGAGAGGCATAGGCCCGCGTCATCTTCATAAGGGTCGGATTGTCAATGTCGGGGAGAAGGTGGATACTTTCGGCCACTCCCTGTTGCCCAAACGCGGCATCGACCAACTCCAGATCCGCAAACCTGTCCGCCGAAGGATCCGCACCGGGTACAAGCCGACCTCATCAAGGCAGAAAATGCCTCCTCAACACCAGCGTTCGAGCTACTGGGCTGGCCATCTCCGCCCGAGGAACCAACCGGGGAACCTCTGTCTGAGAGGCCTTCAACCTCCTAGCCTCTTCTATCAGAGCCCTAGCTTGGGCTTCTTCGGACAGTTCGGCCAACCCAAGCGCCAGCCTCCCCAGAATCCTTCTCGAAGGGGTCCCCATTGCTGGACTCTCACCTTGCTGCGCTTCTTCTTCCGACCCATCTTTTCCGGTCACAATCACCTGCGTCTCCTCCGCAGGCTCTCCCAAGGCCTCTGTCTGGCATGTTTCTTGACCCGCTACGGGCGGTCCAGCATCGCTACCCCCGGACTCCTCCCAAACCTCTCCACCAGTGGCCTCTCTCCCTTGCTCTCCCACTGGAGTCTGTAGTAGCCCCGCGGAGGCAGAAGGCCCTCCAGAAATGACCGCTTCCACCGGATCCGTCGCCGGTTCCTCTTTCATAGGGGACGCGGCCGGACGAGCCAATGGAGTCTCATCTGAACTATCCGATATTTCCAATACGGGAGGACAAGGGATCGCAGCTGTCCTCCCTGGATCCTCCTTCGCTCCCGGCGCTCCTATCATGGCCGCTCCGACATCCGGCGAGCTCCTTAAGGAGGTGTGAGCCCTTTTTTCGGGCCTACCACTATCCACGCCGCTGCTCTCCCCTGGGCGCTTGCCTCTCTTCCTCTTGACGAGGCTCGACAATGCTGACCTCTTGGCTGTAAGAATGGAACATATGCGAGTAAATCCAAACACGTTCATCGGGGCAACACGCAGCGGAGAAAGTAAAAGGGAGGACTCACCTTGCGGGTCCAGGGGGCTAAGCCCGGCGGCGAAGAGGGCCCCCTCCGACAATAGATCGTTGGCCGAGAACACTTGGCCATTGCGAAGGACATCCAAATCTCTCTCCTCCTGCTCTGACAAAACTGGATGTGTTTCCGCATCCCTAACAAAGTTTCCCCATTTCCGAGGGAAGTCGGAACCAATGTTCCCCTCGGCAATGATGAACCGACTCTTCCATCCCTTTATAGAGGACGGCTTATCCACAATCACGTTAAAGGACCTCCGAGGACCGATGTAGGGCCACTCTGATTTCCTCCCGGGTATCAGATGATAACAAGCACGGAAAAGAGGGAGAGTGGCGGCAATCCGAATTTGGTGGCACATTGAGATAAATCCGATGATGCTCCGCCAGCTGTTTGGGGCCACCATCGCCGGACAGATGTTATAGTGAGTCATGATTTTCTTCACCAAGGGGTGGAGAGAAAAACGGAAGCCTGCTTTCAAGCTGTCTTCATAAACGAAGACCCCGTGCTCCAGATCTTGCGAGACCCTATGTCTAGGCTCCGGCACTCGCAAACAACATCTGGGGGCATGCCATACCACTGATGAATCCTTCCCACATCCTCAGCAACGATCTCCGAAGCTACGTCGTCGGGGCTCATCATCATCTTAGCCGAAAAAAGCACCAGGTGAAACGGCGAGCGTTGCGGAGGGCGAGACTCTTCAAGAAACAAAACGAGAAAATACTGCAAACATATATATATATAGCGCAGCTACCGCTTTGCTTCCCCACTAAGGAAGCCATCTTGAGAAGACGAGGTGCCTCGCCCGAGGCGTCCGGAACCGCCTCGACAAATGCCGTATTAATCGGGATTCGCGACGTGGCGTATTCCCAACCGTCACTCTTGGAGAGCCTTACCCACGAAGGCATGATGACCCTGCCGCATTAATTAGAGCATCATTGCACGGGCTGTCTAAACCAAATCGCCCCATCCAAAGCGTGCCACATGGACTTGTACTCCCTATGCCCGAACCTACGCTTCGAACTAGGGAGTGGAGGGCATGTGTTGGGGGGTAAAACCGTCATTGCATTAATATCCATGCAAGGAGGCTAAGACCGACCTCCTCCCTTCGTCTCCCCCGAGCTTCCAGTAGCTCGGCTCCCCCGAGCTTCCATGGCTCGGCTCTCCCGAGCTTCCATAGCTCGTCTTCCCCGAGCTTCCATAGCTCGTCTTCCGAGCTTCCATGGCTCGACTTCCCCGTTTTCTGATTGATCGCCGATTTTCTCCCACTGACTTGAGCATCGGAGGGTCTTCCGCGGAGGGCCACCCCCAACGCCTCTCGCGCGAAGACTTGTGTGCAGGTCCGCCCCTAAAGATCAACTGCGTCCGAGTCGGAGGACGGATCCTGACGACAACATGTCTCATCTTGGTTTATTTGCTGTAATGCTGTAATGTTTCTCAGCTTGCTTGACTGAAAAGATAAAATTAGATCGGTATTTGCAACCCCATTTTCTGTAGTACAAGAGGGATGTCCGAATGGTAGCTTATTCCCAGTTCCTTGAATCCTACAAGAGCATGACCATGGAAAGATGGCAACTGAATTTCGAGCAACTGTGGGCTTCATTGATCTGTAAAGGTTTTCACTGCAGCAAACTGTTTCAGGCTCTAAGCATTTTTGGTTCTTTCAAGCTTTCTTCCCTTGTAGGCATGTACGTTATATTCATCTTTTTGGAATATGATGGGCTTAATTGTGGGGAGGATTTTTGCATGCATGCCTCCCCTTCAACCCCACCTTTCTTTTCTTCTAGTGGATACCCCTTGTCTTTTGCCCTGAACATGCATGCCTGCATGATTACATGTACACCTGCACACGCATGCCTAAATGATTACCCTTTGTACATGGGCAGCGGTGGCAGACATGAGAAAACTAAAAATTAGGGATGGCAATTTTTTCGTTTGGCCGTTTACCCGTTGGTATCGTTTTTAACGGATCGAAGAATTTCGGTCTAAACAGCTTAACGGATAATGAAAATTTTCATTAACGGTTAAACAAGTAAACGGTCCGGGACGGTATTCTGCACCCCATCCCCGTTTATCCATTCCCATCCCATTAACTTTAATATAATATATTTAATTTTTATATATATATATATATAAAAATTTAAAATAAATAAAATATATATAATCTTGACTCTTGCTCTTCCTTATCTCTGCTCTTCCTTCTTTCACGCAACTGATCTGAAGTTCTGAACCAAAATGAGAATCTAGCTCCATTAGTCCATTGTCTATCTTTGTCAATCGCTGCCCCATCGATGCCCTCCAACACCTTTTTCTTTTTCTGGTATACTCATCTCTTTAGAAAGATATCTCTTTATTGAAATTGAATGTATTTTTTGTATGGTTGTTGGTTTTTTTTTTTCTTACTTTTCGTCCTTTTCTTCCTTATCCGTAAATCGAAGAATCTCTTATATATATCAATATCATCATTTCAACCCGTCCTCGCCCCGTTAATTATAACGGCTTAACGGAGGAGGAACGGAAACATTTTTTCTAACGGACGGGATTGGTATAGACCACCCAAGCCATCCCCGGTCGTTGCCATCCCTACCAATAATGGTCGATTACACGTTTCTGTGTTTGTGTGTAGTCATACTAAATTAAAGTAACTTGTCATTATATTACCTTGGATGAAAGCAAAAACCGATTAATTTGCATCAATTTTCGGAATTGTCTTGCTTCATAGCAGCTGAGAAACTTCACTGCAAGATGGACAAAGTTGCTGGTGCTCTAGAAATGCTAAATATGCTCTCTATCAAGCAACATCAAGCAAGGGAATTACTTGTTAAACTGAATCCAGAAGCTATATCATAGACATGGTTTTTGTCTCAAGTACCTCCAGTTTAGGCCTTTTTTTTCTCTCTCTATGAAATTTCTCAGATGGTAAGACAATCATCACACTAGCAAAATCTGAGCAGCTTGATCTAGTTGGATAACCATTCTTCAGATGTTCTTAAGGTGGTCAAAAAATTATACCCAACCCTGTTGTCTACTTGTCTTTTTTCTTTTTAATAAAAGCCAACAGCATCAGTTAACAATACTTATTATGTATGCCTTTGATAAGCCTTACATGGTTATGGTTCTGCATTATATGGTGCGTGTAGACATGCAATACAAAGTAGGATCAGACCCTCAGATTCACCAAGTAGCTGAAATCAGGACCGGGCTGGCAGATAATCAAGCTGTTTGTGAGCTTGTTTTGCTCAAAGTCAAGCTTGAGTTTAGCTTGCTTGATCAAGCAAAAACTCAAACGAGAGCTATGCTTGGCTTGCTTGAACTTGACTTCATTTACCTAAAATATTAATGTATAATACTATTTTAACCATATAATATAATATGAATAATAGTTATAGGATTATTTTATAATTATTCATTATAAATTAATATAGATTATGTAAAATAGAATTTTATAAGATTAAAATATAGTTGAGATTATTTTTAGAATTATATAAACTAAAGTTTTAAATGGTTTCAAATTCTTATCAAATTACTATTCGTGGATGGCTCAATCTTAGCTTGAGCTAGATTCAAATATAAAATGATCCAAGCTAGAGCTAGGCCTAGAGCTGGCTCAGCTTAGTGCTGATTTATTTATACTCTTAAATGAGGTACATGACAGAGAGTACAAAAAGAAATGGCAGAAGAAAGAAAAAAGGTATGATAAATTACAATAAGATATAAATTTAGCGGGCCTTGCAGTGAAGTAATAGGGCAGGTAAAAAAAATAGGGAAGAGTGTTCCTGTTGGAAGTTGACGCAAAGTAAAGGTGCATGCCATCTTATCAACTTATCAAGGTCGTGTGCTGTGATTTCTAATCTCTTATGCCAAGGTGACACTTTTGCTGCTAATGTTTAGACATTTCTAATAGGATTTATATTTAGACAGAAATGTTGATGCTGGAAGCAAAGCTTCTTGTCCAATGCATCACTAATTTCATTATAAGTTTGCTCAATTGGTAAAAATGGGATGATATAAACAATATGAGTTACATGAATCCTTTGAAAATTTCAAGTTATATAAATGAAACAGAACATTTGCTAAAACTCTTTAAATCTATTGTATGAGTTGCGGGCCCTGTAGAATACCTTTAAAAAATTAAAATGTAACACATTTCGTGGAGGTTTTGGGAAGAACAGCATTTTCCTTCATCCTCTAGTAATTACACTTGAATTTCTTAAATACTGTATCATAAGGTGACAACAATTAATTTCATAATGCTAAAGATGTTCTTCAAGAATTTAACTTCACAATTAGACTTCAATTCTGAAATACCGTATGATAAGGTGACAACAATTAATTCACAATAATCAAAATGTTCTTCAAGCATTGAACTTTACGCAAACAAAAAACACATATTCTTGCAGGCATGAACGCACATACACACAAGCATGTGCACACCCACACACCATCAAAAAAAAAAAATTTGTATAAAACAAACTCAGCTGTAGGGTAAAGACTGATAACATAATTCCCCCCACAGTATCTTATGAATATGAATGACAATCAACCATATTCTAGGAGCCTCAAGAGGAAATTCATAGATCTAAATGTAATTTCCTAGAACAGCTCCAACAATTTATTAACGAAACAATAGATCAAACTGCAGTTGCATCTTCCTTCTCACTTTAAAGATCTCAGAAATATAATATGCCCTAACAGGCTCCAAATAACTTGCCTCTTTGCAGCCATTTCAAGACAATGACACATGACTTCCTTCTCACTTTAAAGATCTCAGAAATATAATATGCCCTAATGGGCTCCAACTAACTTGCCTCTTAGAGGTCATTTCAAGCACAATGATACATGAGCCCTGATACTGAGTTCATAATGATCGTGCTAAAGATCTTTTAACATAATACAACCCAGATTGGAAAATAATTGAGGTATCATTGGTAAGTACAAAAACATCACAAGTCAACATCCAAAGCTTGTCCTTAAGTAGAAACATTACCTTGACCTTGAATGCAAAGCTTCTAGAAGTACTAGAATTCAACAGCCCTCTCAACCAATTCGACTGCACTCCTTTTGCAGTCTCTGCCTAGCCAATACAAAAATTGAATCACATGAACTACTTGCAAAACTAGATCAAACAAAGACTTACAGAATCATAAGGCTAAATTCTGGTACCTTGGTCACATAATCAGGCTTGACTATGAAAGTTCAATACAGCCAGCCTAATTCGCATTCTCCACCTTGTTCACATTCTCCTCTATCACTTGTATATTGACACATTGCTGACAAATTCCCAATCATTGCCTTCTCTGGGGATCCCGGCTAAGGCCATGTTTTTTCAGGGTCTTAACATAGTCTCGCATGAGGGTAAACTTCTTGGAACCCAAATGATAAAAGTAATCCCATGTGTAGATCCCAGTCTTATGTAAGTCATCAAAAGCTATCCTGGGAAAAGAACGCCAGAGTCACAAGGAAAATCAAATGAGGGGAATGCATTTGTTAAAATTAGTATAAGCATTACTTGATTCCATAGTTTCCTACAAGTTCTGCTGACATGATCCTACATGTCGCCGTCCTGATATCACCTGGTTTGAGAAAAAGCAATCAATTCCCAACACAAAATGAGTGGTATTTAATGATATTAAGCAGAATCAAGGTGACTCACTGGATGTCTAAACTTTTAAATGGACACAAGGTATGGTCAGGTTTGAATTCACTACGTATAACAGAAAAGATACTTGAAGTCTTGAACAACATTATAGTTTCATCAAGTGATTCAGTTTGTAAAATGAACACAACCAACAGCTAGTTTATATGATAAATGTCATTCAGTTATCAGTACTAGATTCCAAAATTTTCATAATTTAAGCCTAAGCTAACTTGTTTAGCAAGAAAGAGGACCTAAGAAGCAATGGAGAAATGGGAAAAGGAGTGGTACATGAGAAAGGAGATAAATTCAAGGGCTTAAATATCTTTGCAATTTCAAAAACATAAAGAAACATGAGAGGATGCAGATATTTTAAGCAAAATAGGTACAAAAGAACCGCTTGCAAGATGGCACATTCTTATGATCTCTGTCAAGTAATAAAAAAAATGAATAGACTGAATTTTATGAATTAGTGCTTCATGCTGAATAGAATTGATCAAAAAATTACATTGATCTTATAGACCTCCATTCATCAAAGGAAATAGATGTTAAAAGGAAGATCAATTGCTTGTCACAGTTACTAATCATACATATTGAACTATGGTGAAAAGTAGAGCTTGTGAGCAATAAATGTTACTAGTCTGCTATAACAAATATTTATTAGTTTCCATGAAAAAGCATATAACTGAGCAAGAGAGTTGACTGTGCTACATCCACAAGGAATCACCGTGCAGACCAAGGAATCCCAGATTGGGACAATATCAGTACCAGTCCTTATTGAATAATCATTTATAATTCTCTATTTTATTGGTGGTAGTAAAAAAGTTTTGAACCAAACAATTATAAAGATAGAGAAATATGTATGTTCAAATAAAGGTTTGGAAACCTTGTCTATAAATTAACTTCATTTGACTAACATAATTTTTATCATGATAATGTTACAGATGAAAAAGAGATGACATCTTTTTTAGCTACAGATAAGGTTTAGAAGCCTTGCATATAAATTTTCCAAATTTTCAGTCCATTTGTTAATCCCCAGAGCAAAATTACAAATATTAACTCTAATTGATGGGGGGCGAACTGGAAGAGAAAAGGGAAGTTTAGGAGATGAGAAGATGGAAAATCAGTAAGCAAATATTAGGTATTGGGTTCATTTTGGGCCCCAGTGAAAAAATTATGAAGAAATTTTTTGCATAGGAACTTAGGTAGGTATGGAGCAGGTTCTGCACTTCGACACTTGCGCTTTTCTAATTGCTAACAATGGACTTATTTTTCTTCCATAAAAATCAAAGTAAATGTAAGTGAAAGGCCTTTGTTTCCTATAACTCTAAATCGGCTTTCCATATGTCAGGATCTTCATATTTTGGCTATCACTGATGGCCAAGATGCAGAATACCAAATGGCAGCATCACAGGCTAAGTATCTGCTGCTTTGCCAAACCCACAGGTTGCCCATCCCTCTGACCAGGCAGAAAAGAACTCATTTTGGACAATTCAACCAGTCAGACTGTGCATAACCAGCATTCATTCTCTAGCATAAATAATATAGGAGCAGCTCTGTAAAGTTGGAAAATCTAATATCAAAAGATCTTATATGACGCCAACTGCTTCTTCAAGATTTATTTGAAGAAATAAGCTGCATGCTATAAGTAATTTCAAACTTCATGCAGTCTTTGCTATGGCATCTGCTGCTTCCTTCAAAACTGGATCAATTACTCAATATACTCTATTGGTCAACTTAATAATTGACTGGATTTTTCTATTTACCCATTATGTTTCATACAGCTCAATTTGGTGCAATTTCAGCACACTGTTAAGCTTGCGCTGTCCCTTACTTTGCAGGCTTACAATTTCATATCTGAGTTGCTTTGCTGTTTCCTATCATTTAATAAACTCTTTTTCATGGTCATAGAATTTTTTATGTCTGGTCAGCACATGCTCTGGACTCAAGACATGGACAATTCTTTATTTCTTATAACCATGCCAAGTTATCCTTGCTCTTTTGCAATTCAAACACCATTAATCTACTCTAAATAATTTATGGTCAGCTTATCTTTCTTGTGGTGAACTATTTGTTTGTGATCAACATCAAATTCTAGAGGGTTGTGAAATAGAATATAGTGGATTATAGTAGTATGCATGCATAAAACACATCCACTTTGTTGTTCTTCTGTATTTTGAGTTGATAGATTATTGATAGACATAGTGCATGAGCTACATGTCAATTAAGTTGTCTCATGCAGGTAATGAGTATTACATTTACTCCGCATGCTCCTTGAGTTTTCCACTAAGTTTTGTATAATAATCTTATATATACATTCCAGGGTCAGTCACAGAGATCTAAACAAGATCAGTCAGGTTAAAAGAAACAAGTTTTAAGCAAAACAATCCTTCAAATTTGGTGATGAGAAGAGGATAGATGGTTGTGTCTGTGATAGTTGATGTTATGGGTGTGACCTACGTAGAAAACAAGACAAATAGATTGAGAGATTCTTTTTTTGGGTAACATTAGCAGAGATTGACCTATCCTACACACAAAGGAGCTAGAAAAAAGGCACATTGAAGAAAAAGCAAAAAGGCAATGTAAGGTGTTCCCTCCTAAAGACAAACAAACTTACACAGAAGTTTTCCTCTATATTTTATGAAATTTAAAGGAATTTATGTTAAGAGCATTTTAGAACTGATTACATTAGGACCTCTTACTATGATATTGTTGTGAGTTATGGAAAAATTTTGAAGTAAAGCTGAACAAGCAAGTAACTTTTATGCTATCATTATGTGTGGCAAAAATTAAAAACTGACAAACCAGCCATGTCTTGACAAAGCACCACAATCTTGAGTGCAATTAAATAGATACAAAACAAAAATTCCATTTCGAGTGAAAATCAAATTTATAAGGAGATGTTAAACACATACATTCTTGCTACAGATGTTAATAGAAATAGTTTAAATAACAGAACATTGCCATTATAAATAGGCCTTAACAACAACTCTCCAAGATGATTTATGTGCTACTTCATATCTAAACACAATCTGCCCACAATAGCAAATAATTAAATTTGTTATGCAATAAACCGTACAATTACCTTTTCACCATTGATTGACCTAATTTTGCTGTCAGCGGCAGGGCTATATACTCTAAGAAATTCAGCTGAAAGATTAAATACGCTGCCATCAGAGAATCCCACTTCTACCTAAAAGAATGGTCCAAAATATATCATGCGGCATGTGAGTAATCTTACAATATAATCTCCAACAGAATCCACCACGGAAAAAGACAAATTACTTACCTCCACTCAACCTATAAATAATGATACTCCATCATTCTCATTATATGAACACAAAACCAATCAATTCAAGCTCGAATGGGGAAGCAGAGCGAAAACTAACCAAATATTCCATTTTGTTTTTTCCTCTAAAAAGGTCCTTGATCTTTTTGATGAAATGAGCAGCCTTTTCGACAACTTCGAGTAATGCTATCAAAAATTAAGGGCGAGAGAGAGAGAGAGAGAGAGCTTACAGACTTAGGGGGATGGAGGGTGAATCTGGTGAGACGAGGAGGCTGGGCAGCGGCGTGGAGGCGCCGAATAACTGCGTGCAAAGAAGACATGGAGAGCCGCTTCGATCTGGATGTCCCCACTGATATCCCTAAACTTGTAATCCGTTTTAATCATCAAACTGAAATCGAAAACTCCCAAGGAAGGCTCATTCAATCGAAAACCTAAAAATCTACTAGATTCGAGAAGATAACCTAAACAAGAGATAACTTATCAAATTGTACCTCGGAATAGGGGGGATTGGGGGGCGGAGATGCAAGAAAGGGGGTTAGGGTTTATCAGAACTATCGTGGAATGGAGAAGAGTCTAGGGTTCGAATCGGACATGGACGAAGGGAACGTCCCAATCCCAGCCCGCTTGCAACATATCGGGCCCAAGCCCATACCAACCCACCATGGAAAAAACTCGCTGCCCCGTCCTCAATGCAACAAACGCATACTAACAATGCAAATTAACCATGGAAAACACTTTGAACACCGGCTCCGGTGTAGCAACACTGACGTGGACTTCACCGCATCTTCCGATTGATCCACGTGGCTCCAACATGGAAGACCTGATAGGCGGTATGGCTGAGCTTTGACGTAACGTTCTGAACGTGACGGACATTTAATGCTGTTCGCTTTTTTTAAAATTTTCGTGCGGATGAAAATGCCCTTTCGCTCCTTCATGGCCATTTTACGTTTTCTGTCATCTGTGCAAGAAGAACTCTATTTCTTCCCCGGTAGAAAGAAAATACTTCAGCTTCGAGGCTAGCCGATACCTGGATACAGGAGTCAGGAGTCTGTGTAAAAAAACTTCTGGAGGAAATGTCAGCCGCAGCACAAAGTAAAAACTCTTTCTTCCCACTTCTTTATTACATCAACAGTTTTTTTCTGGTTAGAGTTAGTTAATGCGTTTATGCGCGGGTAACTACCTTAGAACGAAATAGTTATGACACTCTGAGAGTCATAACTGTTTTGTAAATATTTCAGCTCTGAAAGTCTGGTCGACAGGAAATATTTCAGCTTAGAGGTTGAAAAACCTGGCTACTGGAGTCTACTGGAGACTTCAAATATAAAAGTTTATCCAATGAGATTTTCCTTGCCAAAACCTCACGTAGACGTTCGCTTCTCTCTAAATTCGGCCAGGTCTGTAAGATTTTCGTTATCTCTTCGTCAATTGCTTTTAAAAAGCTCCTTTTTTCCTCCATCTGCTTGGGAATGCCAGACCTGGCCGAATTCAGAGAGAGAAGCGAACGTCGAGGGCGTATGTTCGTGCTCAACTGAATTTCATCTGTGCTAGAATAACTCTCTTTCTTTCCCTCCCCCTCCCTCGCTCTGAGAGTCCGGATGGTAAGGAATCCCAGCGACACCCTAGTTCGAAGTCGGTCGTAAGTCCTTCGCGACACCCCAGATGAAATCCCACGACACCCTAGCTTTAGGGCGACGACACCCGTCTTATAAATGTGCACATAGAGAGAACCCAGCGACACCCTAATTGAATTCGGCAGAAAATCAATCGCGACACCCCTGTTGAAATCTCACGACACCCTAGCTCTAACGAGACGACACCCGTGATTGAACAAGAGACCACGGAGATAATCCCCGCGACACCCTAGTTCGAATTCGGCCGTAAATCCTTCGCGACACCCCAGATGAAATCCCACGACACCCCAGCTTTAGGGCGACGACATCCGTCTCATAATGTGCACATAGAGAGAACCCGGCGACACCCTAATTGAATTCGGCAGAAAATCAATCGCGACACCCCTGTTGAAATCTCACGACACCCTAGCTCTAACGAGACGACACCCGTGCTTGAACAAGAGACCACGGAGATAATCCCCGCGACACCCTAGTTCGAATTCGGCCGTAAGTCCTTCGCGACACCCCAGATGAAATCCCACGACACCCTGGCTTTAGGGCGACGACACCCGTCTTATAAATGTGCACATAGAGAGAACCCGGCGACACCCTAATTGAATTCGGCAGAAAATCAATCGCGACACCCCAGTTGAAATCTCACGACACCCTAGCTCTAACGAGACGACACCCGTTATTGAACAAGAGACCACGGAGATAATCCCCGCGACACCCTAGTTCGAATTCGGCCGTAAATCCTTCGCGACACCCCAGATGAAATCCCACGACACCCCAGCTTTAGGGCGACGACACCGTCTCATAAATGTGCACATAGAGAGAACCCGGCGACACCCTAATTGAATTCGGCAGAAAATCAATCGCGACACCCCTGTTGAAATCTCACGACACCCTAGCTCTAACGAGACGACACCCGTGCTTGAACAAGAGACCACGGAGATAATCCCCGCGACACCCTAGTTCGAATTTGGCCGTAAATCCTTCGCGACACCCCAGATGAAATCCCACGACACCCCAGCTTTAGGGCGACGACACCCGTCTCATAAATGTGCACATAGAGAGAACCCGGCGACACCCTAATTGAATTCGGCAGAAAATCAATCGTGACACCTCAGTTGAAATCTCACGACACCCTAGCTCTAACGAGACGACACCCATGCTTGAACAAGATACCACGGAGATAATCCCCGCGACACCCTAGTTCGAATTCGGCCGTAAATCCTTCGCGACACCCCAGATGAAATCCCACGACACCCTAGCTTTAGGGCGACGACACCCGTCTCATAAATGTGCACATAGAGAGAACCCGGCGACACCCTAATTGAATTCGGCAGAAAATCAATCGCGACACCTCAGTTGAAATCTCACGACACCCTAGCTCTAACGAGACGACACCCGTGCTTGAACAAGAGACCACGGAGATAATCCCCGCGACACCCTAGTTCGAATTCGGACATAAATCCTTCGCGACACCCCAGATGAAATCCCACGACACCCTAGCTTTAGGGCGACGACACCCCAGTTGAAAATTAACGACACCCAACCTCTAATCTGACGACACCCGTGCTTAGAACTGATCACGGCGGCGAGAAGGCCCGCAACAACCAAGTTACTAAAATTTAATTTTATTTATCAAAAAAAAAAAATACATTGGCCCTTACTGGGGCTTGTCTCCTTCAGTCGCTGCGTCGGCGATCTGACGCTGGAGGGACGCTACTTTCCCCTCCAGGTGGCTATTGGCCTGACGCAGGACCTCGGTCTCTTTTGTTGAAACGGCCAGGTATTCCTCGGCCGCCTTGATGAGTCGCTCACTGCTTGCCGCGACTCAGCATAAACCTCCGCGTCGATGGTGACGGTTGGGCGGCGGCTGCCATGGCTGCCAGTAGATCTCACCTCGCCTCTGGAAGCCATCTTGTGGTCAGTTCAAGCTGGAAAGGTGATTATCGATGGCATTCCACCATCCATATTTAAGGTACTCCTGGCGGGTGTTTCGATTGCCACGCGCCACCATCTCAGTGGTTGTTCACAGGAATCGAATCGGTGAGCCACCACGCCCGCCCTCCACGTTGAGTTTCGAGGGATGGGGAACAGAACAGAGGTTCGGGAAGCAAACCGTCGGAAGTTTAACGTCGTCCCAAGAGAAAATTCACGACACCCAAGGATAATTTGGATTTCGGCCAAAACTCCTTCGCGACACCCATGTTGAAAGCTCACGACACCCTAGCTTTAAGGCGACGACACCCGTGCGTCAAACTGATCACAGAGAGAACCCCCGCGACACCCCTTCTCGAATTCGGCCGAAACTCCCTCGTGACACCCAGTTGTAAACTCACGACACCCTAGCTTTAAGGGGATGACACCCATGCATTAACAGTGAACCCACGGGTGTCGTCGCCATAAAGCTAGGGTGTCGTGAGTTTACAACTGGGGTGTCACGAGGGAGTTTCGGCCGAATTCGAGAAGGGGTGTCGCGGGGGTTCTCTCTGTGATCAGTTCGACGCACGGGTGTCGTCGCCTTAAAGCTAGGGTGTCGTGAGCTTTCAACAGGGGTGTCGCAAAAGAGTTTCGGCCGAAATCCAACTCATCCCTGGGATGTCTCGGGGATTCTCTCCGTGTTCAGTTCTAAGCACGGGTGTCGAAGCATTGATGCGAGGGTGTCGTGAGCTTTCAAGTGGGGTGTCGCGAAGGAGTTTCGGCCGAAATCCAAATCATCCTTGGGTGTCGTGAATTTTCTCTTGGGACGACGTTAAACTTACGACGGTTTGCTTCCCGAAACTCTGTTCTGTTCCCCATCCCTCGAAACTCAACGTGGAGGGCGGGGCGTGGTGGCGCACCGATTCGATTCCTGTGAACAACGACTGAGATGGTGGCGCGTGGCAATCGAAACACCCGCCAGGGGAACCTTAAATAAGGATGGGGGAATGCCATCGTTACTCACCTTTCCAGCTTGAACTGACCACAAGATGGCTTCCAGAGGCGAGGTGAGATCTACTGGCAGCCATGGCAGCCGACGCCCAACCGTCACCATCGACGCGGAGGTTTATGCTGAGTCGCACGCAATCAGCGAGCGACTCAGGCTGGCGGCCGAGGAATACCTGGATGTTTCAACAAAAGAGATAGAGGTCCTGCGTCGGGCCAATAGCCACCTGGAGGGGAAAGTAGCGTCCCTCCAGCGCCAGATCGCCGACGCAGCGACCAAAGAGACAAGCCCCAGTGAGGGCTAATGTATTTTTTTTTTGATAAATAAAATTAAATTTTAGTAACTTGGTTGTCGCGGGCCTTCTCGCCGTGGTCAGTTCTAAGCACGGGTGTCGTCGCATTAAGCTAGGGGTGTCGTGAGCTTTCAACAGTGGTGTCTCTAAGGAGTTTCGGCCGAAAACCAATTCTCCTAGGGTGTCATGGGGATTGTCCGTGCGGTCAGTTCTAAGCACGGGTGTCGTCGCCTTAAAGCTAGGGTGTCGTGAGCTTTCAACGTGGGTGTCTCGAAGGAGTTTCGGCCGAAATCCATTTCTACTGTGTGTCGGAGGGATTCTCCCGCGGTCAGTTCTAAGCCACGGGTGTCGTAGCATTGAGCTAGGGTGTCAGTAGATTTCAACTGGGGTGTCGCGTAGGAGTTGCTGTTCATGAATGCGTGCCTATATTTTCACAGTTGATGCTGAAATTGTAGATCGGAAAGAAGAAGATAACACTCCCGGCCGTGCACCTTCACCCGTCGCTCCAAATGCAGTGGATGATATTGTAGTTCCTCAAACTGGGATGGAATTCAATTCAGCAGATGATGTATATACGTTCTACAATGGATACGCGAAACGAGTTGGTTTTGGAATCACAACAGTGTGTAGCAGGGCCAACAACAAAAAACAACTTTGCTTCAAGCACCTGGCGTGTTGGAGGCAAGGAAAATCTAGAAAATCAGAGAAGAGTATGAATCATAGGGATACTGGGAAAGTTGATTGTATGGCATCCATAAAAGCAAGACTGAATGCTACAAGTGGTAAGTGGATATTGGATGAGGTTTCTCTAGAACATAACCATGGGATGTCCATAACATCAACTGGTTATCTACGGTCGCATAGGAGGATCAGCACACCAGAGAAGGCAGAGATCAGCAATTTACATGCCGTGAATGTTCCGACGACTCAGATATACTCTGCCATAGCAAGGAGAAAAGGGGGCAGAGGACAATTGGATTTCACGAGAAGGATGCTCGTAACTTCATTTGTCGCGAACGTCAGTCTAAGCTGAAAGAAGGAGATGCTCAGTCGATGGTAATTCATTTCGCCGAAATGCAACTCAGAAATCCCAATTTCTTCTATCCTTAGACCTCAATGATAATGGTCATCTGAGGTCTGTCTTCTGGATTCATCCAAGGTCAAGATTGGCATGCACATACTTCGGTGATGTTCTAAGCTTTGACTCAACTACTTGACAAACAGATATCAAATGCCTTTTTGTCCATTCGTTGGGGTCAACCATCATGGACAGTCCACCTTGCTTGGATGCGCATTGTTGTCTGATGAGAGTACTGAGACATATAAATGGGTTTTTCAGACTTGGCTGGATGCAAATGGTGGTCAAGCACCTATTGCCATGATTACTGACCAAGATAAGGCAATCGAGGCTGCTGTCAAAGAAGTTTTTCCTAACACACGACATCGATTTTGTCTTTGGCATATATTGAAGAAGATACCTGAAAAGATTGGCCACATTTGCACGGCAAATCCCAAGTTTATGGTTGATTTCGATGAGGCGATATATGATTCATTGACCATACAGTCATTCGAGGAAAGGTGGGCACATGTTATGGAGAAATATAAAGAATGCAAGTCTATAGATTGGTTCAATGTCCTTTACGAATGTCGGGATAAATGGGTCCCAGTTTACCTAAAGGATACATTCTTCGCAGGTTTGTATGTCATTGTCTTTGGTTCATGTTCGTTTAAACGCTTTTTTTTTTTGTTGACAAAATTTTGAACAGGGATGTCATCTTCACAAAGGAGCGAGGGCATTAATCACTTCTTCGATGGGTTTATAAATTCGAAGACAACACTAACGGAGTTCATAAGTAAGTACGAAGATGCCTTGGAAAAAGATACGAGGCCGAAAATGAGGAAGATAATAGGACGTTGCAAACGATTGCTTTCCTAAAGACATCATCACCTTTTGAGAGACAAGCTGCAGGAAGGTATACAAGGAGCATTTTCAAAAAATTTCAGAATGAGATCCTTGAAATGGCTGCATCAAATACAAAATTGATCAAGGAAGCTGGCAACACGTGTATATTCCGTAAAGTCGTATGAAAGGATTGAAGTCGATGGAATTGGCAAGGAGATGATCAAAGATTATATCGTGTCATACGATAGAAATATTGAGGATGTCCAATGCCAGTGCCGATCCTTTCAGTTCAAGGGGTACCTGTGTAGGCATGCCCTGTTGGTTCTTCATCAAAGTGACGTATTTCGTTTACCAGATAAATACTTCTTGAAGAGATGGTGCAAGGACATGAAATACCAATTCGACGAATTCGACTGCAATACTGAGGGTTATGATAAAAGCACACGAAATCACGGTACGCAGTGACAATTTTTTAATTGAAATGTCTTAATATTTGTTATCGTTAATATTATGTTAATGATTGTAGATATAGTTTGCTGAGTCATCGGATGACGAAGCTCGCAGAGATAGCCTCCATGTCTGAAGATGCATTTAATGTAGTGATGGATGGTCTAACACCTATATTCAAAATTGCCGTGGATGCCAACTGCGCAGCTAAACCACGTACAGAGCTTGTAATTCAAGATCCTGAACAAATTAGGACGAAAGGTCGCCCGAGAGAGAACAGATTAAAGAGTGGAGTCGAGAAGAAGTCAAAAAGATCAAGGAAAAATCAGGTCAAGGAAAGAGCTGCTTCAAGCATCAGGCAGACTTGTTTGCAGTCTATTAATACTGAAGAGGACCTGGAGAGAATTGTTCCGCCTTCCGAAACTTTGATGGACGAATTTGATGCTTATGTATTGAGTCAACTTACACAAGAGCATATAAAACACGGGTGTCGTAACTTTTGAATTATGGTTGCTTGGTCGTAAATGAAATGCTTTGAAATTAGCGCGACGACACCCAGCTCACGACACCCTAGCCTTGCGCGGCGACACTTACGAGACACCTAGCTCTGGCAAACGACACCCTAGCCTTGCGCGGCGACACCCGAAAGGCGGAAACTACGAGACATCCCAGTACTCGCGAACGACACCGAAGATTTTAGCGCGACGACACCCAGCTCTTGGAAAACGACACCCTAGCCTTGCGCGGCGACACCCGAAAGCGAAAACATACGAGACACCCTAGCTCTTAACGACACCCTAGCTCTTGCGCGGCGACACCCGAAAGGCGGAAACTACGAGACATCCCAGTACTCGCGAAACGACACCGAAGATTTTAGCGCGACGACACCCAGCTCTTGGCTAACGACACCCTAGCTCTTGCGCGGCGACACCCGAAAGGCGGAAACCTACGAGACATCCCAGTACTCGCGAAACGACACCGAAGATTTTAGCGCGACGACACCCAGCTCTTGGAACGACACCCTAGCTCTTGCGCGGCGACACCCGAAAGGCGGAAACCTACGAGACATCCCAGTACTCGCGAACCGACACCGAAGATTTTAGCGCGACGACACCCCAGCTCTTGGAAACGACACCCTAGCTCTTGCGCGGCGACACCCGAAAGGCGGAAACGACATCCCAGACTCGCGCGAAGATTTTAGCGCGACGACCCTACGACACCCTAGTCTTGCGCGGCGACACCCGAAAAAGACGAAGTATCGCGAACCGACACCGAAGCCGCGAAACGCCACGGCCTTATAACGACACAGCCCGAAAAATACGCCCCGAGTAAAGCGAACGACACCAAAGAGGAGCGCGACGACACCCCAGCTCTTGAAGAATACCCTAGCTCTTGCGCGGCGACACCCGAAAGGCGGAAAATACGAAGGCAAACAATGAATACATCGAGGACACTCCTGCTCGCAATATAAAATTTTTGCATTTGCATTAAATATTAATCAGTGTTAATATGAATAAATTACATTCAATTTTCATTCAAAGAAGAATAAAAAATTAAGAACATTTTTCGACAATGTCGCTAATCTTTTTGTTCAGGCCCTCTCTCAATATCGTCGCAGCTAAGTGTCGCCGGTAATCTCTGACTTCCTCATCATGAAATCCATCTTCATATCAGGATTGTCCCGTCGAGCAAGACATTCCATGTATCTCAGACAGTATAGGCCGCAATCCAGCGATCCGGTCGGTTGGCTTGGGCAATCCGAAATATCTTCCATCGGCCAATCCATCGCTTCCTTCTTATCGCAGTAGATATGGAATATGTGGCCTAGAATTGTATGCCATTTCCTTGCATTGGCCTTGTACTTCGGGTTGCGTTTCATTGAATTCAGGTGCATGAACACCTTTCTTTCCATGTCGACAGCAACCAAATGCCAGTGCGAGTTATCAGAGTTTATTATGGTGAAAAGAAACCGGAATTGGGCCTTATCTTCATCCGATACATTGTCAAATATCGCAGCCCCAGATGTTCCAGCAAGTTCATGAGCAGGTGATGAGGAAGTCAGACATAGAGCAGATACGAAAACTGATGCAATTATGCACTTATGGTATCGGTCAGGATGCTCTGCCCAGTTGCGCATCAGAAACTCCTGGCCGCAATCAATTATCTGCCAATGCAATGTAAACGATTAATATAATTCTAAAATCAACAACTAGAACATGTTTCTTGATATACTTACATCATCTATTATCATTTCATTGTTAATGAGATCTTGAAGATTTTTTCTTGTTACAACGCCAGAAAACATATTTGTGTAGACGATCTCGTCGGTTTGTTGTCGCTCGCTCAAAAAATTTTGAATAATTATTTGGTCATCTTCGACCGTTGTGTTGGGCTTTGAAATGCCCACTGTCTTCGCCGACTTTTTAGGTCGGGTTATCTCATAACTTTTGTGTTGGCCCAGATGGCAACCAAGAGGGGGGGTGAATTGGGTTCTTAAAAATTTAAGCCCTTTTTAACTTTAGTTGATTAGTTAGCAAGATGTGCAAGTGAGATTAACTAATAAGCAAAGAACAAGCAGTTAACAAAGAGAGATAGAGATAGAGAAAATGAACACGGCAAACACAAAAGTTTTATAGTGGTTCGGTGTATCCAACACCTACATCCACTCCCAAGGATCACTTGGGTCCACAAATAATCTCTCTAGATTACACCCGAGTTGTTTTACAAGTTCACAACTCAAACTTGTTGTTTTTCGGGGATCACAACGAACCCAGCCGATTTTACACGGGCTCACCGGCACCAAACCCAAACACAAGCTATACCTAGCTTGTACCGAGGTTTAACAACCTCCTCTAGTTTAATCCCTCAGATTAAACTAGACACAGACTAATAAAATGAGTTTAATTACAAGCAGCTCCTTTTTGAGCAGATATTTCAAAATAGAAATTGAGTTTAGAGAAGCCTGAATATTTAGAGCTTGAGAGCTAGCTTGGCTTCTTTGGTTTCCTTCCTTCAACTCCTCTTGATGTTGAATCAGGCCTCAGCACCGATTCTTCACAGATTTGAGCTTTGGAGTTGGGTTGAAGCTTTTTCTCCCTTTTCTTGAATGTGGAAGATCTTTGATTTGCTCTTGAAAGTGTTGGGATCTCCTCTTGAATCTTTGTAGAAGGTAGCTCTGGAGTGCACGAATCTCACTCTTGGATTTCACTCCTTTTTGAATCTCTCTTCTTTGAGCTAAAAGATTTTTCAAGAATGCTCTATTTTTCCCTCTTTTCAAATGATATTCTTTTCTCTCTTTTTGATTTTCTCTCTTATGTTTTGATTTGAAAAGAACTCCTCTATTTATAGAATCTGCAAAGATATAACCGTTAGACACAGTAAAATATAGCCGTTGATTCAAAAATTACCGTTGGAGCTGATGTGTCAACTCAAAAATTACGCCCAGATTTCGGGGAGTCGGCTCGGGTACTGTGCGAGTCGGCTCAAGCAATCGAATCCAGAACGCACCAAAAAATGAGTTTTCAGGGGTCGACTCGTGAAAATCTGGGAGTCGACTCTTGACTTTCAGGAGTCGACTCGCGAAAAGCTGGGAGTCGACTCGAGAAGCACTCAAAAATGAGTCTTTCTGCCGTCTGAGTCGAGTCGGCTCGCACAGTCACGAGTCGGCTCGAGAAAGTTCAGGAGTCGACTCGGAAACTCTCGAGTCGGCTCGGGACTGATACAAAAATCAGAAAACATTCTGATTTGCTTTGAAAATCATCCCAACCAACTTTGAAATATAAATATAACTTAGATAAAGTTGATTTAACAGTAATGCTCAATTTCAAAGCATTTTCATTAAGTCATTGATCTTTAAAAGATTGGTATAGAAAATCATATTTGAATTTATAAGTATAGCTCACTGAAACTATATTCAATTGATTCAAGAAACTCATTACATTTTTAATAGTTCATAGTTTTTCAATTTGAAATTGCTCATAGCAAGAATAATTCATGATTGACTTATCATGTTCATAGCCTTTTAGAAAGTAAAGCAATGTCTTTTGGAAATCATCAAAATCAATAAGTTGGGGCAATTATGTTTCAATAATTCTCAACAATCTCCCCCTTTTTGATGATGACAAAAATATTGAGTTTGTTCATGATTGATTAGTGAATTAATTTTGTTTTCATAGTTAAGTTTAGGCTCCCCCTTAATGAGGTAGCTCCCCCTATGAAACTTAATTAATTAACCCATTGTTTATCACAATCATAGACATCATAAAACTATAAAATTCTCCCCCTTTTTTGTTATCAACAAAAAGATAGATAAACATTCATTCAATTTCATTGACATAAGGAAATAGAGAATTCATTCATTCAAAAGTCTAGTACATCAAATTACATCAAAATGTAATACAAGCTTATGGAATCAAATTAAACTAACTTAGATTCATCAAAGTTCAAAAACATTCATATTAGAGCAAAATTTCCTAGGTACAATCTAGGAAGGAAATTTAGAGATATAACTAAGATAAGTATTAAGTTCATTTGACACGCTTGAATATCAAACTTTTTAAGTGTCCAATCATCTCCATGATATCATCCTTTTGAGATTTGCTAAAATCATTCATGGTTACTTGAATTTGATCAACTGCTGCATCAATGTCTCTTCGTAACTGATTGGTTCTATCAAGATATACATTGGATCCATCGGCTATCCCTTGAAGTCTTTCAAAGATATTCTTAAGCTCGGCATTGAGAGAATCCACATGAGTACCAATAGAGAATGAAAATAAGTCAAGCCTTGAAATGATGTTTTCCTTTAATTCTTTAAAGTCTTCTCTTAATTGACCAATCTCTTCTTTTCTTTGATCATCAAACTCAGCAAACATAGATCTAAGTTGAATAGCTGCTCATCTGAAAATCTCACAGAAGTAGATGAAGCTTGAGGTGGAGGAGAATAATGCATGCTAGGTCCAGCCTCAGATGGTCCAGCAACAGAAGGTCCAGCCTCGACCTCAGCTCCAATGTCCTCAACTCTGTCCTCAGCAGCTCTAATATCATCTTGACCTTTTCTTATCCAATTACCATTAACTTTCTTGAAGCCATACGGTGAATAGTGGCCAGTGAATAGTAGTCTGTATGTCTCAAATTTTTCTTGGGCTCACTATCACTAAATTCAATTCCTTGGCTTCTGAATAACTGAGTTAAGATCATGCCATAGGGAAGACAAGATTTCCTCTTACTTCCACAGTCAGCCATGTACCATAAAATCATGATGGGTAAGTTGATGGGCCTGCCTGAAACTACAGCATCCATGACAAATATATCCCTCTCAGATAAGTAGTCAAACCGGCCTGTCTTAGGGAATAGAATTCTGCTGCAGATGTTGTGTAGCAATCTTAAGTCCAATGGCAGCTGACTGGCGAAAACTTCTTCAAATCCCTCAAAGTTTCTATTCAATAATCTGGTGAGGGCAGGAGATCTATCCTCTGGTTCAAAGGTGGAGGGTCCTGATAGGGGTAAGTCCAATAGCTTAGAAAGAATGATGGCAGAGACATTCAAACAAACTCCTCTGACAGTACTGACCAATCCATTGTCTCCTCTAGATAAATTTCTATAAAACTCTTTCACCAGTGCAGGGTATGTAGGACAGTCTAGGGAGCATATTTTCTCAAATCCATTTCTCTCAACTGTGAACCTACAAGTAATCCTTCTCTCTCAAACAAATCGAAATCAAACTTCCTTCCAGTGGTAATGACTCTACTTGCAAAAAGGTCTACCTGAGGAGTAGAGGCAGTAGGAGCAGGTGCATCATCCGAAGAAGAAGCAGTCGAAGACTCCGGAGTCGGCTCGCGGACGGGTCGACGCACGGTTCTTTTCCTCTTCATCCCGGCGCGGCTACTGCTCGCTCCACGGGTTTTGGGGGCCATTGATTCAAGGTGGAATGATTGTTCAAGGTTTTTGGAAGATTTTGGAAAGTTTGAAAGGTTTTTGGAGGGTTTTGAGAAAGATTTGGAAAGATTAGAATCGAACGATGGGTCGGCTCGTGCCCTAAATAAGCGATTTGGGACCACGTCGAGTCGACTCGCGCATTTCCTCGAGTCGGCTCGCCTAAATCACAGAGAAAAATCTCGAACTCGAGTCGACTCGCTCATACCAGGAGTCGGCTCCCAAGTTTCAGAAAAACTCGAGTCGACTCCGGTACACACCGAGTCGGCTCGGAGACCATTTCAGAACAAAAAATTGAAATTTTCTGAATGTTTGAAATGATTCCGGATTTGATTTTGTGTATGATTCATAATCATTGAGTCTGATAAATCATTTTGATATGAATTCTAGACACTATTTCCTTAAGATTTTGAGGAATTGAAAGAATTCTAGATGCATTTCCTTAAGTATTTCAAAATTTATTCAAAAGGATTACAAATTCCTAATTCTCCTCTAAGATATTCAAACCTTTCTTCACTTAGGGGTTTTGTTAAGATGTCAGCTAATTGTTCTTCAGTGTTTACATAATCTAAACAAATTTCATCATTAGCTACATGTTCTCTTATAAAATGATATCTAATTTCATGTGTTTTGTCCTTGAGTGTTGAATTGGATTTTCGTTAAATTGATTGCGCGTAGTATCACATCTTATGGGTGTCTTATTAAGTTTAATACCATAGTCCTCAAGTTGTCGCTTAATCCATAGGATTTGCGCACAGCAACTTCCAGCTGCTACATATTCAGCTTCAGTAGTTGATAATGCAACTGAATTTTGCTTTTTGCTAAACCATGTGATTAAGTTACTGCCTAAGAAATGGCATGCACCACTTGTGCTTTTTCTATCATTTTACATCCGGCATAATCAGAGTCTGAATATGCAATTAAGTTTAATGTGGAGTCTCTAGAATACCATAAACCTACATTTTTAGTTCCATTTAGATATCTTAATATTCTCTTAACAGCTATTAAGTGTGATTCTTTAGGTTCAGCTTGAAATCTAGCACACAAACATACTGCAAATATTATATCAGGTCTACTTGCTGTTAAATAGAGAAGGGATCCGATAATACCCGATATACTTTTGATCACCTTCTTACCTTCTTCATCTTTGTCTAGCTTGCATGAAGGACTCATTGGTGTTCCAAGGGGTTTCATTGTTTCCATACCAAACTTTTTGAGTAGTTCTCTTGTGTACTTGGTTTGGTTGATAAAAATTCCCTCCTTGCATTGTTTGATCTGGAGTCCAAGGAAGAAGTTGAGTTCTCCCATCATGCTCATCTCGAATTCTCCCTGCATTAACTTTGCAAATTCTTGACAGAGAGATTCGTTAGTAGCACCAAAAATAATGTCATCTACGTATATTTGTACTACTAGTAAATCTTTACCTTTCTTTTTAAAAACAAAGTTTGTCTACATTTCCTCTTGTAAAATCATTTTCTATTAGAAATTTACTTAACCTATCATACCAAGCTCTAGGTGCTTGTTTCAAACCATATAAAGCTTTGTGCAATTTAAAAACATGATTTGAAAATTCATGATCTTCAAAACCTGGTGGTTGTTCTACATAAACTTCTTCATTTATAAAACCGTTTAGAAATGCACTTTTAACATCCATTTGAAATAGGTTGAAATTCATATGACATGCAAATGCAAGTAAAAGTCTAATGGCTTCTAGTCTAGCTACAGGTGCAAAGGTTTCATCAAAATCAATACCCTCTTCTTGACTATATCCTTTAGCAACCAATCTAGCTTTGTTTCTAATTACTATGCCATTTTCATCTAATTTATTTCTAAAAACCCATTTAGTTCCTATGATTGAATGGTTTTTAGGTCTTTCCACTAAAGTCCAAACATTATTTCTAGTGAATTGATTAAGTTCTTCTTGCATAGCTAACATCCAATTATTATCTTTTTCAGCTTCTTCTATAGTTTTAGGTTCTATTTATGATACAAATGCAAGATGATTACTAATATTTCTCATGTATGATCTAGTCCTTATTCCTTGAGATGGATCACCTATAATCAATTCCTTAGGATGACTATAAGCATATCTCCAATCTCTTGGAAGATCTACATCATTATGATCATTATTAACATCATCATCCTTATGTGAATCATTATCTTTAGCCTGTGTTCATGATCAGAAGATACTTCAATATTAAGTTTTTCAAGATCTTTTTCAATTATGTTTGTATCTTCCTCATCATTAATCTTTCAGATCCAGTTGCTAAGACTCATCAAAAACTACATGAATGGATTCTTCAACTACTAAGGTTTTCTTGTTAAAGATTCTATATGCCTTACTAGTTGTTGAATAACCTAGAAAAAATTCCTTCATCTGATTTAGCATCAAATTTTCCTAAGTTGTTTTTACCATTATTATGAATGAAGCATTTACATCCAAATGCATGAAAGTATTTTATATTAGGTTTTTTTTCCATAATTCATAAGGTGTTTTCTTTAATATTGGTCTTATTAAAGCTCTATTTAATATGTAACATGCTGTGTTAATTGCTTCCGCCCAAAAATATTTTGGTAAGTTGCTTTCATAGCATGGTACGGGCCATGTCTCTAAAGTTCTGTTCTTTCTTTCAACTACACCGTTTGTTGTGGAGTCCTAGGGGCTGAAAAATTATGATTAATTCCATTTTCAGTGCAGAAATTTTCAAATAAGTGGTTTCAAATTCTGTTCCATGATCACTTCTTAGAGATACTTAGTAGTGTTTCCATTTGTGACTTTCTTGAAGAATTTCAGAACATCGAGAAAGTCTCATCTTTGTGAGCTAAAACATTACCCAAGTATATCTAGAATAATCATCTACAATCTAGACCATATTTCTTTCCTCCTAGACTGTGGTTCTATCGGTCCGAAAAGATCCATGTGAAGTAGCTCTAGTCCCTAGAAGTTGAAACAACGTTTTTAGATTTAAATGAACTTCTAGTTTGTTTTCCAAATTGACATGCATCACAGATTTATTATTTCAAAATCCAATTTAGGTAAAACCTTTGACTAAATCCATTTTAATTAGTTTTGAAATAAGGTGTGTGCTTGCATGACCTAATCTACGATGCCACAACCAACTAATATCATTAATGTTAGCATTATCAGTAATTAGGCAATGACTACTCTTAGAAGTTTTGTTTGTGTCAACTAGTATATATTGCCAATCTATAACCAGTAAAAACAATGCTATCATCAATAGAATTAGTTACAAGTGCATAAGAAGATTTAAAGAAAACATTAAAGTTTTTATCACATAATTGACTTATGCTAATTAGATTATGCTTCAAACCATTAACATAAAGTACATTGTCATTATAAGATGGAGTTATGCGAACTTTACCAAGGCCCAAAATTTGACCTTTACGTTATCGCCAAATGTCACAACTCCACCAACATTTTCTTCTAGGGTGATGAATTCTTTGTCACCCGTCATATGTCTTGAGCAGCCGCTATCAAGATACCACTTCTTGTTTGATCTTTTGGCCACAAGACATTCCTGCAATATCATCAAACTTTATGCTTAGGTACCCAAGCTTTCTTGGGTCCTTCATGGTTAGCAGCAATAAAATTGTTCCTTTCGGAACCCATTTTTCTTAGTTTTTAATATCTTTTAATTTCTTGTTGTTCATTAAGGTTTTACATTCGAAGGATTTGTGTCCTTTTGATTGCATTTAAAACAAGTATATTGCTTTGGTTAGCTTTTACAAAAATATTTTTTTAATGATTTTGTTTTCTTAAAGTGTTTATACCCTAGCCCAGCTTTGTCAAAAACAGCCTTTTGACTATCTAGAATCATGTTTAATTAGTTGAGCTTAAAGTAAATTTCTCACAATGTCTTTATATTTTTTGACTTCTTTCTTTAAACAATCATTCTCATTTGAGATTGATTCTTTTTCTTTAATTAATTTTTCTCAGATTTCAGCAAATCATCTTATGAGTAAGATCATTTTCTCATTAGAGAAGTTTCTCTTTATCTTTTATTCATTTTTCTCCTTAACTAATTTAAGTTTTCAGTTTTCAAAACCTTTATATTTCTTTTCAAACTTTAAAAATCAATCATCAATTCATTGAAAGCTTCAAAACATTTCATCAAATGTAAATCATCATCGGGGGGTTTCGGTGCTTACCTCGTCATTGTCGTTGTCGTTGGCCATGAAGCAAATATTTG